>OY755249.1:12025237-12625237 GCA_963576725.1 Azorinus chamasolen
AAACTGCGCAATTCTTAAAATTCCCTTTCTTCTAGTAAATGTTCCTTTTCGGTAGATTTCTTGAAAGCTGCTGGGTCTAAAGATAACATATGAGGGAATGAGTTATGGTTCTGTCAAAGCAAACAAAGTTTTATTTTCCATTTAAAAGAGTGAGCTAATAAATATTCATGGTGTCAGTATTCTTTACATCAATATTCATAAGGTATATGGTTAACACGCTATTAAGAAAAAAAAGTAAAGCATTCCATACACTACCTATTGTAGAGCCTATTTTAAGCAGCTATTAAAAAGTTATAATTATGGATGAGTAAAGCAGGTGGTAGCTTAATGCATGTCAAAAGGAACGCAGAAAGCTCCTGTAGGAGCTTTCTGTATTACCTTTGTCCTGCATTAAGCTACCACCTTCTTTTAACACCCCTATGTTCATTGAATGAATGGCCGCCTATGACAGGTTCTACTGTACATGTATTTTCTATTCTGGTTCTAGGTATGCTGTTATACATACTTTTTGTGCAAACAAAGTGCTAATACGTCATAATAATTCCCATGCCTTCACTGTTTACCGTAAACAACAGTTTTTTACTGCCATGTACGATATTTTGTTTTTCTCCCCCCCCCCCATTTGAATCATATTGTTTTATTTCATTTAATACCAGTATTTATGCAACTACATTTTATACTCAAATGAATAAAAATCATGAAATGAAAGCTTACCTATGTTTTTATTTAATTTCCTATTTCCGTTGCAGGTTTCCACAGAACTCCTTTATAGCGCCCTATTAACCCTTTCCCCAATGAATATTCATATAGGAAATAATGACGTCATGAATACTAATAAGATTATTTTTTATAATGGCTTATGAACACAGGACATTTTGGCTCAGGCAGAAGCTGTAGAATCAGATCTATATTACTCCATAAGCAAAGAGAGCAGACCCTGATCAGACGGCTCCTGTAAGAGCAGTCCGATCCGGGTCTACTCTGTTTGCAGATGCATAAAAATGCGCTTACATAAGGGAAAGGATTAACCCATTCCCTCCTACTGTCGACTTTTGATGCCTCTGTAAAAGTCATTTTTTGAAATGATTGTGATAAATAGAGCATTTGCTCCTATGGAGCAAATGCTCTATTTATTACAATCATTTTCAAAACCACACCAATCTAAAAACATTTTTTTCTCTAGTAAATGCTTCTTTTCGATATATTTATTCAAATAGGTTGGTTGCACTGTAAAAGAATCGAAGTTAAACGTTACACCAAAATGGGTAGCAGCTAAGCTGCCATCCGTTTTGGCGTAAGCTTTCCCCTGTTCAACGAGGGAAATGTTACCCTCCCCTTTTCGTGGAAACGTTCCTATAAAGGGAACAGGAAACTTTTAAACATTTCACAAATGGGAAACATTTCCCACAAGTGTTATTTTCGCCATGTTTCCTACTGGTGTAACCTAACACTTTGGCAATGCATTACTCTACAAGGAGATGTACCCATACAGTGTACATTTACTCCGTATATGAGTAAGGATTCCTCATGGGTATAATCTGACATATATAACAATTATTAAAAAAGGAAGTTTTATTCCACAATTGGTAAAACCTGAGACAGTCACTCATGTTTCTTGCATATGCCGATAACGGTTCGTCGAACAGTAAATTATTATTTTGTTATGCTACTAAATCAAGAAAGACAAAAAATACAACTGTAAAAACAACGTGATATCTACACTCTATTGTATCAGTTGTTAAAACATGTTGATTGTACGTTAAAAAATTCACCTCTGTTGGTCAAAGTCCTAGTTACGAAAAGGTCTAGTTCTACTTAACAAAAAACTCATTTTTCATTACTCTTAGTTTACATCTTTGAAATTGTACAAGACTATTTCAAATGGGGTTCAGCCTCAAACCGAATGCAGTCTATACCAACAAAGTCAAAAAGAATTCTATAAAACATAGTGGTTTATCCAACTTTCAACACTAGGAAGCAACCGTTTGTAGACAGTGTGATTGTTGTTCTTCCTTTTTACCCTGGTGATCCATTGTTCACGCACTAATGTATATACCTGAGAACTATTAGTACATCCCTTGTGTTCAGTCATAAATATGACTCTTTTACATACATGTATATGCATACACAAACATATTTCGGCTAGCAAACAACTTCAAGGATGAGGACAAGACCCTTGTCTATTACCCTTGTATATATTTCATAATAATGGCTACTAATGTCATCAACACATGAATCATGTAAACTTTAAATAATTTATTAATTCAGACAAAATAACAAAACATTTGCAGTGCAGGGTTTGAAATAATTTTGGAAAACATATCACATCAACGCTGGTTAAATACTGATGGTAGGCAGTGTGATTGTTGTTCTTCTTTTTAACGCTGGATAATGAAGATTCTTGGACAACCGTCTATACCACACATCACGTGAAAATACGGCTCACTTCGATGCATATGTATTTAACATAGTCATTTGCGTCATGCATATATTGTCCACACCATCTCTAAAATATATTATTATGACATGCAACGAACGAACGAACGAACCCATAAGCTTTACTTTTTCTGCTTGTAAACAGGAAGATGATGGCCGACTTTCTGCTTGACTTGTTCCAGTCCTCGTCTTCTCCTGTAGCAGCACAATTAGCGAACAGTAAACCAGTTAACCCTTTTAAACCTGTCAAACACTGATGTTTCAATCTATTCTCCAAAACTCAAAAATGTCAATTTTACCGTGAATATTCAGGGATAAGTTTTAAGAAAGAAGTAACATGACAAACGGTGCATGATTAAGGTGATCATCTAAGAGTAATTTCATCTTGGTCTACATTGTTTACAAATGTCATTAGTGTTAACCCATTTCCTCCTAGACTATTTTAGATGCAACCTCTTTGAATACATAGTACACTGAAAAAGAGCATTTACTAGAAAAAATGAGTTTCTTATAGAATTGTATACTTTTGAAACCAATGTGATAAATACACGAAGAGCATATGCGACTATGGAGCAAATGTTGTATTTATCACAATGGTTTCAAAAACTAACTTTTACGGAGACGTCAAAAGGCTTCAGTATGATGGACTGGGTTGAGTTGTCACTTACTGATTAAGCATGAAGCATCTCAATGGGCGAATCTATTATTTCCTTTGCAAATTGAACCGCCGAGTTTGGATAAACCTTCTGTCTTGTCATGTAAGTTTTAATCCATTCCCTCATATTGACGCCTTTTGGCGCCTCTGTATAAGGCAACATTTGAAACGATTGTGATAAATCAGAACATTTGCTCTTATAGGAGCAATTGTTCTATTTATCACAATGGTTTCAAAACTACACAATTCTAAATGTTCCCGGGGGAGCATGTCCTCATACCCCTATAGTCACGGTGTATACATTACATGTGGATTCAGCTGCACCCCTGTTATGTTTTTGTTTTTTATTATTTTCTTGATGTTACAACAAAACAGTCTTACACGATAGTTTTTGACTAAGCCTTGCACGGCACATGGATCGTTCCAGCCAGAATAACAAACATGGTGAGCTGAAAACACCGCCACAGAACATCGTAGCCATCTGTGCCAAGCAAAGCGATTCAGAATAGGAATCGGATTGGATTTAAACGCCTAATCCTGCCATCTACAGATCCCGAGGTTATAATACGTCTGAACTGTATTCATAATTAATCATCTGATTTGTGAAATTCTGAAATTAATTCTTGACCAATCATATGCTTGAGACTGATTAATTATGTTGTTATGTCGTGGCCATTGGATGCTCGACCATTGGGCTAGTCCGTCCACTAGCAGAACTAAAATTGATTTTAAGTATACTCACGTGCCTGTTTAAAACTTTATCTTTTAGCAGATCTCGAGACAATGCAGCACAATTATAGTCAATATACAGGAACTTAGTCCTTGACTTGTTTAATATTCATGCAAGAAATAATGTCATCAATAATATTTAATAATGCAAAATTGTCAAGGGAAAGTTATGTTTTGACAAAAATGTAGAACCATATCTATATCATGCCATTAATAAGCAAACAGAGACGATCCTGATCAGATGGCTCCTACAGGGGCCGTGTGATCTGGGTCTATGCTGTTTGCAAAGGTGTGAAAACTCGTTTTTATGAGGGAATGCTTTAAAGACATCTCTGACAAATCAAGCAATGTTTGAAAACAATTTACTTTTCCTGTTGGAAGCCAGAATAATAAAGTTGGTATTATGATTGTATTGTCGTGGAAATAATCAAGAACAACATTTTCCTTCATGAATACAGTCGCTTTTTCTGGCGTTTGCAAATAGAATAGACCCAGATAAGACGGTTCCTGTACGAGCCGTCTCATCAAGGTCTGCTGTGTTTGCTTAAGAATATTATACATGTAGTAAATCTGACTCTACAGTTTATGGCGACACCAAAACGTTATACATGTATATACATGTGACATTATCTAAATTCAGCTCATGAATATTCAAGGCGTCATTGTTTCTTACAAGAAGGCTCAACATGGAAATGGTTACTGTTAACATGCCTAGATAGAATACATGTACATGTATCTATCATTATCTAACCTCTCGAGACATATTCCATTTTTGGTCAATAATTTTGTAGTTTTAACCCTTTCGCTGCCAAACTCTGTCGTCTGCTAACTTTATCGTCTGCTATACATTTTCATTTTTTTGATTTTCTTCATTTTTGTTTCAAAAACATAGTAACAGTAATAAACAGTTTGGATCCTGATGAGACGTCGAGTTATTCGGCGTCTCATCTGGCTCCAAACTGTTTGCATAGGTAATAACAGATCCGGCATTGGCAGCGAAAGGATTAAAGTTTTATAAAAAAAGACCCTACGTCTGAGTTGTGTCATAAATGAAATAAAATAAAATAAAATTAAAAAGTAAATATTTGATGAGTTCACTAAGACGAACCTACTGACGAGTTCAACAAGACGAGTTCATTGAGAACTACTGAGCAGTTCATTACAAATCGTTATTTTGGACATACTTAGACGATTAACAATTCAAATTAAGGTAAAAACTCTTATGTGACTCATAAAACTTACGGTGAAAATTTTAACCCTTGCACGAGCTTTCCGGGGACATCAAAGAAGACGCCGCGCTTTGATGGTCCAATAAAACCGCGGTAATCTCGACCACAAAATTAATTTAAATAAAATTGCCAGATACTTTACTTTGTTCCAGGCCAGGGGTGTTAATTGTTCCACGGCTCTGAAATCATAAGTCACACTAAATTTAACCATATCAACGCTTGATTTTTCAAATGAGATATCCCAAAATTCAAAAACGCCATGCTTTCCATGAATATTCAGGGATATATCTTAAGAAACGTGTAACATGGCAAACAGTGTAGACCCTGATGAGAGGGCTCCTCTAGGAGCCCTCTCATCTGGGTATACACTGTTTGCAAAGGACATTAGTGACTCGTTTCCCGCACTGAAATGGTTCAGAGAATAAAGAACCCGGACGTATCTAGTTTGCATATCTAGTTGAGGCAGTCATTTTTCGCCTGCTTCTTACCTATCGTATGTCATTTGTCGTCTGCTTCTTACCTATCGTCTGCCAAATCTTTTTACTTGACGAATATTTCTTACGAAATAATAACATCATGCATAATTGTTTTGGACGTTTTATAATGGTATATGAACACATGTTATTGCCATGGTAGAAATTGTATAATCAAATCATTATAATTCAATAAGTAAACAAAACATACTCGGATGAGATGGCTCCTATGGGACGCGTCTGATCTGGGTCTACTGTTTGTAAAGGCGTCAGAAGGCATCTCTGTCAGGTAAGGAGTATTATGAGATATCATTTCACAACTTGCGTCTGATGAAAGTTGTATACAATTATTGCATTGCTTCATTTAATCATTCTATCCTACTGACGCCTTATTGCGCCAATGTAAAAGTTTTTTTTGTGAAACCATTGTGATAAATAGAGCATATGCTCCATAGGTTTATCACAATGGTTTCAAAACTACACAATTCTAAACATTTTCCTTTTCTGTAGTTAATGCTTCTTTTCGGTATAGATCTATTCAAAGATGTTGGGTCTAAATATAGTCTAGGGGAGAATGGGTTAATACGCCTTTCTACCTTTTTGCGAACAGAGACGACCCAGATCAGACTCCTACAGGAGCCGTCTGATCAGGGCCTGCTCAAGTTTGCTTATGAAATAATACAGATATCGGAGGCTACAGTTTCTGCCATATCCAAATATCCAAATATCCAATTGATATTCATGATGTCATTATTTCTTAAATAGATATTCATGGAGTAAAGGGTTAACTTTAAACTTTACCGTATGGTTCAGTATTATAATTACACCAACGAAGTTCTCTCTTGCATATTTAGGTCTGGTTAAACCTCTCGAAGTTTTAAAACAAACACCACATTTGAATAAGCGTCTGCTTCATAAGCATAAGCACCTGACAAGAAATTCACTTTTGTTGATTGCATAACCTTTTACAGTAAACCCCTCTAAACGGGACGTTAAATTAGCGTTAGCGTCTTTCAGACAGGTGGCAACTTAATGCAGGTTGAAAGTCATGCAGAAAGCTCTCTGCTTTCTGTATGACTTTCACCCTGTATTAAGCATCCACTTAATTTAAAAGATTTAATTCACTCTTTATTAAAAAAAATTATGTTAAGAAGGTTTAACTATAACACCCCCACGCCAATAGATGGTTTGCCTCTTAAAGCATTTGCAAACAGAGTAAACCCAGATTAAAAGGCTTATTGTAGGCATTGTCTGATCAAGGTCTGCTCTGTTTCATATGTGATGCTATAATAATTATGTTCTTTTATGGCAAAACATGTCCATCGCAAATATGCAATTACAAAAATTCAGTCCAAAAATATTTATGAAGTCATGAATATTTATAGCATAAAGGGTCACTTAAACATGCTATAAAGGGTCACTTAAACATGCTATAAAGGGTCACTTAAACATGCTATAAAGGGTTAAAATGTCGTAACTGGGTTTTTTTCTTCAGGATTTCAGGATTTTGCTCGATGTACAAGTTTTAAACATTAATTATGAATTAGATTTGACCCATTTGTATGGAACGCCGTAGCTGTCTACTGTTGTCACATTCCTTCTTGTCTTGTTCAAATTCAGGCTTGTCATGTCTAAAAACCGTGCCATTATGTCGAGACACTCTGTAAACTTGTTTACAGAATGTCTTATTATGTGCAACACCTATGTTATTATGTAGCAAAGAAGTCTCATCTTTTTAAACAGCATTGTGAACTTGTCTGTATAATATGTTATCATGTTAAGTAGCAATGTGAACTTGTCGATATAATATGTGATCATGTTGAATGTACGTGTTGTCCTGTCCATATGTAGTGTTGACTTGTCCAATTTATGTCTTATTATGTTAAAAGGCTATGTTATTATGTTACAAAAATTGGACATGTCAACACTACATATTGACAAGACAACACGTGGGTTGAACATGATAACATATTATATATACAAGTTCACATTGTTCTTTCACAAGATGAAACTACTTTGTTACATACTAGCATAGCAGTTTAACATAATAAGACCTAAGCTGGACAAGTCAACACTATATATTAACAAGACAACACATGCTTTTAACATGATAACAGATTATGTAGACAAGTTCACATTGTTCTCTAACAAGACGAAACTACTTTGTAACATAATAACATAGCAGTTTAACATACATGTAATAAGACCTAAAACGGACAAGTCAACATTACATATTGACAAGACAACACGTGCGTTTAACATGATAACATATTATATAGACAAGTTAACATGCATCTTTAACAAGATGAAACTACTTTTTGACATAATAACATAGCAGTTTAACATAATTAGACATACATTGGACAAGTCAACACTACATATTGACAAGACAACATGGGCGTTTAACATGATAACATATCGTATAGACAAGATCACATTGCTCTTTAACAAGATGAAACTACTCTTTGACATAATAACATAGCCGCTTTAACAAGATGACACTACTTTTAAACATAATAACATAGCCGTTTAACATGATAAGACACAGTTTGGACAAGTCAGCACTATATATTGACAAAACAGCACGTGCACTTAACATGATAACATTTTGTATAGACAAGCTCACATTGCTCCTTGACAGGATGAAACTGCTTTGTAACATAATAGCATAGGCCACAGACATAGTAAGACACTGATTAAACAAGTTAACACTACAGGTAGACAAAATAACACAAAAGTGCGATATAATAGCACATTTTTTCAGCATAATAGGAAGCCGTATGGACAAGACAACACACTATTTCGACAAACATGCTCTAGACAAAATAACTTCACTTTTTAACATAATAACAATATATTTTAATATAACAAGGCGTTGTTTGGACAAGTCAACACCACATATTGACAAAACAACACATGCATTTACCATGATAACATATCATATAGACAAGTTCACATTGTTCTGTAACAAGATGAACCTACTTTGTAACATAACAACATAGCCGTCGTCCATAACAACACAATTCACGGGCAAGTTAACACAGCGCTTTGACATAATGATACGGCGTTTCGAGATGACAGCATTGAAATAGACAAGTTTACACAGTACTTCGACATAATAACATGACGTTTAGACATGATAACACTGAATTTGAACAAGACAAGAAGAAATTCGACAACAGGAGACAGCTACGGCGTTCCATACATTTGTGCCGCCTAATGTCCCTAAAAAGGGACAACAACAGGAAGGGTAGATACAGTGTATACTCAAGCACGTTTCCATATATTAACCCTCATTCTGGAAACCTCGACGTGTTCAAATTTGAAAACATCTTGGATTCAGATGAGACCATGCCGACAAACGTGTGTATCTCCCCATTATTCGTTTTCACCTAAGTTATTCCAATTTTGTATCTCCCCTTTATTCGTTTTCACCTAAGTTATTCCAATTTTTAATTTCGTTTATACTCTCAAACCAAGTCGCCGATTTCAGATCTTCTGCGATATGTTGCCATTCGAAATATACCTTTATTGAAATGTCAACTTGAATTACATTCCACAATGTCTATCTGCATGTACAAAAGTCGAAGAAGTAACCCTGATAGCAAATCGGAGAGTTGTAAAAATCACTCTGTAGTAGAACCTGTCTTAAGCGGAGATCAAAAAGATGTTTAATTATGGGTCTATAAGGCAGGTGGTAGCTTAATACAGGTCAAAAGTAATGCAGAAAGCTCCAATTCTGCATTACTTTTGCACTGCATTAAGCAGCCACCCGTTTTAAGATCCCATGTTCAATAAATTAATGGCCGCTTAGGACCGGTTCTACTGTACATGGATAAAACAATTATAGCTACCCTTAACGGTTTTCCTCAGTGTATTCACGCCTTTGCAAACAGAGTCGACCCTGAACCCTTGATCAGGATCTGCTATGTTTGCTTATGTTAAATTATAGATATGGTTCTACAGTTATACCTATGGCAAAATAATCCATTATAAACATGATCTAATTGATATTCACGATGCCATTATTTCTTACATGAAAATCCAACAGGGGAAATGTTAACTGTGCCACATAAATACCAAAAACAGGCATTTGCATTTTCTTCTTGCTCGCGCATTTTATCGCGTTCCGTATTCGTGTCCTGTTTTTCCCATACCTGTCGTGTCTACCTAGGGAGCCCTGGAGATAACGGGTCGCGGCCCCCAGATATCTGGAAATATTTCTGGTGAAACAATGTGTCATTAATACCGGGGTTCCAGATAACGAGGATAAATTAAGTGGCTGGCTCGCTCACCGAAATTCTTCCCATAACGGAGAATGACATTAATTTATTGTAAAAAATCTCCGACTTCTAGGCAGGGCGGTGGTCAGATTTCATTTTACCTTTAAACATGCTACATGAGAATATGCGAAAACCGATACCAAAGTACTATCCCATCAGAATCGAAACTGTTTGACACGCCAAGTGTGTCTGTAAAAGAAAAGCAATATAAATGAACTGTAAAACGCCTGCTGAAGTAGACGTTTTCTTCCGAAGATGTTTTTCCTAATCTGGCTTAATGTTAAGTGTTGGTGATACGCGAACAGAGCAAACAGCATCCGAAATCATAGGTGTGTATAGGTATCGTGCAATCAGGGCGTGTCATGCATTTCTTATTTCTTACTTTGCTATTCAGAAGTGCATATTATCCTCCTATTTAAGCTAATATCCTGCATCTGTCGTTTAACCTTTAGCCTGCTATCGGCGAACTGATTCGTACTTTGATACAGCTTGAATCCAGATGAGACGCCGAGTAACTCGGTGTCTCATCAGGATCCAAGCTGTTTCACACTCCGCCAATTGTTTCGGTTCGATTCGGAAGAAGTCAAAACTGCCCCAGGTTCAAAAGTGAGCAGACATTATTTTTGTATTCACAGCTAGATAAGGGTTTAACATTTGAGTGTTGAATATGCAAAGTGGGGTGTTCCATCAGCATTTAACCCTTTCCCTGTTCTATGTTTATTTCAAATTTCAATACCTACTGAATATTCATTGACACACTATTTATAAAGATATACAGAAGGTGGAGCATTGTAGCCGTTTTAGAAAGTAAAGAATTTCATTACCAAAAAGAGCAGACCCTGATCAGACGGCTCCTATAGGAGTCGTCTGATCTGCGTCTACTCTGTTTGTAAAAGCGTGAAAATGCGTTTATAAGAAGGAAAGGGTTAAACGTTCTGTCCATTTAGTATGAAATGCTTCAATATACTACATGTAGAATATTTTGAATCACAAACAATGCAAACGCTGGCTATATGAGCCCTCTGATCTGGGGATATACTGTTTGCAAATGCAGCTGCACTCGTTTTCCGTATCAAAAGGGTCAAGCATTTAGCATGCACCGGTCAGTTTTGTTATATGCCCATTGCAAACTCGTTTGGATGAAAAGATGAAAAGCCAGGTCACTCGGTGTTGCACACGCATCCACATTATTTGACGGCCTCGTTGCATTTGTTTTGCACGGCACTGGGCAACCCTTATTTCAATAAGACACTGAACCTTAGAATAATGATAATGATTCCAATCATGATAATAATGATAATGATACAATCATGATAATAATGATAATGATACCAATCATGATAATATTGATGATGGTACCAATCATGATAATAACGATGATGGTGATGGTGATAATAATAATACATATAATAATAATAATAATAATAATAATAATAGAAATAATATTATGATGATAATAATGATAATAATAATAATAATAATAATAATAATAATAATAATAATAATAATAATGATAATAATAATACCATGGTAATCATATCGCTAAAACCCTCTCATGCTGAATATTCAGATGTGAAGCCAACCACGATGAATATTAATTGGATGATTTATTCTAAAGTTGGGTCAAATGTAGCCACTGGATTATCATGGTATACAGTTCAGACCAATATGAGACAGCTCCCAAAGGAGGGTGTACACTACATGTATTTGAACATGCAGAGAGGTACGACAAGGGTAAATATCTCCGCCTGGAGGTCGTGGCTTCTGCTTCCACTTTTGACATAACTAGAGTACCAAACAGTTTAGATTCTGATCAGATATGCTGTTTTTTGCTTTCAAAATACATGTATACAGTAAAACCTCTCTATAACGGCCACTAAATCACATCAAGTATTTTGTGTTTAAGGCAGGTGGCTGTTTAAAGCATGGTGAAAGTGAAACAGAACGCCCCTGTCCTAAATACCACCTAATTAACACATTTTAGTAATTGTTATAGAGAGGTTTTACTGTACAACAAATTTATCCAACTAGCTTTCAGTTTGTTAAATGCACTTGTGGAGCATGTGTTCAGAGGCATTGTCACTATATTTTTAGTTCTAGATCTAATATAAGGCAATCGAAAACTTCTAGTTGCGTACGTCGTATGTTAGAATTTACGATAATCTATGCCGTACCAAGTCCATACAATAAACGCATACATGTATCTTCAATAACATAAAAAAACACCCTTGGTATTTATTTGTCTTTATGTTTTGTTCTTGGTTGTTATTTTCAATCATTATTATGAAAATTGTCAATTTGAACTTTTATCGAAAAATGCCCCTGTGATACAAAATTAGCCTTTTCATCGATTCTTTATTTTTTGTTCTACCACAAAATATTACCGGCCTATGTCGAACAGTTAACGAAACTAAAACGCGAGCCGAATAAATACTAATACATTGCCGAATAACACCGGGTCTTCGATACCAAATGCACGAAAAGTTTGTCTTTTTCAGTGTTTATTTAACTGATTTTATTGCGGTATACTTCTTTTCATCATATAAACAAATGATTTATGTAATAATAGGCATTTATAAAACACATTACAAGTAGAGATGGTCACTTTAATTGTTATACATTAGAATGTACGATAATTTCGGCCATGCAAGTAAGAGCAATCGTCGTAAATTATGACATATTAAACGATTTTTCGGAAGCCGGGTCCCAGTTTATTATATGTACTTTAACGTCACTTCCTTCCGAAATAAACGAAACAACGGTGCCATCGGAAAACCAGTTCACGACCTCATTTCCATTCCATCGAACGGAAATATCATAAATAGTTACCTCTTTGCCTGACAGAGATATCTTTAACTCCTTGGCAGATTTTGTCATTGGTGAAAACAAATGAAGGTTCGGAATTCAGATCGAATATTATTAGCTTTTTGCTCACAAGCGGCAACATTGTAATTACATTTAGTTCAATTTGATGCCACATGATCCAGATTGTTTGATATTTAAGAGAAATTAAAGAACTGCATGTTTCAAACCTTTTAGCCCTTTCCCTCATAATTATAGAAGCTTTTTTCACGCATTTGCAAACAGAGTAGAACTAGACGGCTCTGCTCTGTTTGTTAATAGGATTTTATTGATCTTTTTCTATAGTTTCTAATATGGCAACAATGTTCCACCTGCCATATTTCATTATAACTGTTTTAGCCATTGAAGTTTTGAATAAATACAGAACACGGAAATAGTCAATATACTGCAGAAAATGACTTGCAAACGGTTGTACAGTAACACCCCTCTAAACCGGACGTTAAATTTGGTATAAATATCGGTCTTGGAGACAGATGGCAGCTTCATGCAGGTTGAAAGTCTTCCACCCTGTATGAAGAAGCCACCTGCCTAAAAATATCTAAAAAAAATTCTACTAGAATTCCGGTTTAGAGGGTTTTCACTGTATACGTAAACATGCATAACATTGACAATAGGAATGAAAGGAGGCTGTGGTGTCCTATTATCTCTCGTCGGGTGGGAGTACGTCATCGGATATGGAAAGATAAAACATCTACGTAGTCGGATGCTGTTATTTGTTAAAGTGCAAGGGCTCGATTACATTATAAAAGTACATTTCTATGTGCTTTTCAACGAGCAATCAAATTTAAATAATTTTTACATCCGGGTTATGCCTACCGAAACTTTCCATAACAAAAACACCACAGAATTGACCGAAGTTTACTGAATTTTAAATGATTCACGTTTGAAAGATAAATGTATTCATATATTATTCTTTTCTTTTTTCTCTTGTATATTACTACTTAAACTTCAACCATAACATCTACTACCTCCTATTGCTGCTACCACCACCACCACCACCACCACCACTACCACCACCAAACACAGTGTTAATAATTTAGACTGACCGTGATCAAACTGCTCTTCCAGGAATGGTTTCGGCCGAGTCAACAATAGTTGGCTACGTTTTTGTTTGTCTGTCCGAATGCTTAGGATAAATATGGCATTCATATCCAACATATCTGAAAACAATATCTTCTGTTACTGAAGCTAATACAAGTACAGTTGAAAACTTCGATACCTCGAATTCGGATGACTCGAACTTCGGGATACTCGAAGTAAAGGTACGGTCCTCCCAAATTTACAATACAGATTTTGTTCTTAAATGTGTCACTGTATATATCTAAAAACATATGTGACAGCTTAATGCAGGTCCAAAGTAATGCTGAAAGCTCCTTAGAGGAGCTTTCAGCATTACTTTGGACCTTCATTAAGCTGTGAACTTGAGAGATTGGTCACATTAAAAATCGGATAACTCGAACCTTTGTTATTTCGAACAAATTTGTATGGTCCATTGAAGTTCGAGATATCGAAGTTCAACTGTAGTTAATAGCAACAAAGATATATTTACCCTTTGCCTAATGGATTTACATTGTAACGCCATTGCAAACTAACTAGACTCAGATCAGCTGTTTGCATACAGTAGAACGTGTCGTTTAAAAGCGGCCACCAAAAAGATGTGTAAGTACGGGTCTGTAAGGCAGGTGGTAGCTTAATGCAGGTCATACGTAATGCAGAAAACTCCTATAGGAGCTTTCTGTATTACTTTTGTCCTGCATTATGCACCCACCTTCTTTTTAAGCATCCTGTGTTTAATAAATGAATAACCGCTTAACCATTTATTTCATATAAACGTGTTTTACGCATTTGCAAACTGAGTAGACCCAGATCAGATGGCTTTTATAGGAGCCGTCTGATCAGAGTCTGTTCTGTATGCTAGTGGAATTGAAAGATTTGTTTCTTTACTTTCTGAATTGGCTACAGTTTTCCACCTTCTATATTGAGGTAAAACTAATAACCATTTTGTCCATGAATATCCAGTAGGTATCGAACTTTGGAATAAACATAGAACAGGGAAAGGGTTAAGACAGGTTCTACTTTATAGAATATCTTAGACCCAGTCCACACTGTTTGCTACAGCAATGTCTTCCTTTTCATATACAGTAAAACCTCTCTAGAACGACCACTGAATTGTGTTAATTAGTTGGTACAATGTAATCTGGGCAGGTGGTTGCTTAAAGCAAGGTGAAATTTAAACAGAACGCTCCTATAGGAGCGTTCTGTTTTAATTTCATCTTGCTTTAAGCAGCTACCTGCCTTTAACACAAAATATTTGATGTAATTTAGTCGTCGTTATAGAGAGGTTTTACTGTATTATAATAATATAAGACAAATCAGCTAATTGGTATTCATAATGGGTGGAGTTTATTATTAATATTAATTAAGTAGAGGGTTGAATGATATTTCTTGCTTTTTGTCGGCTTTCCCTTGTGCAGTACAAGTAGTTCAATGATCTTATCCTAGCAGTAGTGGTACTTGAGGTATCACCTAGAATTAGAGACCACTGGCCCTGATTGTTCCCAGCCAGTAGCCCATGGTCCTTTATAAGTACATGCAAAATAAGTAATCCATTTAATAATTTCCCTGTTGAATTTTCATGTAAGTAATAATGAGAGAGAGATGGGAGAGACAGAGACAGAGAGACAGCGAGACAGAGAGACAGAGACAGAGACAGAGACAGAGATAGAGACAGGGCCAGGGCCAGGGCCAGGGACAGGGACAGGGACAGGGACAGAGACAGAGACAGAGACAGAGACAGAGACAGAGACAGAATCACAGACAGAGACAGAACCACAGACAAACAGAGACAGAGACAGAATCACAGACAGACGGACGGACAGACGGACGGACGGGCGGACAGACAGACAGACAGACAGACAGACAGACGGAGACGGAGACGGAGACGGAGACAAATACAGAGACGGGCGGACGGACGGACGGACGGACGGGCGGACGGACAGACAGTCAGACAGACAAACAGAGTCAGAGACGGAGAGAGAAACAGAAACACAGAGACAGAAACAGTGAGGCAAAGAGACAGAGACAGAAACAAAGACAGAGACAGAGAGAGAAACAGAGACAAAGACAGATAAGACAGAAACACTACAGGGACAGAACCAGGCTGACATGCGTTCAGTGACCGTATGGTATGCAACTAGAAACTGTTTCAATGCCAGTTTCTTTATCCTGACGGAAAATACCGAGGACTACCTGAGAAACAGACTGACCAATAAAACGCTGTCCTTTTAATTTTGTGTTTTCCTAGCTGTGGGCGAAAAGAATATTCAACATATGTACATATACTATAGATACACATCAAGCCCAGGAGCAAACGGTTCTGGTCTACCTGTATCCCCAATAGCCTAATGCACAGTAGAACCTGTCATAAGCGGCCATTCTTTTATTGAACATAGGATTCTTAAAAACATGTGATTGCTTAATGCAATCCTGTAGGAGCTTTTTTCATTACCTTTGACCTGCATTAAGCTATCACCTGCCTTACAGATCCAAAATTAAACCTCTTTTTGATGACAGCCTAAGTCATATTTTACCTCAGTACTAATATTCGATAGTAGTTTTTTCTCTAATAACGGGTTACTTTTGTAGGGTCCTTGGGTGGTGGTAAAGGGGTTTAACCCTTCGCTTGCTAATCGAGTCAAAATACCTACCTGTAAATAGTGAAGACCCAGATGAGACAGCTCCTGCAGGAACTGTCTCATCAGGGTCTGTACTATTTACAAGTTGATTGTGTAACCAGTGCACTCCACAGCAGTGTTTGCACAGCGAAATACTTGTACACAATGAAGATATATGTAATTATACAACAGGGCATGGGTAAAGAAGGAGGCATGTATTTTAAAATTCAGCAAGAGAAGGGTAATTGTTGAATTATACAACATAATCTCTCTATAGTGACTACTTCATAAATCACGAGTCTTTAATTAACCCTTTTACAATGTCAAAGCTGAATTTCCAAATAGACTATTCCAAAATACAAATAGGTAAAGCTTATCACGAATGTTCAGATAGTTTTAAGAAAAGTGTAACATAACAAACATAACACGAGAGGACTCCTATTGGAGCCCTCTTTTCTGGGTCTAGACTGTTTGCAGAGGACAGTAGTGACTTGTTTCCCGCACTGAAAGGGTCAGTGCCCATATAATATTAGGTAAACTCGTGCAAATCACAATTTAAAACTTAACCATTTTTTCATGCCGGAGGGGTCCTGCAACAGAAACATGTTTTGATGATAACCATAAACATTGCTTGATACAGCAAACAGTGCAGATCCTGGTTAGATGCGACTTGACTTGAACTTGCAAACAGTTTGGATCCAGATGAGACACCGAGTAGCTCGGCATCTTATCAGGATCCAATCCTTTTGTTACTGTGATTATGATGTTTCTGAAACCAAACATAAACAAAATTGCAAATGAATATTCATGTAAGAAATAATGACATTGTGGATAATTTTATTATGACACATGAACATACACTTTTTTGGCCGTGGAAGAAAAAAATACATCATATCAGAAGCAAGCAGAGCAGACCCTGATTGGACGGCTCCTATAGGAGCCGTCTGATCTGGATCTACTCTGTTTGTAAATGCATAAAAATGTGTCTTTATGGAGTAAAGGGTTCAAGACACAGATTAGATATACAAGCATGTTCTGGTATTTATTTTAAGTGACTGTTGTAGAGAGATGTTACTGTGTATCGATGTCCATAGTTTACAGTTTGACCCCAGGGTGTGAGCACTCACCTGATCTGAATAATTATCTGATTTTTTGAGCTACATATACCCTGGTTATATCTTACTGATCAGAACATACGCCCCATTAAAGTGACCATATAGGAAGCCGTAGTTCGTTTCTTAATTTTCTTCAATTTTTTGTACAATTTTTAGATCGTTTCATTGTCACAGAGAAAAAAATAATAAAGATGAATTATTTGTTTTCTCTAATCGGGATAGTAGCTAGCTGCATGGGCGCTAAGGTAAGTCCTTTTGTTTCCTTTGACGTTTACATTTGTCCAACATACTTTATGAAACAATTCAAACATAATCATTGCGCATTTTTTCAGGTTTGAGGCATGTGCAACGAGATATAACTTTACTTACTAACGGGATGACTTTATAATGACAACTAAACTCCGAAATTCCTCTGACAATTGGTGAAAATCCAGTCAGTGATTTAGGAATAGATGTCGTTTGAATAAATCTGAAATTATTCAATAAAGTCTACGTTTTGCTCATAGGACAGAAATGATTTATATAATATTCATGTAGGGTCACCTGAAGATAATGCCTATGAAATTCGGTCGAATTCCTTTCTGTGTCGTTACACTATGAATATCCATGCAAGAAATAATGGCATAATGAATATCAATTAGATTATTTTTATAATGGCACGTGTACACGTGAATTGTTGGCCATGGCAGAAACTGTAGAATCATATCTCTATTACTTATAATATCTATATTACTTCAAAAGCAAACAATATATCTATATATTACAGTGAACCCTCATTTCACCGGCATTCGTTACAATGACACCCTCATTATACCGGCATTCGTTACAATGACACCCTCGTTATACCGGCAGTATGCCTTGGACCACTGTTACCGTTAAGTCTTTTAAACAACCACTGGATAAGTAGGTACACTGCTAATAAGACAGGTGATCGCTTAATGCAGAAGACAAGAAGTACAAAAAGCTCCCAAAGGGAGCTTTTTGCACTTCTTGTATCCTGCATTAAGCGTTAACCTGTTGGTACTAGTTAAAAACTGGCCACATGGTTCCTTTCATATTTAAACTCGTTATAACGGCAACCTCGTTATACCAGCAAAATGTCTGGAAACAAACACCTCCGTTGTAATGAGGGTTCACTGTACTTCATAAGCTAACAAAGCAGACCTTGATCAGACGGCACCTACAGTAGTCGTCTAATTAGGGTATACTCTGTATGCAAAGGAAATACATGTAATGAATACAGCAGTTTAGGAGGAGGTGTCATTTACAGAAACAATTCGTTAAATACATGTTTAGCTCCCGTCACCTAAAGGATGGTGTAGAAAAGCATAATAAAATTAATCGCTCCCTTTGAAATAACTTCATAAATAATAATTTATTAACGTTTAACACGCAGCTTGAAGGTTGTTTGTTGTGTCGTACTCAAACCGGACACGCAAATACATGTATAGTGCTAAACGCCGTACACCTCACAAGCTATTTGCCGTACAGTCTTCATAACACATTACATATTTACCGTACACACACAAACACACACGCACACTCCGCTTTTCTTTTATCAATTTAAAAGCCAATTTCGCTCGTACTCTTCAATCAACGCTAGCATTACACAACGAATTGGTAAAACCGTATGTCCGATAATTAGAAATGTGATATCAACTACATGTTTTTCTTCGTCGCTACTGTATGTACCAGTCTGAGAATTATGAGCCCAAGATGATTTTCATACGTGAATTTCGAGGGCTTGGTGCAAAACTATTCTAACTTCTTCACTTTGTGAAGGAGTTAGAATAGTTTTGCACCAAGCCCTCGATTTGGAATGTGTTCACGGTGTCATTATGTTACATGAATATTGATCACTTGAATGATTACTGTGTTTAAACATTTACTCCATAAATACACCTTTCGATGCCTTTGCAAACAGAGTAGACCCAGATCATATGGCTCCTATAGGAGCCGTCTGATCAGGGTATGTTCTGTTTGTTTATGGAATAATATAGATCTCATTCTACAGCTTTTCTGCTTTGGCAAAATCCCATATGTTAACCCTTCGCTTGCTACTCACGTCAATATACCTACCTGTAAATAGCGAAGACCCAGATGAGACAGCTCCTGCAGGAGCTGTCTCATCAGGGTCTGCACTATTTACAAGTTGATTGTGCAACCAGTGCACCCCACAGCAGTGATTGCACAGCGAAATACTTGTACACAGTGAAGATATATGTAATTATACAATAGGGCATGGGTAAAGAAGGAGAAATGTATTTCAAAATTCAGCAAGCGAAGGGTGAATATGCCATTTTAGAAATTAATCTACATGTAATTAATCTAAATGTAATTAATCTAAATGTAATTAATATTCATGGTGTTAACATTCCTAACATGAATATTCATGGAGTAAAGGATTAATGCTTAATACTGCATATTGTACCGTATTCGTGGTGTGTACATCTAGGTCTATGACTGGAGGAGAGACTGGGGCTCGGGTCTACTCACCTTGGAAATGGCGCATGTTCAAAATGACGACCGTCTTATCTTCCACTCCTCCTTGGATTCCAATGTGGATCTCAACATAGCAGCTATTAGCATGCACGACTTGAACAGAGTGTCCAACAGATTTAAGCAGGTACAAACCGACCACTCAGTGAATATACACTAGGGTGTTTTATTGAAAGTGGCTGTCTTTGGAAGGTCATTTCCCTGGAGTTTACTGCATTTTTCTGCAGCCACCACCGATAACTTTAACCCATAGCCGGCCAGTCACAACTATTAGCGCATTTGCAAACGGTGTAGACTCAGATGAGAGAGCTCCTACAGGAGCTCTCTCATCTGGGTCTGCACTGTTTGCCATGGGAAATTCGTGCCTGCGTGCTCTATGCTTGTGCCTAGGAAAAGCATTTCAACACATTCTGTATATTTTTGTAAAGATTAGCCTAATTAATATTCAAAGAGGGCAGAGTGATAAAAAATATGTGGCGACTAAAAGTTAAATCGGTTGACCCATTACCTGATAGAGGCGCCCTTTTGATGAATATTCATGAGGTGAAAGGTAAAAGTGGTCGCTTCAGCGTCACTCTGCAGAGAGATTGGTCCTGTTACATGTAGCACATTGATCAAATTGTCTGCTTAAATATTCATCTTCTCGTTATTTGAGACACATAGTATTAATGCAAGGGAAATAACCTTTGACAAATCATATAAATTGTTTATGCTACGGTTTTTTTCCCCTTGAAATTTGTAAAAAGAGCCTAGTCATTACATTTATTGTGTTGATTAACGTCCGTTTCTGCTCACTATGGGCTAATTGGACGCCCAGATAAGGGGGAGAGGATACAGAGAACCCCGGACGCGATGCCTTACTCGTGTTATCGACAGAGTTTCTATTGTTCTTTTTAGATGCCCAGTGTAAAGCACTGATACATCGGTCCTCTGTTTATAGTCTCGTCCGAAAGACTTGATTCGGCGGGGGATCGAACCCGTGACCCCTGGTATTGCATTATCATTAACATTGATCTACGTAATTGAATGAATGAATGAATGAATGAATGAATGAACGAACGAACGAACGAACGAACGAACGAACGAACGAACGAATGAATGAATGAATGAGTGAATGAATGAACGAACGAACGAATAAATGAATGAATGAATGAATGAATGAATGAATGAACGAACGGGAGAGCGAGCGAACGAACAAATGAATGGATTGATTTAGATGTACTAAACCATAGTTATGTTAGAGTTTGCAGATCAGTAGTTTTTTTTCTCAAAGAGTTAAGTAAAATTTTCATTAGACATACGATAAGAAAACATGCTTATTTAGTATGTTTGTTGAAATTTGGAGAAAAAATATAGAACGTGCAAATGTTTAATGGGAGGGTTAATATTATACTTGTAAGCATTCTCATCACAGTGTGTTAACACGTATAGTGGAGCCTGTCTTAAGTGACCATCAAAAAGAGGTCTAATAATAGGTATGTAAGGCACGTGGTAGCTAAATACCGGTTAAAAAGTAATGCAGAAAGCTCCTATAGGAGCTTTCTGCATTACTTTTGCCCTGCATTAAGCTTAAGCAACCAATTGCTTTTAGACTCCTTCATTCAATAAATAAATTACCACTTAAGACAGGTTCTACTGTATATTTATGTTTATTTCACTTTAGTCACCTATCTAACGACTAACGGTTTTTCCTTTCAGGGTTTAGTTGCTATCCGCCCCCTCCTGTCCGATGGTATACAAGTGTGTTTTGTAACCATTGCAACCGAAAACTGGTCAAAGTCGTTATCCAAACTCAGAGGTCGTCATAAGGTAAAAAGTGCTTACATGTATACTGCCAGCTCCGTCCGTCCATCATTCATTCGGTCTGTCTGTTTGTCTCTGTGTCTATATCTGTATCTGCACGTCTCTCTGTCTGGGCAGCTGGTTGTATAAATGTATCTGTGTGTGTCTGCTTATCTGTACGTGTGCCTATGTGTGTCTGTGTGTCACTATTTTGTGTGAGTGTGTCAGTATGTCTCAATGTGCGTGCGTGCGAGCGTGCGTTTTGTCAAATCTCTTAAAGATATTATGGGTGTATCACAAAAGCCCCTCACTACAAAAGTCCCTCATTCTAAAGCCCCTCGCCAAAATGGTCAAGGTTTACAAAAGACCCTCACTATGAAAAATCAACACTAGCATAAATTGAACTAACTTTAAGTGCTTTGTTAACAGGGTATATCCAGATAGCTGTAATTTTGATTTTGGTCTACTTGGTTTGAAAGTTAAGATATGGAATTAGAAAAAAGGGAAAGGTTTGTGTATTCCATAGCTATTGGAACTTTAGTAACTGTCAGAAAGCAAACATGGTTGATAAACATTGATAATTGTGTGCTATTAGCCTAATATTACGTTTACCTAACCTAACGCATAGTCATTAATATAATATAATAAATATCAATATTAAAAATAATATATAAGAAATGATTTGATAAAATGCACGGAGTGTATGCTGGAAAGTAAAACAGAATAACTTTTATTTACTGTTGTTGATATTCCTATACATGTATAGTGTCCCAAAATAATGAGGGGCTTTTGTAAGCCTTGACCATTTTAGTGAGGGTTTTTTGATCGAGGGGCTTTTGTAGTGAGGGGCTTGTGTATAAGGGGCTTTTGTAGTGAGGGACTTTGAGCGTACCCCGATATTGTATATCTGTTTTAATCCTCAGTGTTCTATGTACGTCTTCACTCGTGTTTGCAAGACAATAATAAAACGGTGCCCGGTCAAAAAAAATAGTCGGACAAATAGAGAATTGGGAATTTAATAATTAAAAATAGAAGTGAAAGGCTTAGGAGATAAGAACATTCTCAAACATATCTGACAGAGGCTTGTAACAAAACAATCGTGTTTGAGTTTATTCTTAAATTCTAAGTCTGGTGTTTAATTGCTGAAATTAACCTTACTTATAAAAGCGCACTAGATTCGATTTTATTTCAATAATGTAATTGCCCGTTTAACCGTTGCCCGGATACGACGGACTGTGACGCCATTGAAAATATAACTTACGTCAAGATTAAACGGCTTTTTATAGGTCTGCTTTGTTTGTTTATGAAATTATATAGACTTGATTCTACAGTTTTGTGTCAAGGTCAAATTATCATGTTTGCCATGATGAAAACTCAGTTAATAATTATTCATGATTAAGTTTTTCCCTGTTCTACGTTTATTCCAAATTTCAATACCTGAATATTCAGTAACAAAATAGTTATAAAGAAATGTGGAAGGTGGAACATTGTAGACATTTTAGAAAACAAAGAAACAGATTTATCAAATTTTATTAGCAAACAGAGCAGACCCTGATCAGACGGCTCCTCTAGGAGCCGTTTGATCTGGGCGTACTCTGTTTGCAAATGCATGAAAACAGGTTTATATGAGGGAAAGGGTTAAACGGATATTTGGATGGTAAAGGATTAAAATGGATGACATCTTTATAAGAGAAATACTACATTGTTGAATAGAAATAAAACATATACAAATGTAGTCATACGTGATTTATTATTTACAGTATAACCCCTCTAATGCGACCAACTAAAAGGGGTATAATTATGAGTGGTTGATGCAGGTGGTAGCTTAATGCAGGACAAAAGTAATGCAGAAAGCTCCTAGAGGAGCTTTCTGTATTACTTTTGTCCTGCATTAAGCAACCACCTGCTTATAACGACGCCTATGTTTATTTATTAAGTGGTCGCATTATAGGGGTTCTACTGTACTATTTTGAGACAGGATTCTTCAGATTGCTAGGGTTTAAATTTGGTATTTTTTATATGTCTTCGGTCTAGGGTGGAGAGGACCTTCAAAGCAAAATGGAATTAAGCATGTTAAGTGCATATGAAATAAATATATGTATATAGTTATATTACCCCGCTCGATATTATCTCTCGTGATTGTTTGGTTGGCCCTGATAAGGGCCGTTTGTGTTCAGATTGAACAGTCTAAAGAGCAATTTCCATGTAAATTTCGTCCATCTCCTCATCCGAATAGAGGTCGTCGTCATCGGTATCCCCCATATCACTGAGAATAACCAGATTCTCAAGATACAGTTCCCATCTCAGGTCTTGGATATCAGCGGCGAGGTCCCTAATGTACTCGTACATGACATTGATCACCCCTTCCATGACTGCCATTCTCAAAGTAAGGCTGTAGTCGAAGTGGCGTTGACTGCGCATGCGTGCAGCATCTCGTCGCTGAACAGCTTCATCTAGACGCTTTTCCAAGATGGAGATTTGACTGCAGACTTTGACAAACTTCTGCTCCAATGTGAAGACTTTGTTCTGCTTTTCGGCTCGATCTAAACAAGAGTCCATGGTGTTCCTTTTAGACTTTTGCTTGTTGTTGCTAAGGAATGTAAGGTTGTACTGACATGAGTTCTAAAACGCTCCATGTATAAAGCGTTCCAAGGACCTCCTCCACACACCACGTGACTGAGTGCTACTTTATGTCTCTGTGTATTACCCAAGTGTCACTTACGATATTCTTTGCCCACCCTTTTCTGTTTGGTTGATATATAAACAATTAGGATATGTTGGTATTTTTACTTACTTCAAACTAGTTCAAACCTTTGCATAAACTATTAGCCGAGTGTCAAACATCTTGGATCCTGATGAGACGCCACATTACGCGGTGTCTCATGTGGATCCAAACTATTTGGAAATGCGTGAAACTTCATGCTTAGCAGAATAAGGGCTGAAACGTCTGTCCCAGACACCGTGGACCAAGTGTCATACATGTAGGTGTGAACGAAGCCACCATGATCTTCCCTTGCCCCTTGTCCCGCTTATTCGCACCCGGACTCGCATTTGCAAACAGCTTGGATCCAGATGAGACGCCGAGTACCTCGGCGTCTCATCAGGATCCAAGCTGTTTGACACTTGGTTAATAGTTTCTGAAAAGTTTGATCGAATCGGATTTAGTCAGTTTTTAACCAAATTCAAATTTCGGCAGACATTTTATTTTCATAGCGGGGTAAGGGTTATGCGTGAGTCGTCCTGCTTTTACGCCGACTTCGTAGTCGTAAGTGACCTTTCACCTTTAGTGCGTCGAGCAACTTTGCAGATAGCGGGAAAAAGGTTAAGAACATCGTAATATGAATGACAGGCAGTTTGGATGCCGAGTAACTCGGCATCTAATCTAGATCCATACCAGCACACGTTACCTGTGTTTGTCTATAGTATATCCCATCAAGTGTGAATCATGTACGAACAATGATATGATTAGTTCCATATGTAAGCCTTTAACTCTTTCCTCCATAATACGCCTTTCTACGCCTTTGCAAACAGCGCAGACCAATAAGGACCGTCTGACCAGTGTCTGCTCTGTTTACTCATGATATAATATATTGATGATTCTACAGTTTCTGTCTTGTCAACAATTCCCGTGTCCATGTAATATTACAACTAATTAATGTTATAAAAAAAATGTTATTAATATTCATGACGTCATTATTTCTTAAATAGATATTCATGGGGTAACGGATAAATGCGAATACCACTTAGGTGGTGTTTAGCAGGACAATGTTTGAAAAAATAGTCATTAAAGTTATACAGTAAAACCTCTCTATAACGACCACTAGTCTAAATTACATCAAGTATTTTGTGTTAAAGGCAGGTGGCTGTTTAAATCAAGGTGAAAGTAAAACAGAACGCTCCTATAGCAGCGTTCTGTTCTACTTCCACCTTGCTTTAAGCAGCCACCTGCCCTAAATACCAACTAATTTACACAATTTAGTGGTCGTTATAGAGAGGTTTTACTGTACAGAGACGGGTCAATTAGTGGACATGTTCTAATGTATAGGGATGCTGATGATGCAAAAGTTGAATAAGAATTTGCCCTGGAGAAAATTAACAGGGGATTAGGGGGGGGGGGGGGGGGGGCAAATGTCCGCCCAAGCTTAATCACTAAGGGGGTGGTAAATTTCCGCCCATGCCCAAATAATGGGGCAAGTGTCCGGGAGGGGGGAGGGGTTGAGTAAAGCGACCTTTAAATGCCTGTAAGGCAGGTAGTATCTTAATGCAGGTCAAACGTAATTACTTTTGTGCTGCATTAAGCAACCACCTTTTTTTAAGATTCCTGTGTCCAATCGATATACGTTCGCTTAAGATAGGTTCTACTGCACTACAATTTACTGTATGTAAATAGGAGTACGGACAAACCCCCATTTGACATAACCCCATTGCCAATTCTGGCAAGGCGGACAAAACCCCATATGTAAAACTAATTGGATTATAAATCAACTTTAAGATGATTTGAAGAAAAAAAACCTCACTCAGAATATAAATTCAAAGCAAGATTTAAATTTTTCAAATTTAAAGTTACACTCTGTATATATATTAAAAAATAGTAGTTAAAGCGAGTGTAGGGTGATTCCCCCATAGGGTGATTCCCCCATAGGATGATTGCCCTATGGCCCCATAGGATGATTGTACAATGGTGTAATGATAAATGTCTTTATCAACCTTTAATTGGATTAACCCTTTCCCTTATTTAAGCGCATTTTGAGGCATCTGCTAACAGATTAGACCCAGATCAGACGGCTCCTATAGTAAGCATCAAGGAAAAAAATAAAGCAAATTATTTGACCTTTTAGCATTCAAAAACACTATTTTTTAGGGATTTGTATTACCATGGGGGTAGTTAGGAGCATTAGGTAAAATTGGATATACACTTACAATATTTTATTCAGCACAAAGAAAATTATATGGCATTTAGCCTTCAAAAACATCAGATAATTTTATAATATAAAAAAAGAAAACTAAAAACACTTTTTAGGGATTTTTAATAACCATGGGGGAATTGCCCAGTTTGGCAGTTTTATTGCGGGGCAGTCATCCAGGGGGCAATGATCCAGGGGGGAATAGTCCTATGGGGTAATCACCCTATGGGGAGGTGTGCGGTAAAAATGCCACAGGTAAAAATGCCTTAGGTAAATATGCCATAGGTAAAAATGCCTTAGGTTAAAATGCCACAGGTAAAGTGGTAAAAATGCCTTAGGTAATAATGCCTTAGGTAAATATGCCATAGGTAAAAATGCCACAGTTAAAAAAAAAAAATAATAACAAATCTTTTTTAATTTATAAAAGGAAAAAATATATAATTTCATTATCAATTTTGGTACAATGTATATATTTTTTTAAATAATTGTATGAAAAATCTTTTTTTATTTTGGACTCGGACAAAATTTCCAAATATTTGTTATTAAATAATGTTTTATATAGATCTACCTCTGACAAAAAAAATAACAAATATTTTTAATTTTATAAAAGGAAAACTGTGTAATTGAAAAAATATGTTGTAATATCATTTCATTATCAATTTTGGTCATTATTTTTTTTAAATAATTGTATGAAAAATCTTTTTTTTATTTCCAAATATTTGTTATTAAATAATGTTTTTATATACCTCTGAATTTTTTTTTAATAACAAATATTTTTAAATTTATATAAAGAAAACTGTATAATTTGAAAAAATATGTTGTACTATCATTTCATAATCAATTTTGGTGGTGTCTTGATCTAATTTTTTGTAAATAATTGTATGAAAATTATTTTTTTTATGTTGGACTCAAGACAAAACTTCCAAATATTTGTTATTAAATAATGTTTTTATATATACCTCTGGCATTTGTGGGAAGGTGTCTGGGTCAACTCTGTTTAATAATTTATCGGAAAAATCATAAGTAATATGTAGGTAAGATTTCAATATCTATCAAAATCCAGTAACAAACAGAGCAGATCCTGATCAGACTGCTCCTATATAATCTGGGTCTACTATTATAACAATATTTTTTCAAAATATAGTTTTACTTTTATAAATTCAAAAATATTTGTTATTAATTTATTTTTTTATAACTGTGGCATTTTTAAACAGAGTAGACCCAGACACCACCCGTCAAATGCCAGAAATAATAATAAATATTTTTAATTTCGAACATATTTAAATGGTTTTATATACTAAAATTGATTATGAAATGATATTATAACATATTTTTTCAAATTATACAGTTTTCCTTTTATAAATTTAAAAATATGTTATTATTTTTTTTTTAACTGTGGCATTTTTACCTATGGCATTTTTACCTAAGGCATTATTACCTAAGGCATTTTTACCACTTTACCTGTGGCATTTTTACCTAAGGCATTTTTACCTATGGCATATTTACCTAAGGCATTTTTACCTGTGGCATTTTACCTACATTCTATGGGGAAGTTGTCCGTACCCCAGAATTTCAAATTAGGTCAAATTATGAATAAATGAAGAATGCATTCATAGTTAAATAGGCTTAAATGTTGATAACTATAACTATCAATGACAAATAGTTTAGATCCTGATTACATCACTACCTTACAAGTGGTTGATTTGGGCAAACACTGCCTGTTTTGATAGTGACCAGGTACTTGGTTTTGTTTGGTATAATTTGGTATATACATGGTTTTATATCATTTTGTCTCAACATTTTAGATGTGGATTTATATTCTAAAATAACTATCAATGACAGATAGTGTAGACCCTGATTAAGTTGCTTCCTTTACAAGTGATTGATTTGGACAAACACTACCTGTTGTGATAGTGAAAAGTACTTGGTTTTATTTGGTACATACAAACAGTGGTGAAAATCAGGTTATTACCATGTGCATAACACCATAGTTATTTATTACTTTTATTCTCATTGCAATTGAATAGTTATACTTATTTCTTTTCTTATATGTTTTAGTTTCCCATGCTATTACTATGAAGTGCCATTTGTATATATAATTCCTTAATTAAATACATTATTATGTTTCACATGGGGTTATGTCCGTGTGGGGTTTAGTCATCATGGGGTTTTGTCCTATGGGACTATGTCCTAATGGGGGTTTGTCCATATGGGGTTTTGTCCATATGGGGTTTTGTCCTACACCCATATAAATAATTATATTCATATATCAAGGGGCAATATCCCTAAGGGGCAATTGTTCCACACTCCCTGACGAATACGCGCGTAAGAAATTGTCATTTTTATTAGATGATTTTGCCATGGCAAAACGTAGAATCAAAGCTATTTAATTCCATAAACTAAACAGAGCAGACACTGAACTGATAGGAGCCGTAGTCTTCTCTGTGTGCAAAGGTGTGAAAAGGGCATTTCAGTGAGATAAAAGGCCAACACATCACAACTTGAAAGGTGTGAAGTTTGACACATATGCACTGGGTCCCCTTTCCCCTGGACAGACATCGAAGAATTGACAGTGGATTCATAAGTGAATAAGTTTAATTGGCATGTTTATTTCGTTGAGTATAATGCATGAGATGTTCCCTTTTAATATCGGTAACTACAGCTTGTTCCGTCACTTCTGAGCTTGCCATTAGTTAGACAACAGTATAAATACCACTTTGCTTGTTCTGCGAGAATAGAAGGTCATCGCATTTACTATGTCAGAAATCGGGATAGGAAGAATGGTTTCCGCCTTAATTCTACGGATCATTCTGCACAAGAATCTGAGCCGGGCAAAAACCCAGATCAATCTACTGAAGAAGAAGCTCCATGGCCTGATTTGGCGCTACAAACAAGCCAAGTCACGTGGTAGTCGTCACCTTGAACGTAGTCTCGCTATTCAGATCGACGTCACAGAAGGCATGCGTAGTATGGTATATGAATACGCACGAGAAGTGGCAGACAAACTCACCAATATCTACTGGAATCACCTCAATATCATCGTCATATTTCCTGTAGATTTCGATGACGAAGATAACGACTATTCAGATGAAGACGACGACGATAATGTAGACGCAGCTGCTGAGGTTTTAGCCGATACGTCACGTGTCTGAGATCGGAACAACCCGAACAAATGATGCTGATTATAACGGTCCTTTTCAGGACCACCAATGCTTTTAGAAAGATAAATATCACAATACCGAGTGAATACAATTAACCCTTTCCCTCATCTCAAAAATATTGACATGAATATTAATCAGATTAATTTTTATAATAGTATACCATAGACATAAGTATGTATATGTCTCTGGGTATACACACTCTTGATATTTTAGCCATGATAGCAACTACATAACTATATCCATACTATTTCATTAACAAACAGGGCATACCCTGATCAGATGGCTCTATAGGAGCCGCCTGATTTTTGGTCTACTCTGGTTGAAAATGCATGTTAACCCATCCATGCCCACAATCCCATATCTGGGATATATGCAAACAGTGTAACTCTGATCAGACGCCGCACTATCAGAGTCTACACTGTTTGCTGATAAAAAAATCAATATAAAACAAAACAAAAATGAAAATTTAGACCAGGCACCCCTTAGATAAAAAATGGACAAATCCAATGTATAAACATGGAAGAATCCACTGGGTGCAAATGGGTTAAGGAAAGGTTCACATTTACTCGACAGAGACGTCTTTCACACAATTGAAAACAGTAGACTCACAGGGTTTACTCTGTTTGATTCTAGGATTTTCGCCGCCTGACATATGCCCCCCCCCACATGGGCATGGGCGGACATTTGCGCCCCACCCCCTCCCCTGCTGCTTCAGCATGGGCGGACATCCCCCTAACAAATGTCCCCTATTTGTATGTTTGCTTAAGAAATAGTATATGATTAATGCTACAAAATCTACCATGGATCGTGTCCATGTGCCATTATAAAAAGCAATCTAATTAATGTTCATGACGTCATTATTTCTAACGTGATTATTCATAGAGTAACGGGTTATAGAAAGAAATAGTGGTAAATGTATCTAAGATAAAAAGTTAACCCTTTACTTCATTAAAATATAATGACACGATGAATACCGGTATTTACTAGCTGATTTAATAAACAATAGCTTACGTACACTGAATGATTTTGGCTATGTCAGAAACTGTATGATTGGATCTATAAAAATCCATAAGCAAACAGAGCAGACCCTGATAAGACGGTTTCTACAAGAGCCGTCCAATCTGAGTGAGTTTCTATTGCTATGAAGTGCCATTTGTATATATAATTCCTTAATTAAATACATAATTATGTTTAACATGGGGTTTTGTCCACATGGGGTATTGTCCTACTGGGGTTTGGTCCTAGTGGGGTATTGTCCTATGGGGTTACGTCCTAGTGGGGTTACGTCCTGGTGGGGTTTTGCCCTACACCCGGCCGGAAAAAAGCCCCATCGGCCGTTTTTAGTCATGGCAGAAACTGTTGAATCATATCTATATTATACATGTATCATAAGTAAACAGAGCAGACCCTGATCAGACGGCTCCTATTGGAGCCGTCTGATCTGGGTCTACTCTGTTTGCAAATGCGTCAAAATGCGCTTACATAAGGGAAAGGGTTCAGCCAAGTTTTGACTTGAGACGTCGTTTTTTATCTACAGGCGACCGTAGCCAAGGACGGAACGGCTATGTTCGAACTCCAGCGGAACCTGCCGGGCAAGCTCGATCCCTTGAACGTCTCGAGTGTTGCCGAATTTTGTGACACAGACCGGAAACATATATTCTACATGGCGCCAACACATGACTGTAAGTACTGACTGATATGTGCACGCACGTGAGACAATGCAAATAGCTATGTGCGTCTTTTTGCTGTATGTATTTATGTATGGATTCGCGTGCATAATAGTGCACGTGTTTAAGAAGGTTCTCGCGAGTCGATCGTACTAAACATCCATAGAAAATAAATCAATTTTATATTGAAGTTTCGAAGTGATTCAGAATCTAAAAAGCTCAGAATATATAATTCAGATCTTATAAATGTTGTAGAAGCTTTAATCGCGCGTTTCCGTGTTATTTCCAGTGAAATTAAATGAAACCACAGTACCTTTCAGATATTTGAGATAACATTACCACTTGTTTTCACTTGACACATTGAGGGGTGAATAAATCATAGGAAAAATACTTTCATGCCTAATGATTGGACAAACGATTTATGACTTTTAAAATGCAATCACTGGTCCATGCAATATGTCAGTTTTCAAAGAAATATATACATGTAGTAGAATCCCTCTAATGCGACCACTTAATGAATAAACATACCTGTCTTTATAAGCAGGTATTTGCTTAATGCAGGACGAAAGTTATGCAGAAAACTCCTATAGAAGCTTTCTACATAACTTTCGTCCTGCTTTAAGTTAACACCTGCCTTTGCCACTGTGAATTATGTCCCCTTTTGCCAGTCGCATTAGAGGGGGTTTACTGTATACTTATTTACAAAGATACTTGTAGTCATGTCACTCTAAGACAGGAAGATTCGTGACTAGTAGGCAAATTGTGACATTTTGTGCTTGGTTGTCATGGCAACCACTTTTGTTTTCACTTTTATCGATGAAATACAACTGAATGAAATAATAACCTAGTAACTAGTTTATTATTATACTGCCAAATATGTTGTAAAATAGCAAATAATTTTGTCATAGGCCAACACTCATTTTACTTGAAATGTGTTGATAATGCATCTGATTTCAATTTGTAAACCCCTACACCCATTATACGAAAACAGCTATAACGTTGTCAATTTTAAGATAGAATCATATTTTTCAATTTTGTAATTCAGAAAGATAGCATTTTCTAAAAATAAAAAAATCTCAAAATCGATAATTTTGTCATTTAGGCAGGTTTTCCTGGAGAACGGCTCATATGTATATGATCAAGTTGTTTAATTTGTCGAACTAATATATTCATTAAAGAAAATAACATTAGGTGTTAATGTCTGTGAGTTCGTATTTATAATAACTATCCAAGGGAATATTTCTTAATGTCGTTGACCACCTGCTTGGAATGCTCTCAATTATTGCTTACTAAATGTTCGGATTAGTAAGGTTTTACTATAATATTTATGTACGTACATTCTATATTCCCAGTGTCTTCTTTCCGGACGAAGGTGAAAATCCAGGGTCTGTTTTCCGGCTACTATGTCGGTATTCCCGACAAGTATATCGACGTTATTATTGGTTAGTAAAAACTTATCCAGTTTTCAAAGACTTAGATTATAATAACTAAACTTTTTGAGAAACAATATATTTCAATTACGGCAAAGTTTCCCTCTAATAAGACCAAACAAAAGGTGTCTAATAATTCTGAATGTTCACACGAGGCGGTAGCTTAATGCAAGACAAACATTATAAGAAAGCTGCATTACTTCTGCCCTGCATTAAAGAACTATCTAATTTGAAGGAGCGCTATTTAAATAAGTTATGAGGACGTTTAGAGAGACTATTATAATTCATTTGAATTCCATCTACAGTAAAACCCCTCTAATACGACCACTTAATGAATAAATATGGCTGTCTTTATAAGCATTGGTTGCTTGATGTAGGACAAAAGTAATACAGAAAGCTCCTCCAGGAAAGGGTCAAATTAAGTTTTTACTAAGAATAAAGTTTAGCGCTTTTAGACAGGAAAACATTGAACATGAACTGGAATTAGAATCTGAGCAGGCATCTTAAAATTAAATCAACGAAATATATTTTCATACTAGATTATTTATTGCGCTCTTACATGATAAATGAACGACAACCTATTCGAAATTCCTTATAATATATCGCAAGTGTTACTTCCCTTGGATGAGATATTGTTCGTTCTCAGATTGTATTTTCAGGACTTTGGACGAAGGATGTCGTTTGCAGTGAGCCATATGTGTGAAAATACGCACATACCTTTTTTTTTAAAACATGTATTCGTTTTCATTTACCGTTCTTGTATTTGGCATTAATATACATGTACCATATTTTGCAGGTGCACAAGTCATGTATAGCTAATCCGGACCTTTTCTTTATTTTTGTTTTGTATTGCAGGCGGGGTTTAATTTTGTGTTTCATTACAGGGTTTATAAATTGCTACCACCGTTTTACTATCAAGATTGTATTGTATTTAACATTATAACTTGTTACCACTGTTTTACTATCGCATATTGTTACCACGGTTTCGCCATTAAGAATTGTTATCACTGTTTCACTAACAAGTATTGTTACCACTGTTTCACAACTGTTTCACCATCAAGAATTGTTACGACTGTTTCACTAACAAGTATTGTTGCCACTGTTTCACTGTCAAGTATTGTTACCACTGTTTCACTGTCAAGTATTGTTACCACTGTTTCACCACTGTTTCACCATCAAGAATTGTTACCACTGTTTCACTATCAAGAATTGTTACCACTGTTTCACTAACAAGTATTGTTACCACTGTTTCACTGTCAAGTATTGTTACCACTGTTTCACTATCAAGAATCGTTACTACTGTTTCACTGTCAAGTATTGTAACCACTGTTTCACCATCAATAATTGTTACCACTGTTTCACTATCAAGAATTGTTACCACTGTTTCACTAACAAGTATTGTTACCACTGTTTCACTATCAAGAATTGTTACCACTGTTTCACCACTGTTTCCCCATCAAGAATTGTTACCACTGTCTCACTAACAAGTGTTGTTACCACTGTTTCACTAACAAGAATTGTTACCACTGTTTCACTGTCAAGTATTGTTACCACTGTTTCACTATCAATTACTGTAATCACTGTTTCATTATGAAGATTTTATTATGTTTATTTTGACATTATGAATTGTTACCACTGTTTCACAATCAAGATTTATCATATTTGTTTTGAAATTATGAATTGTTACCACTGTTTCATTATTAAATTTTTCTTTGACTGTTTACAATTATGTTTTTATTACCACTGATTCCCCATCAATAGTTAACTGACACTGTTATACCATTATCTTTCGATGCTTAACTTGATGATCTCAGAGTATATTCAGATCCGACAGCGCATGTAGGAACATGTAGGCTTGTATTTGTCATGGCAATTTTTTCTCTTTAAAAAATATTCAAATATTTCATATATCTAATAATGCATAAACTAAATCAACCCTTAACCTGCTAAGATCGACCTTAATGCCGTTTGCAACCAGCTTGGATCCAGATGAGACGCCGAGTAATTCGGCGTCTCATCAGGATCCAAACTGTTTGACACCCTACCAATAGTATCTCAAAAGCTTGAACGAATCAGAAATAAGTGACAACGGCAACAGATCGTAGCTTAACCCTTTCCCTGTTTTATGTTTATTCCAAATTTCAACACGTACTGACTATCCATGGACAAAACATTTATAATGTAATATGGAAGGTGGAACATTGTAACCATTTTAGATTTAGAAAAGAAACAGACCTTTCAAATTCCATTAGCAAAACACAGCAGACCCTGATCAGACGGTTCCAATATGAGCCGTCTGATCTGATTCTACTCTGTTTGCAAATATGTGAAAACACGTTTATAGGAGGGAAAGGGTTAAGCAGACCTAATTTTCATAGCAGGCTAAGGGCTCATTAATAGTCATAACGGTCGGAGCCTGGCATGAATATTCACCAGGTTAAGGGTTAACCGGTTAATGAGGACTTATGTCATACTGTATGGTGATGACGTTCACTGAAACGATAAAAGTTTAATGTTTTCCTTCATGAATATATGTATTCATGTAAAAATAATGCCATAAAGAATAGGTTTAGCATTTTTTTAAATGCTATGTGAACACATGTTTGTTTGGTCATGGCAGAAACGGCGTAATCAGCTCTATATATAACTCCAGAAGTGGAACAGTAGACCTTGGACGGTTCCAATAGGAGCCATCTGATCTGGGTCTGCTCTATTTGCAAATGCGTGAAAAGGCAGTTTCTATCAGGTGCAGTATTAAACCTTTCGCTGCCAAATTCTGTCGTCTGCTAACTTTGTCGTCTGCTACAAAATTTCATTTTTTTGATATTCTTCATTTTTTGTTTCTAAAACATAGTAACAGTAACAAACAGTTTGGATCCCGATGAGACGCCGAGTTACTCAGCGTCTCATCTGGATCCAAACTGTTTGCATAGGTAATCACAGATCTGGCATTGGCAGCGAGAGTTAAACCGAGCAGGGAAATGTCAAATAAGTGATTGTTCTTCATTTTACGATGTATACATGTACATATCGGTACAATGAAATCTCTACTCAATAAATATGCATGCCAAAAATAATTACATCGTGCATATTGATTAACTAAATCAGACCTATATTATTTCATAAACAAACAGGGCAGACGCCTCCTACAGAAGTCGCCTTATCTAGGTCTGCTGTGTTTGTAATGGCGTAGAAAGGCGTATTTATGGAGTAAAGGGTTAAATCTCTCTAAAATGGCCGTTGAACAGGAACCAATATTTAACCCCTTTAAACGCGGGTCAAATGTGTATTGTCATTTACAAACAGTATAGACCCAGATCAGAAAACGCGCTAGGTCGAACTTTGAGTAAAGAAGAAATTAGATTTCGTAGTAGTTGGCTGCTTAATATAGGGCAAGCGTCATTCAGAAATCTCCCTGTCAGATTAACCCATTTGTTCCCACGATCCCATATATGGGATGTAGGCAAACAATGTAGACTGATCAGACGCCGCATAATGCGGCGTCTGATCAGTCTACACTGTTTACTGATTGGAATTTCAATATAAAACAAAACGAAAATGAAAATGTAGGCCAGGCACCCCTTGAATAAAAAATGGACTAATCCAATATATATAACCATGGAAGAATCCACTTGGCGCAAATGGATTAATTGACGAACACATTACAGTAAAACAACCCTCTTAACCGGAAATCAAATTTAGTACATGTATAATTATCGATCTTTGAGACAAGTGGCAGCTTTAACCATTTCCCTGTTCTATATTTAGTCCAAATTTCAATACCTACTGAATATTCATGGAGAAAATAGTTATAATGAAAAATGGAAGGTGGAACATTATAGCCATTTTAGAAAGAAAAGAAACGTTTCAAATTTCTCTAGCAAACAGAGTAGACCCTGATCAGACAGCTCCTCTAGGAGCCGTCTGATCTGGGTCTACTCTGTTTGCAAATGCGTGAAAACACGTTTATATGAGGGAAAGGGTAAATGCAGGGTGAAAGTCTTGCCAAAAGCTCCTCATAGAGTTTTCTTGCGACTTTCACCCTGCATTAAGCAAACACCTATCGAAACGTATCGACATTCTTTTCTACTAGAATTCCAGGTTAGGGAGACTTTACAGTAGATGTTTTTATGAGATACATGTGTATTAACCATGTGTTTATAAAATCAGTGTACATGTACAAATACGTGCATGTTTATTCGCACACCTTGGCAACTGAATAGTCGCTTCGAGAGTTGCTTGGTTACCATTTATCGCGCACATAAACATTTTTTTCATGACTATTAATGCCAAACTTTCCACTCAATATTTCCATCATCGTCCTCTTTTAACCACCAAACCTAGACAATTATGAAAAGTATCATATGCTTAACCCTTTCCCTGCTCTGTGTTTATTACAAATTTCAATACCTACTGAATATTCATGGACAAAATAGATATAATGAAATATAGAAGATGGAACATTTTAGCCATGTTAGAAAGTAAAGAAACAGGTGTATCAAATTATATTAGCAAACAGAGCAGACCCTGATCAGACGGCTCCTAGAGGAGCCGTCTGATCTGGGTCTACTCTGTTTGCAAATGCGTGAAAACACGTTTATATGAGGGAAAGGGTTAAACCCTCATATGTTGGTAGTTGACCATTTAACGAACTCGGACTCAACTAAAAGTTTTATAAGCATGGACCCTGATATTTGCGAATGACTCAGAAGTTTTATAATATTTGGCCCTTGTTTGTGACAAGGCTGTTTGTGACTTGGCGCTTAGTAAGACAAATGTCACAGAAACTGCTACAATTTCTTATTACTTATTTTTCTTCATTTTTGCTTATAAAAAATCACAGTAACAAACGGTTTGGATCCAGATGAGACACCGAGTTACTCGGTGTCTCATCTGGATCAAAACTGTTTGCAAAGGCAATTACAGATTAGACATCGGCAGCAACAGAGTGAAGGGTTAAAATAAGAATAACAACAGTTATATAAAAAATCTTAAAGTTGTTTATTGATAACATATTGGCATAAACAATAACAAACAAGGCCATCCCATGTGGATGCATATATTCCGTTGTTTACGAAATATCTAAATGATACCGGCTATACGAAAACCGATTTTTTGGCTTAATAAAAGTATAGATCCTGACCAGTTAACGCTTTGAGAGAAACAAGAGTGGACATCATTAGGGTGACCGTTGTAGGGAGAATGTACTGTACCCCCGCTCCACCGGTTTGAAACGAGACCAGTTAAAAATAATAACAAGGCAAGTACATTAACATTTCCCTTATCCGAGTACTCAAGTATAATTACCGGTCATATTCTATTGGACATTTAATTACGTCATTTGGTCATTCATTATTTTTACTCCATTAATATTCATGTCGAAAATAATGACTATATGTATAATATTTAGTACAGTAAAACCTCTCTATAACGGCCACTAAATTGTGTTAATTAGTGGGTATTTGGGACAGGTGGCTGCTTAAGCAAGGTGAAAGTAAAACAGAACGCTCCTATAGGAGTGTTCTGTTTTACTGTCACCTTGCTTTAAGCAGCCGCCTGTCTTTAACACAAAATACGTCATGTAATTTAGTGGCCGTTATAGAGAGGTTTTACTGCAGTTGATGTTTATAATGGCATTATGAACAGGAGTCACGTGGCTCTGACAGAAATTACTGAACAAGACATGTAGTACTACATAAGCAAACAGAACAGACACTGATCAGGCAACTCCTACAAGCATGGGCTGTCTGATCTGTATCTACTCTACAAGTATTTGCAAGCGCGTGAAATGAGGATCTATGGAGTAAAGAGTTATTTATTGTAACTGGTTAGGTAATAGGCACTTACTTATCTGTGATCAGTATAGTAATAAGGAATTCGAATATTTCGATACAAATACGAATATTCGAACATTCGTTAGCATCCCTAGTTTATATATATACCCTGACTATACGTATGGTTGGATCAGGGTGTGCACTTATTGCAACTATAGCATTAAACTGTTGAATATATTTAAAATAAAAAACAATAGAATAGACAGTGGCTGATATGAGTCTACAAGGTTTGCCAATGTACCGGTTACTCATTTCCTGTGAAGTCAGCGATATTATGTAAACACACTAATACATGTACATGTACATGTAAACACACTGATCAATGAAAAACATAATCCTGGGTGTGTCATTTTGTCGTCTGCAAATTTTCTCGGCTGCTACATTTTTCCTTTTTAAACACTTTTCTTCACCTTTCTTTCAAAACAGTCACAGTAACAAATAATGCCATCATAGATATTAACAAGACTAATTTCTTTAACCCTTTCGGCGCCAAATTTCTAATTGTCGTCTGCAATCCAATTTTGTTAAACCATTCGGTACAATAAGGAAATGAGATAAATAAATGCAAATTTCAATGGAGTAAAGTACATATATAGAAATAGAGATTGTGACAAAAAGTGAAGTCCCTGATCAGACGCCGCCTTAGAAAGGCGGCGTCTGATCTGGGACTGCACTATTTGTCGTGGCGCATATATGCGACATCGGCGGTGAAAGGGTTAATGGCATACGAACTTAGAAAAGCTCTCGCTATGTCAGAAAGTGTGAAATCACATATTTACTAATCTATAAGCGAACAGAGCAGACCCTGACCAGACCATAACTTGATCGACCCGCGGAAGAAGCCAAAATTGCAACACATAATAGCAGAGTTCCAGATAAGATGCGTAAATTAAACATTTTCAAAAGTAACTTCTTTATTTCTCCACCAAACCCTAGACTGTGACCAATCTTTAGGATCGTCTCGAAGAGACGATTCTAAAGAGTGGTCACAGTATAGGGTTTGATGGAGAACTTACGATTTTAGTAGTTAGGTAAACACCCTTATCTGTTTGTCTGAATAAGTCTGAACAAGCATCGTTCTTCACCGCTGGCGCAGGGCTAACTCTTAAGATATGCCTTTTTACGCTTTCCCAAACAGAGTAGAATCAGATCAGACAGCTCCTGTACATGTAGTAGCCGTCTGATCAGGCTCTGTCTGTTTGCTTATGGAATAATATAAATATGATTCTACAGTTTCTGTCATAATAAATACTGTACAGTAGAACCCCTCTAATGCGACCATTTAATGAATAAACATGGGTGTCTTTATAAGCAGGTGGTTGCTTAATGCAGGGCAAAAGTAATGCAAAAAGCTCCTCTAGGAGCTTTCTGTATTACTTTTGTCCTGCATTAAGCTACCACCTGCATCTAGCACCCATAATTATACCTCTTTTAGGTGGTCGCATTAGCGGGATTTTACTGTATTTATAGTGACTGTATACATTTTCAGTTAAGTAATATTCATATAATTATTTACTGCATGAATATTCATGGAGTAATACGTTAAGAAAACAAGATATACATACATGTATAAAAAACTATAAACTAATAAATGCATTCTGGGTAAAATTATATCCGGTATATACATTGTATACATGATATATGTGACAAACAAAATTGTACATACGAATATGATAACCCTTTGAATATTGGGAACGAGTATATTTTCATTTACCAACAATGGAGACCAAGGTCAAATAGCTTTGAGCAGGATCTGCTTTATTTGTCAGTTAAAATCTCGTACCTTTAAGCATTTTATAGCAGAGCCTATCTTAACCCTTCGCTTGCTAATCGCGTCAATATACCTATCTGTAAATAGTGAAGACCCAGATGAGACAGCTCCTGCAGGAGCTGTCTCATCAGGGTCTGCACTATTTACAAGTTGATTGTGCAACCAGTGCACTCCACAGCAGTGATTGCACAGCGAAATACTTGTACATGTACACAGTGAAGGTATATGTAATTATATAACAGGGCATGGGTAAAGAAGGAGAAATGTATTTTTAAAATTCAGCAAGAGAAGGGTTAAGCGATCTTTAAAAAGGGGCCTAACTCTGGACCTTGGAGACAGGTGTTAGTTTAATGCGGGTCGACAGTTATGTAAAAAATCCTATTTGAGTTTTCTGTATTAGTTTAACCCTTTCGGCGCCAAATTTCTAATTGTCGTCTGCAAACCACATTTGTTAAATCATTTGGTAAAATAAAGACATGAGATAAATAAATGCAAATTTCAAAGGAATAAAGCACATGTATCGAAATAGAGTTTGAGACAAAAAGTGAAGTCTCTGATCAGACGCCGCCTTGAAAAGGCGGCGTCTGATCTGGGACTGCACTATTTGTCGTGGTGTATTTTTGCGACATTGGCGGTGAAAGGGTTAAGAAATCTCATGTTTTAAGACTATTCCTACGTTCGATATATAAATGACCGCTAAAGACAGATTCTACCACTGGGCCATTCCACTTGGAATACCCAACATAAGCTAATAATATCAATAAGATGATGTAATAAATATTTCGTTAACCATTTTACCTATAGTAAGTATTTCGTTAACCATTTTACCTATAGTAAATATTTCGTTAACCATTTTACTTAGTAAATATTCAACGACAAAAATATTGTATGATACAGTTGAACTTATCTCGAACTCGGATAACTCGAACTTCGGATAACTCGAATTAAAAGTTCGGTATTGCTAAAATTTATAATTCACCATTGTTCTAAAATATATCACTGTACATATCTAGAAAAATGTATAATAGCTTAATGCAGGGGAAAGTAATGCTATAGGAGCTTTCAGCTTTACTTCGCCCTGCAGAACCTGAGAAAATTGTTCAGATTAGAATTAGAAATCGGGCGACTTGAGTCTTATCTCGAAATAATTTGAATGGTCCCTTGAAGTACGAGATATCAAGTTCAACTGTATAAAAACCCTCCATTTTTCCCAATTTGTTATGAAACAATAAAACTGGCCAAACTGCGAAAATAGCATCGCACACCGTATGTGTATAAAAAACATACTAAGTATAATGCCCACACCAAAAGCAAATGTCTGAAGTCAGTCGCTGTCTGATATGGATATGCTATTAATTAACCGTTTTCTCCATAAACAGACCTTTACAAACAGGGTAGATCCAAATCAGACAACTCCTCTAACCCTTCGCTTGCTGAAGTTTTGAAATACATTTCTCCTTCTTTACCCATTCCCTGTTGTACAATTACATATATCTTCACTGTGTACAAGTATTTCGCTGTGCAATTACTGCTGTGGAGTGCACTGGTTGCACAATCAACTTGTAAATAGTGCAGACCCTGATGAGACAGCTCCTGCAGGAGCTGTCTCATCTGGGTCTTCCACTATTTACAGGTAGGTATATTGACGTGATTAGCAAGCGAAGGGTTAGGAGCCGTCCTTTAAGAGCTGATAAGGACTGGCTGTGTTTGCTTGCAATAAAACCTGTCTTAAGCGGCCACCAAAAGATTATTATGGGTCTGTAAGGCAGGAGGTAGTTTAATGCAGGTCAAAAGTAATACAGAAAGCTCCTATAGAAATGTTCTGCATTCCATTTGACATGCATTAAGCAACCACCTGCTTTTTAAACCCTTCCTCCATGAATACGCCTTTCAACACTTCTGTAATTATCACTTCTTGAAACAATTGTGATAAATAGAGCATTTGCTCCATAGGAGCAAATGCTCTATTAATTTTGTCACAATTGTTTCAATACTACACACTTCTAACAGTTTCCTTTTTTCTTGTAAATGCTCCTTTTGGGTAGATTTATTCAAAGAGGTTGGTTCTAAATTAGCCTATGGGGGAACGGGTTCAGACTCTTTTGTTCAATAAATGAATGGTCGCTTACAACAAGTTCTACTGTATACACTAATATAGATAGTGTCTGTTTCTAGTGTCTGCCACGGTCAGCAACTGTATTTCTTTTATGAACATTCATGGAGTAAAGTATTAACCCTTCGCTTGCTATTCACGTCAATATACCTACCTGTAAATAGCGAAGACCCAGATGAGACAGCTCCTGCAGGAGCTGTCTCATCAGGGTCTGCACTATTTACAAGTTGATTGTGCAACCAGTGCACTCTACAGCAGTGATTGCACAGCGAAATACTTGTACACAGTGAAGATATATGTAATTATATAACAGGGCATGGGTAAAGAAGAAGAAATGTATTTTAAAATTCAGCAAGAGAATGGTTAACAGCATTGTGTAACTTCATGTTTATAAAACAAATATTAGGCACGTAAGCGTATTATGACACTAACGAGATATGCACTATATGTTCTGAACTAAACTTAAAATGGTTAAATACTAATATATAGATCATAATTATTTCAAAAGCATAAACAGCATTATACGTGATAAATGTCCAAATATCGGAAATATTCAGAACATCCTGGCTAGACAGTGAATAATATGCGTAAGATATTATGCTGCATATCATGAAAATGTAGGAAAACATGCAAGCATGCGTCTCCCTAATGCATTCAGCTGTAACTCTTTGAGAAATTAACGTCAACAAAAACTGCCGCATGCTACAACGTATTAACTCTTTCCCCCATACAAACATTCTTTCACACCTTTGAAACACAGTAAACCCAGATCAGACGGCTCCTATAGGAGCCGTCTGATCAGGGTCTGCTCTGTTTCCTTGTGAAATAACAATATATCTGACTACAGTTTTAACCAATACCAAAACATCCTGTGTACACATGACATTATAAAATTTCAGTTAACCCTTTCCCTCATACAAACGTGTTTTCACGCATCTGCAAACAGAGTAGACCAAGATCAGACCGCTCCTCTAGGAGCCGTCTGATCAGGGTCTGCTCTGTTTGCTAACAGAATTTGATAGATCTGTTTCTTTGCTTTCTAAAATGTCTACAATATTCCACCTTTCATTTTTCTTTATAACTATTTTGTTAATGCTTATTTAGTAGGTATTGAAATTTGGGATAAACATAGAACAGGGAAAGGGTTAATAATTAATAATCATTTCTTAGATATATATTCAACAGGAAAAAGGGTTAAAAAGCGTTCTCCGTTATAAAAATGAGATTTAAATTATGTTGATCCTGTGCAGAGACGCAGTTATTCGGTGTCTTATTTGGATCTAAACTGTTGAAAACATTATCATGTCACGAGTTTATCATGAATATGTTCTGCGCGTTATTTGAATACTGGACACTTCCAGAATTGTCCTGCGCGTTTTAGGAAATCCAATAATGGCGGACAATATTGGAATTCCTTAAGCGCGTCAGACAATTCTAGAATGGGCGGCCATTATTGGAGTTCCTAAAACGCGTAGGACAATTCGTGAACTGTCCATATTCCAATAATGCGCAGAACAAACATCAGGTAAATGGTTAGAATACGACTAACTGTTATGCCCTGTGAATATTGATGTAACGGTTTATAATCTCATAGAAATTTATTAACAGGCCTTTTTTTGTAATGTCACATTAACATGGGAATTTTTGACCATCGCAAATCAGTATATAATAAGCTCTATAAAATACTATAAGAAACAGCAGACCCTACTCTGACAGTCACAGTTCCTACAGAATCTGTCTGATCTGGGTCTACTCTGTTTGTAAAGGTGTGAACAGATACATCTGTGATTAAGGGGTTAATGCATGTAACAAACATAACGCAGAAAGATAGATCTAGCAACAGCATCTTTCATAACTTCGTTTGATATGCATTATTTACAGCCACCTTTTAATCAATCTTGGCCATTTTAACCCATTCGCTCATAGGCTATTTTTAGATACAAACTTTTTTAATAAATCTTCCGAAAAAGAGAATTAACTAGTGAAAAGGACACATTTTAGAATTTTGTAGTTCAAATGATTGTGATAAATAGAGCATTTGCTCCTGTAGGAGCAAATGCTCTATTCACCACAATGGTTTCACAAAGTAACTTTTACAGAGTCGTCAAAAGTCGTCAATATGAGGGAATGGGTCCATTACCTCAAAGGCGATTTTTAGATACAACCTTTTGAATAAATCTGGCGAAAAGGAGCATTAACTAGAGAAAAGGAACATTTCTAGATTTTTGTAGTTTGAAACCATTGTGATAAATAGAGCATTTGCTCCTATAGGAGCAAATGCTCTATTTATCACAATGGTTTCACAAAGTGACTATTACAGTGTCGTCAAAAGTCGTCAATATGAGTGAATGGGTTAAAGATAATCTACTACATGTATACATCAAGAGCGAAATGGTATATAAACGCTTTACTCCATGGACATAAACGTAAGGTATAAAGACAGTATGCATACTAATTAGATGATTAATAAACATGAACTTTTGACCATGGCAAAAACTGTACTATATACATGTAGTTTCATAAGCAAACATAGCAGACCCAGATCAGATGGCTCCTACGTGAGTTATTTGGTCTGGGTCTACTCTGTTTGCAAATGTGTTTAACTTGTTTAAGGCATATTTATAGTGTAAGGGGTTAACCCAATATCACACGTGTATATCTTACAATGATGATCATATAAAACATTCTCATAACTGTGACGTCACCAACAATATATAGAGACGTCATTTGCGAAGTACATTTAAAAGTGCAATTTTAATATCAAGCACTGATAAAATAAAATCAAGACTCTAAACCAAATGGCAAACAGGATAAATATGGCTAACATAAATACATGTATCAGTATTAATGATATGTAATATCAAGCTATCAAGTAATCAATTCTAACCCTTCGCTTGCTGAATTTTAAAACACATTTCTCCTTCTTTACCCATGCGCTGTTGTATAATTACATTTATTATACTGCAAAGTAAAATCCTCAATTCTGATTGGTTAACTAGCCGTGTACATGAGTCCATGTACCCTGTGAGCTGACAGGGTACATAGAAATTCCCCATGGCAGGCCCCACATATTATGGTCAGAAACCAAAAGACCGACTTCTCGACTCGGCTAAACAATAGCAAAATTCATAATAGACACCTATTGATACGTAAAGAAAAAAATGCAGAAATGAATTATAAAACATCATTGTTTGAAATGACCAATAAAACAGTTTTAAGAGGAGTTATTATATCGTCCAGCCATCTATACTAACACGAACGCCGATAAAATACAATACAAACCACTTCGGATACCTTCGGGTAAAATTAATGTATTGGGGCGCTTTTAGGGGAATAAGCGTGTTTAGTTATTCAACATGCCAAAATGGATTTATATAAATTATCCGAACCGTAAAACTTTGCAGTATAATAAATTCGTTATACAGTTCTTTCCCAGGGTACATGACGATTTATTCCCGGCTGGTAAAATCATGTAACCCTCGCCTAACGGCTCGGGCAACATGATTTTCCTCAGCCGGGAATAAATCGTCATGTACCCTGGGAAAGAACTGTATAACTAATAATGTCTTCACTGTGTAGGCTACACGTATTTCGCTATGCAATCACTGTTGTGGAGTGTACTGGTTGTACAATCAACTTGTAAATAGTGCAAACCCTGATTAGACAGCTCCTGCAGGAGCTTTCTCATCTGGGTCTTCACTATTTACAGGTAGGTATATTGACGTGAATAGCAAGCGAAGGATTATACACAAAGGTTTCATTCATATCAGGCAAGAACAAATATTGCAACTTCATCACATCTCACAAACACTGACGTCTTAAAAACTGGCGACTGCTTAGCCCATTCTCTCATATTGACGCCTTTTGACGCCTCTATAAAAGTAACATTTTGAAACAATTGTGATTAATAGAGTAGCGTAGACTTATAAAGTAGATTTTATGTATTATCACAATGGTTTCAAAACTTCAAAATTCTAAAATTTTCCTTTTCTTTAGTAAATGTCCCTTTTCGGTAGATTAATTCTAAAAGCCTGGTTCCAAAATAGGCTATGAGGAAAAGGATTAATGCAAAAATGCAGAAAGGTCCTTATCTTTGCCTTGTATTAGGCTTCAATGTATCATGCCTTAAACCATTTGTTCCAACGATTCCATTTATGGGACATATGTACACAATGTAGACTCTGATCAGACGCCGCAAGATGCGGCGTCTGATCAGAGACTACACTGTTTGCTGATAGTAATTTCACTATTAAACAACACGAAATTGAACATTTAGGCTAGGCACTCCTTTGATAAAAAATGGACTAACCCAATATATAAACATGGACGACTCCACTTGGCGCAGATTCGTTAAATACATGTACCACAATCCCATTTTTGAGTGAGTGACTGTACACACAAAGTTACTGTACACGTAGGTTCAGTAAAATCCCGATTATTCGAATTTTCTGTATAAAAGAATTTAGACCCGTTTAGGCAGGTGGCTGCTTAATGCATGGTGAAAGTCATGCAGAAAGCTCCTAGAGGAGCTTTCTGCAAGACTTTCACCATGCATCAAGCTGCCACCTGTCTTAAAGATCGATAATAATACGTACGTTAGGGTTAGAATAACCGAGGTTTTACTGTACATGTAGTTTGTCAAGAGCTTAAACGATTCGGAAGATAAGTATTCATCTTGAATGTAACAGACCGGTCAACATTGTTATGGCAGGTTAATAGTTTACCATTTACGCCGTGAATATAGTTGAACTTCGATATCTCGAACTCGGATAACTCGAACTTCGGGATAACTCGAACAAAATGTCCAGTCCTTCCAAAACTAACACTACAGAACTGCTCGAAAACATATCACTATATATATATATATAACACACATAGAAACACACATTGCAGCTTATTACAGGTCTAAAGTAATGCTGAAAGCTCCTACAGGGGCGTTCAGCATTACTTTAGACCTGTATTAAGCTGTGGTCTTGACTAATCGTTCAGATAATAAATCGGATGACTCGAACATCTGTTATCTCGAACTAATTTGTACGGTCCCTTGAAGTTCGACTTATCTAAGTTCAACTGTATGTGTTAATTAGACGCCATGATCTTTGTTACATCGCCATGATATTTGTTACATCGCAAATGATATTTTGGTATGTATATATTGCAGATGTCCATATAAGATGTGTTAATTAAAACATTTTCAAGAACAAACGCTTTTATTTCTACACCAAAACCTATATTGTGACAACATAGCTACACCATAGGGTTTGGTAGGGAAGTGACGATTTTAGTATCTGGGTACGCACATTTATCTGTTGCTGTGAATTATTGGCAATTATTTTGATGAAAGGCAGGGCTAAACTTGGTCATAACATACCATCAGTACAAACAGTGCAGATTCTAATTAAACAGTCCCAGTAAGAACTGTCTGATCTGTCTTTACACTGTTTGCCATAAAGGCGTGTTTTACGCCTTTATGGCAAACAGTGTAAAGACAGATCAGTGCATTTAAGGAGCAAAAACTTTGAAAAGTAGGCAGTGCACATAGTCCTTGTTTCCTGAGCACTCCAAGTGACCTGATTGTCTTCCTGGTGAAAGACATTTATAAGCTTATTAACACCCTTCTTGCTCTATCCGCGACCTAACTCGCATTTGCAAACAGCTTAGATCCAGATGAGACGTTGAGTAACTCGGCGTCTCATCATGATCCAAGATGTTTGACATTCGGTCAACAGGCTCTCAAAAGCTTGCTCGAATCGGAAGTAGTCAAAATTGCACTAGAACCAACTTTGGACAGACCGTAAATGTTTTAACATCGGGACAAGGGCTAAACTAAGATCAAACGACAATACACTTGACTCTTTCCTCTACCACAATTAACAAATGACTTGACAATGGCCGTTATAAGGTTAAGTTTCATTATCAAATGCAGAATTGCCGACACTGATGGAGTCAGACAATATTAACCCTTCTCTTGCTGAATTTTAAAATACATTTTTCCTTCTCTACACATGCCCTGCTGTATAATTACATATATCTTCACTGCGTACAAGTATTTCGCTGTGCAATCACTACTGTGGAGTGCACTGGTTGCACAATCTACTTGTAAATAGTGCAGACCCTGATGAGACAGCTCCTGCAGGAGCTGTCTCATCTGGGTCTTCACTATTTACAGGAATGTATATTGACGTGAATAGCAAGCGAAGGGTTAACCTCTGATATGTTCTTGATGACTCGACTAGCGTGTGCCAGTAGTGTGGATACAGATGAGACACCGAATCTCATTAGAAATCCAAGCTGCTTGGTACTCGGTCCACAGTTTCTTAAATAAGTTTTTACGAATAAAATTAAATAGTAAGTCAAAATTGTGGGAAATCAGAGTTGGAGCAATATCTTTGTCAGATAGCGAAGTGTTAAGAGGGAACATTTTCATTAATCACCCTGGATCCAACGACACTCCGTGACACAGACCAGCAGCAGAAAAAGGGGAGAAATGAGAATTTTCCATTGACGTATGACATGCGTCAATAAGAGTGCGCATGCGTCTCATTTCCATATATGCAAATTATGAAACTGGAACCGGCAGTAAAAAAGTTTTGTAGATCATTCATTCCGTGAAGTGTTACCATGGAAATGTAATGACTTTAAATCTTAGCCGTGGGGCATCACATCCATTAACATCAACCGTTATACCGCTGTAAAAATTGCACCCTTTTTCCATCATGTACACGCTTTTTCATACATTTGCAAACATGGTAGACCCAGATCAGAACCAGACCAGACGGTCCCTGTTGGAGCCGTCTGATCAGGGTCTGCTCTGTTTGCGTATGATATAAAATAGACCTGATTCTACAGTTCCAGGCGGAGTCCAAAATGTCCTGTGTTCACATGCCGTCGTAAAAATAAATCTTATTTATATTAATGATGTCATTATTTCTTACAAGAATTTTCAACAGGGAACGGATTCAATTCCAATATTTTAACCCTTCTCTTGCTGAATTTTATAATGCATTTCTCCTTCTTTACCCATGCCCTATTATATAATTACATATATCTTCACTGTGTACAAGTATTTCGCTGTGCAATCACTGCTGTGGAGTGCACTGGTTGCACAATCAATTTGTAAATAGTGCAGACCCTGATGAGACAGCTCCTGCAGGAGCTGTCTCATCTGGGTCTTCATTATTTACAGGTACGTATATTGACGTGAATAGCAAGCGAATGGTTAAATTTGATTAACTTCCGTTTAGGTCAACTATTAGGTGAGTGACAAACAGCTCGAATACAATAATCAAGAAGTTAGTAAAACAGTTCTGATGTTTGGATCTCGGCTGTTTGCAAGTGCAAGTCATGGTCCATTGAACAGGATACGGATAAACCCTTACCATGCCAAGCGCGACCTTTCTCGCATTTGCAAACAGCTTGGATCCTGATGAGACGCCGAGTAACTCGGCGTCTCATCAGGATCCAAGCTGTTTGACACTCGGTCAGTAGTTTACCGGTCTTTAAGACAGGTGACAGCGTACTGTAGGGTGAAGTGCATGCCGAAAGTTCCAAGAGCTGACTGCATGAGTATCATCTATAGCATAAAATATTATGGAATTTTCCTTTCTAAAAAGTTAGAAGATCGAAGTTTTACAGTACATGACGTGGTTTGATTACTTTAAAAGAACATTGAAGTAAGTAAAAATATATTCAGTGTCAGTATACAATGTATGACAATCAAAAATATATTTAGTGTCAGTATATGACAATCATCAAAAGTAGATCTAGTATACAAAAGTAGTGACCATCCCCAACAGGAGTGCATTAATTTGAAAAAAAAAAGTTTGGCAAATCTCATTTGAAGTAAAACATAACTGTACAATGACGTCAATAACATTCGTTTGACATTTACAATTACAATTACGTCAGCAACACTCGTGCGACACATTGAGTGACTTGATAACATACATGAGTTGTATACAATAAGGCCACGAGGTTATATTTTCGTTTTTTTGTGTCTGAGATCATTCTTAAGCATCTGATTGGTTAGATCCTTGAGAATGCAATCAAACGCCGACTCCGACGTCTTATAACCCCGGACCATATAATAGTGACTTTCATAGTGACGTCAACAACAGTTATATACTATAGATACATAAATAGTTGAATGGCTCTGATCTAATATTTCGACCACTAAGGGCCCTTAGTGGTCGAAATATTAGATCAGAGCAATTCAACTATTTATGTATTATATTATTTCCCTTTTTTGGAATATTTTCTTCATTGTGAGATACTATAGTAGAATTATATTAGACGTTTACAGTGACGTCAATGATATTCATGTCAAAATAAGATTTATAACATAAACACTTCAATAGCTATGATCTAATATTTCGACCACAAAGGGCATTTTTCAAAGATTTTCATGTCATGATAATCTTTGAAAAAGACCATTTGTGGTCGAAATATTAGATCAGAGCTATTGAAGTATTAATGTATCATATTAATTACATTTTTGGAATATTTTCTTCAATGTAAATAGATTTAGTCTGACGTCCATTGATTCTACGTGACGTGGAAAATGTCACCGGTTAAAATTTGCGTAGATATGAAATGTAAATCAATATACTGAAAGCTATTCCATCAGGCCCTATGATGTGGTCATTCGAAGAGACATTTAACCCTTTCGGGCACAGCTTTCTAATTGTCGTCTGCAATCCAAGTTTGTTAAATCATTCAGTAAAATAAGGAAATGAGATAAATAAATGCAAAGTTTAAAGGAATAAAGCACATATATAGAAATAGAGATTGAGACAAATAGTGAAGTCCCTGATCAGACGCCGCATTGAAAAGGACTGGGACTGCACTATTTGTCGTGGTGCATTTATGCGACTGCGGCGGTGAAAGGGTTAACGAATCTTGTCTATTCCATTCTTTCATAACCTATTTTAGACCCAACCTATTTAAATAAATCTACTGAAAAGAAGCATTTACTAGAATTTTAAAGTGTGTAATCTTTAAACTATGGTGCAAAATAGAGCATTTGTTCCTATGAATCGCAATTGTTTAAAAATAAGGGACTTTTATAGTGGCGTCAAAAGGCGTTAATATGAGAGAATGGGGTATTACTTAAATATCCATTAACGTCGTATATACATCCTTTGCAAACTGAGAAGACCCAGACCAGACGCCTCCAGTACGAACTTACTAATCAGAGTCTTCTCTGTTTGTTTGTCAAGTAATATACATGTACATGTATGTAGTTTATGGCATGGCTAAAACTTCCTATACATGTATGGTGTATTCACATGCCGCTATAAAAAATCGACAAATAAAGTTTTGCCATCCCCGCCAATTACTGCACTACCTTAATATTGACTGATTGCGTAGATCTAGGCCTATACATATAGCGAAGGGTTGAAAGGCAAAATCTGTTTAACCCTTTCCTCCATAAATACGCCTTTCTACTCCTCTGTAAATGTCACTTCTTGAAACCTTTGTGATAAATAGAGCATTTGCTCCATTGGAGCAAATGCTCTATTTATCACAATGGTTTAAAAACTACACATTCCTCCAGTTTTCATTTTCTCTATTAAATGCTCATTTCCTGTAGATTAATTCAAAGAGTCTGGGTCTAAAAATAGCCTATGAGGGAATGGGTTAAAACCTGATCAGCTACAACTCAATTTCGAGCCATAAAAACTTTTAAGAAACTTTTGATCCTGATCAGACGGTTCCTGTAGGAGCCGTCTGGTCTGGGTCTACTCTGTTTGTAAATATACGAGGAACATGCATGTGAAAACAATTTGTCACTCGTTACCAGCTGACATGTACATTATTTTGACAAACAGTTTAGGCTTTGACAGACGCGACTAATCCGACGTGACGTCTGATCTGAGTCTATGCTGTTTGCAGTGTGACAAGGGACGTATTTATAATACATGACTTATTTACAATTCCAACGTTGACGTGTCGTCACGATGAAAAATGACGTCACGGTAACTTTTTACCATTGAAAGACGAGTAAAGCACGAGTTTGGCACAGAGACCGTCCGATTCTATGAGCCAGTGTTTGATCAGGTCCTGCAATTCTTCTTTCTTCCCTTTGTGGCGAGAGACTTGATCCAGAATAGCTTGAGCACGTGCACGTGGGATCTGGAGCACAGCTCCTGAAAGTCCAGTACCGATTGACCACAGTCCGGCATTGATCAGCTGTTCCGTGCCTTCGCCTTTGTACAGTGACCATAGGAATCGACCTGTTGAAATATTAACCATTGGATATACATGAAGATAATGAAATCAAGAATATTCATAATGTACGGTGGCACTGAGGTGACATATGCAAGATTTTTTTTCAAGTTTGTTTTCCCGAGATAATTTTTTTTATTATCTCGAGAATACGAAAAAAAGTTCGTTTTTACGAGATAATTTTTTTTATTATCTCGAGAAAACGAAACAAAGTTCGTTTTCCTGAGATAATTTTTTTTATTATCTCAAGAAAACGAAGTAGTTCGTTTTAACGAGATAATTTTTTTTATTATCTCGAGAAAACGAAAAAAGTTCGTTTTCATGAGATAAAAAAAAATATTATCTCGAGAAAACGAAAAAAGTTCGTTTTCATGAGATAACTTTTTTTATTATCTCAAGAAAACGAAGTAGTTCGTTTTAACGAGATAATTTTTTTTATTATCTCGAGAAAACGAAAAAAGTTCGTTTTCATGAGATAATTTTTTTTATTATCTCAAGAAAACGAAGAAGTTCGTTTTAACGAGATAAAAAAAATTATTATCTCGAGAAAACGAAATAGTTCGTTTTAACGAGATAAAAAAATTTATTATCTCGAGAAAACGAAACAAAGTTCGTTTTCCTGAGATAATTTTTTAAGTCGTGCGCACGACTTAATAAGCCAATCAGAACCCTCCGTCAGAGTCAATTGTTCATCTATGGGGTTTCTCGTTTCCCGCTTAGCGAGGCTCGATAGATTTGCAAACACTTTTGACCTAGATCAGACAACAAGTAACAAGCGTCTGATCAGGATCTAAGCTGTTTGATACTCGGGCAATATAAGTTTCCCAAAGTAAGCGAATCAGAAGTCACGAATTTATGTGGAAGTGAATTATTTTTGCTGCGTGATAAGAGTTATCCCTTTCCTCGATATATACGCATTTTATCACCACCTTTGCAAACAAAGAAGACCCGCATCAGACAGTTCCTATAGGAGCTACCAGATCAGTGTCTATTATGTTTCCTTAGAAAATGTCATAAATCAAGATTTTAACTTTCTACGCCAGAGTAGACCCTGAACAGATGGCTCCTCAAGGATTTGTCTAACCAGGGTCTTCTATGTTTGCTAAGAACATATACTAAAATATAGAATATAGGCTAGATCTACTTCCTCAAAAATATTATCAGTTTGCTCCTAAATAAATATTTATTTTATCGGTATATTCATAGTGATGGAGCCTTTCACGAATAGCCATGTAGGAGTGCATGGGTTAATATGAAGAATCGCAGTTGTGTATAAACCTGTTGAAAGCCGGGAAGATGTATTCGACATATGGGAAACGGATGGACGCTATCCATAAACAATTTAACCCTTTCCTTCATAGTTTCTATTAAAACTTAATTTTAGGTAGATCTAGTTATATAGATTTACATGCATTCATAAGGGTCGAAACTCTCTTAAATATTTATGGAGGAAGTGGTTAACTAGCGTATCAACGCGACTAACATTTGCGTCTATTGAAAATTGTATCTATAGGCCTACATGTACTTTGGTCTCATATCTAACCAATCTGATTCACTGCTTTTGTATAATAAACCAATTACAAGCCTTATTTAGAACTACTCAGCGTCACACTACTACTACGCGTCATAGTGATGTTTGATACGTCACGGTAACGTTATACGCAATTATTACGTCATATAAGTGCATCACTTGTCTCGGCCATGTTCTCATAGGCCTCAAATACTTGCGAAATCTGTTGACTCTGATGGAGGGTTCTGATTGGCTTATTAAGTCGTGCGCACGACTTAAAAAATTATCTCAGGAAAACGAACTTTGTTTCGTTTTCTCGAGATAATAAAAAAAATTATCTCGTAAAAACGAACTATTTCGTTTTCTCGAGATAATAAAAAAGATTATCTCGTAAAAACGAACTCCTTCGTTTTCTCGAGATAATAAAAAAAATTATCTCGTCAAAACGAACTACTTCGTTTTCTTGAGATAATAAAAAATATTATCTCAGGAAAACGAACTTTGTTTCGTTTTCTCGAGATAATAAAAAAAATTATCTCGGGAAAACAAACTTGAAAAATAAATCTTGTATATGTCACCTCAGTGCCACCGTAATAATGACATATGAACACAGAAAAATAAATCAAAGCCGAGTTTTGCAGCGTCTCATTTGGATCTGGGGTCGTCTGATCAGGATCTACTATGTTTGCATAGGCATTTAAAGGTATCTCTATTAGGCAGAGGGCTAACCAATTTCGTCATAGGCTATTTATAGACTCAACCTCTTTGAATTAATCTACTGAAAAGTAACATTTACTAGAAAAAAGGATCTTTTAGAACTGTGCAGTTTTGAAACCATTGTGATAAATAGAGCATTTGCTCCATAGTTTTTTATAATTACACATTCGTTGTATTGGTAGAAATTGTAGAGTCAGGTGATTCAGTTCTATTATAATTTCATAAGTAAACGGAACAGACCCTGATCAGACGGCTCATACAGGAGCCCTCTGATCTGGGTCTTCTCTGTTTGCAAAGGCGTAAAAAAGCGTTTATATACATGCTGCATGTTTTTTGTGTGATGTACTTAAACATCTTTCTGTGTTGTCAAAGATGTATCAGAAGAAGGACTTGGATTTCTCAGAGGTCAACCAACTTCTAGGTTCCACAGTGGAAACCATAGAAGGGCTTAGGGTCAAAGGGGGACACAGGCTTGGCGAGATTCTGGCAAAGGTGCTATCAGAACCACAGACTGACTCTGATGGTTTGGTTACGTTCATTTTTGAAGGTCACACGATACGGGACAGTTGCAAACAGAGATAGGAGGCGGACAGTATCAGTGATCAGTTTCTGACTTCTGTTGTCAAAGGGTTAAACCAGAGGATCTCAGATACTCGGGATAGCACTGTTCTGACTGCCCTATGTAACCTGTTCAATCCTGCTCTTTGTCAGTCTGTTAAGTCAGGTGACATTGAAGTTGTGTCAGAATTCTTGTCAACTGTTGGGTTTGAGGGTTTCAGAGATGATTTGGAAGGATTTGTAAGATTTGCACATGCAGGTAAATCCTGTTTTCCATCATTTGACAAGTGACTACTTATCAAAAGATAGAAAACTAGTATTTTATTCAATTTGTGAAATATTTAATCGGTCCTACACTAATATAACAAAATATATATGAAGCTTAAAATAATAAAAAAAAATCAATATTTTTGTCTATTGCTAAGTTTTACACATAATGGAAAAAATGGCTCCAAAGTGGCTCCACTTTTTTGAAAATGTCTCCAGCTTTTTTAAAATGGCGAACATGGTGGCGCAAGAAAAAAAAATAACCAGGGGAGGCCCTGCATGTATGATGGAAAGGGTTAAACCTTTCCACCATAAATACTCCTATAGGATCCGTCTGATCAGGATCTGCTCTCTTCGCTTATGAAATTGAAATAGATCCGAATCTACAGATTCTGCCAATACATTGTATCAAAATCAATACCATGTGTACAGCATCAGCTCATAAATATTAATGATGTCATTTTTTACATGAATATTCAACAGGGAAAGGGTGAAATACAGCTCTGACTCACTTGTGAACACTTACAAGACGGACATTATTTATTCGTGACACTTCACCGTGATCTTAATTGTTGTTCGTTATCTTGTTAACCCTTTCCCTGTTCTATGTTTATTCCAATCTTCAATACATACTGAATAATTATGGACAAACTAGTTATAATGAAATATGGAAGATGGAACATTGTAGCCAATTTATAAAGTAAATAAACAGATATATTAAATTCCATTAGCAAACGGAGCAGACCCTGATCAGACGGCTCCTATTGGAGCCGTCTGATCTGGGTCTACTCTGTTTGAAAATGCGTGAAATGGAGTTAAATGCTCATTTTTTCAAAATGGAAGCATCCATCAATGTTGATCTGTAGAGTCCAATAAGTTGGAATGATTGTTTTGATTAGGAAACAGTGCAGGAGCCATATGATCTGTTTCTACCCTGTTTGACATATTCAAATCAACCATTTCCCTCATATAAACGATGTTCAATCATTTGCAAACAGAGTAGACTCAGATCAGACGGTTCTATTTGCTTATGACATAATATAAATCTGATTCTATAGTTTTCGTCAAAGAAAAAATCCCTTGATCGTTTTACATGATAAAACTTCAGCGAATAGGTATCCACAGTGTCACTGTTTCTTACATGAATATTGAGTTAACTACTTTTCCGTAAACGGTTATTTTTTTATTCAGCCATGAAGTCGCAAACAGACACCAGAAGACACATTCACATACAGATAAATCTATCTAACGTGACCACCTAAACACTGAAAATGTGACCGGTCGAGTACTTGAGAGTGAACGCACACTCAAACGTAAACAATTATATAACTTTATCGGAGCCTTGTTATCGTTTGTAGTGGTATTTCTTCATATAGTTCATATAGACGCATTTTCACGCATTTGCAAACAGAGTAGACCCAGACCAGCCGGCTCCTAAAGGAGCCGTCTGACCAGAGTCTGCTCTGTTTGCTAATGGAATATAAAAGTTGCGTAAAATGGTTACAATGATCCACCTTCCATAATTCATTGTAAGTGTTTTGTCCATGAATAGATAGATAGATAGATTTATTTCAATATTGTACAAATAACATTGTTACAATAGCAATACACTGAAAAAGCAATGCATATATAAACATCACGAACTAATTAATGAACCATATCAGTCACATCAATATCAAGGATGGCACAAAAAAGAGAATATGATATCTTATTTCCATTGCCGTAGGGAATAAAATTTGGAATAACCATATAACAGGGAAAGGGTTAGCCCTAAGTTCCCCTGTTGAATATTGATATAAGAAGTAACAAGCCAGGTTTTACGCAAGCGTAAAATGGCTGCGTAAAATATGTTTAACCCTTTCCCTTATAGAAGCGGCTTTTAGCGTATTTAAATTATTCATCCGCTGAAGAAAATAGTTCATATTTATACAGTTATGAAAATATAGCATAATAACTATTTTCAATATCCTAGCAGGTGGTAGCTTAAAGCAGGATGAAAGTAAAGCAGAATGCGCCTTAAGGCGCATTCTGCTTTACTTTCATCCTTCTTTAAGTGGTCACCTGTCTTCATAACTAGAAACAGGCCATTGGGTAAAGGGTTAAGCAGGATAGAAGAAAAAACAGAGAGCAATATTACATGTGTATTTAGTAATTTTGATTAAGAGATACATGGGAAATTTCAAATTTATTGCAGAATGAGGAAAACGCTGTAATAAGATATCATTTTGCTGAAATAGATATTTGAAACACTTAAAGAAGGGAATGCGAATATTGGGAAACCAATGAATACATAGTTCTTATGTGATAAGACCTTTTGACAGTCGATTTGAAAGACGTAAATTAAAGCATGCTTCGAAACGTCATTCAAAGAGAGTAGCTTCTTAAAGGACATTTTCTTATTTCTGATACAAAACTTTCCTGTTATGCAAGGACATACCAAGTTCTGGCAAATGACAATCATCTGCTGAAAGTGTTATGAAAGGTGTAGGTGAACCTTTAAATTTGCACAACTGATTTCTGAAATAAGCAACTGTTCCTCTAAACATGTATGGGTTTTGTTCCAGCTGCTATGACTTGCTAACCTTTGCAAACAGTTTGGATCAAGATGAGATACCGTGGCACCTCATCAGAGTCCAAACAGTTTGACAATCTCACATTTGTTTTTGAAAAAATATGGATGAAAAAAGTAGTTTTAGAATTGCAGCAGACGACAATATTTGCAGATACCAATTACTTACTCAGAGTGCAGAAGGTACAAAAGTATTTGGAGTACATTACACTGGGGACAGCTAATGACCTGCAGAATTATAACAGCACATCAAACATCAGAGAGTTCTTTAGTGAACACATTGAAAAATAGTGACAGCTGTTTAGTTCTGGAGTGTAAATCTAAAATCTAGTTTTGCAGTAAATCATGGTCATTTTGAATTCATATAAAAGAGTGGGCTGCCTTTCGCAGTCCAATGACATATTGAATAAGCTGAATAGTTATAATGGTGAATGGATACATGTTTGATTGTCTCTGGCAGAAACTGTAGAATCAGACATATATAGTTGTAAACAGTGCAGACCCTGATCAGAGGTCCATGTAGGAGCTATCTGATTTGGGTCTATTCTGTTTGAAAATGTGTCAAAAGGCGTCTCTATGAAGGGTTAACCCTTCTCTTGCTGAATTTTAAAATACATTTCTCCTTCTTTACCCATGCCTTGTTGTATAATTGCATATATCTTCACTGTGTACAAGTATTTCGCTGTGCAATCACTGCTGTAGAGTGCACTGGTTGCACAATTAACTTGTAAATAGTGCAAACCCTGATGAGACATCTACTGCAGGAGCTGTCTCATCTGGGTCTTCACTATTTACAGGAAGGTATATTGACGTGAATAGAAAGCAAAGGGTTAGATAAAGATAAAAACCGTTGGTGAATACAACCTGCACAAACTGCTCCGATCCCGAGAGACGCTCGCTGAAAAAATCTTTGGTCTGCAGATGCTTTTTGTTCCACTGCGTGTGTGATTTTCTTTAATGGCGCTTCGCATCTTCTGACTAACCGCCATAATTGTTCAGTTTGCATCATCACAGATTTTGAATCTAATTGACTCAACTGAAAATCATTCTTGTCTTTAATATGTTTCACCAATTCTATTTCCAGTTTTATCGTCAAATGTTGCATATCTTCAATATTTGACATCAAATCTTTCATTTTTATTCGAATTATCGGTGACGTCACAACTACAGAATCAACTGCAACCTTACACACATCGCTAGTGGCGGACACAAACAGAGTTTCGGATATTAAAGTTATGATATGTCTGAAGAATGATATAAGGTAGTATGGGCACTGGGAATTTTTCTGGCGGTAAAACCTTTCAAGTTGTGAGATAAACTGATGCGTGCGTAAATAAAATTCGGCGTTTCCATGGTAACTACTGTCAAGCACTTCCTGTGTAAAATCGTGCAGGAAGTCCAGAACCGGAAGGTCGCCCTCGGCCAGCTGTACCAGCAGCTTGATACCTGAAACATACAAAGTAATGCATGTACAGTAAAAACCCTCTAAACCGGAATCCTAGTTGAGAAGAATTAAGATACGTTTGACGGGTGTCTGCTTAATGCAGGATTAAAGTAATGCAGAAAACTCCTAGAGGAGCTGCTATTTATCACAATGGTTTCAAAACAAAACAGTTCTTAACATTTCCTTCTTTCTAGTAAATGCTCCTTTTAAGCAGATGTATAAAAAGAGATTGGGGCTAAAATAGCCTATAAGGGAATGGGTTAAATCAGGTGGTTGCTAAATGCAGTTTATGATATACATGTACATGTATAAGACTAAAATGGCAACACATAGTGTAGATCCTGATCAGTTAGCTCCTCCAGGAATCGTGTTATCTGGGTCTGCATTATTAGCTTAAAATCAGGGATATAAGGTTAAATGTACTTTCAGCACTTTGATTTATACAAGGTACTGTATAAATCTCTGCTGTCACAAAAGCAATCATACAATGATTTTTGCAAAACATGTCTCATGTCTACCACAGTCGCGAGACTTTGTTGTTCAATCAGTCAAAAAGAAACTTTAAGAAAACGAAAGAATCGAAGTCACAAAAAATCGATTTGCCAGTCAGCCACAATTATCATTAACATGGCTAATTCTATGGCAAACTTCTGCAAGTGACCCTTCCCTTTCCCCGTCATATGTTACTAATAGTCGCCAGAGATAAATAATGTAATAAGAATTCAAATTACTCCTTCGTGATTGTATTCGGTGCTTTTCACCTGGCTTCGCCATGAGCTATACGGTACTTATAGACCGAAAATGTAGCGATTAATTGACATTTACGAATGACTAAATCCGTACATTGTCGTTTAATAAATCGGATATAGATTATTTATTTATTTGAGGAGGCGTTTCGGTCAGAAGAAATGACGTCCCTTTTCTGTATCGAATGAAATAAATTACCTATCTTGCTTATCCCTTTATTCCATAAATACGCCTTTTTACGCATATGCCAACAGAGTAGACCCAGATAAGACCGCTCCTATCGGATCGTCTGACCAGGATATGTTGTTTGCTTATAATATAACATGCCAAACGATTCTGTCTCCATGTGATATTATAACAATAAGTCTAATTCATATTCACGACATCATTATTTCTTACAAGAATACTCATGGATGAAAGGGTTGACCATTAACCCATTACCTCATAGGTTATTTTTAGATACAACCTCTTTGAATATATCTACCGAAAAGGAGCATTAACTAGAGAAAATGATTTTTTAAAGAATTTTTAGTTTAATTTAAAGCTCCCACGGGAGCTTTCTGCATTACTTTTGTCCTGCATTAAGCAACCACCTGCTTTTCAAGACTTATGTTCAACAAATGAATGGCCGCTTAGGACTGGTTCCACTGTACTTATTAATGTTGTACAACAAGAAACACACATGTACATATATACTGCACACCATCTATAGTTGACAACAAAGTTATATATCCAGTGCAAAAAAAACCCCTTAATTTGTAAAAGAATCAAATGTAATTGAAATTGCTGTTTGATATGAAAAAAGGTGAAATGAAATACAAATTATATTAAAACAATGCAAGCGACGAGTACTACAACTACGACGAAGACGACAACAACAACGACAACTGCAACAGCAAAGAAACAACAACAACATCATCAATAGGAAACCTACATGATTGCTTGCTAACTTTTTAATAACAGTAACCGAATGTAAATGATATTTCTCTTCTTGTATTCCACCGCCAATTTACATTAGTATGGAATGTATCGAACTCATTTGCATACAATATTCCTGAAATTAACCCTTATCATGCTGAAAAAAAGATGATGTCTGCTGAAATTATTATCTAGATCAATTTTTACTTATTGCCAATTGTTTCAAGCCTTTGAGAACCTGCTGACTGAGTGTCAAGCAGCTTTGTATCTAGATTAGTCACCGAGTTTCTCGGCATCTCATCAGTATCCAAGCTGTTTGTGAATGAGAGTAAGTCGTTCTTTGTTTTATTCACCGGGGTAGACTCTCGTAAACATGCCAAACCGGTTGCAAGGACTGACAAAACAGGAAGATATTGAGAATATATTTACATATATACAGTTAAACCTGAAGTAAGCGACCACATACTGGTTAAACACTACCTCAGAGGCTATTTTTAGATCCAAACTCTTTGAATTAATCTACCGAAAAGGAGAAAAGGGAAATTTTAGAATTTTTTAGTTTGAAACCATTGTGATAAATACAGCATTTGCTCCAATATTTATCACAATGGTTTCACAAAGTGACATTTACAGAGTCGTCAAAAGTCGTCAAAATGAGGGAATGGGTTAAACATAGAATTTGCACATTTCACTCCGAACACTAAAACCTCGCTGATCAGAACACCCAAGCCTCGCTGATCAGTACACCCAAACCAACACCCAAACCTCGCTGATCAGAACACCCAAACCAACACCCAAACCTCGCTGATCAGTACCCCCAAACCAACACCTAAACCTCGCTGATCAGAACACTCAAGCCTCGCTGATCAGTACACCCAAAACCAACACTCAAACCTCGCTGATCAGTACACCCAAACCAACACCCAAACCTCGCTGATCAGAACACTCAAACCTCGCTGATCCGAGCACTTAAACCTCGCTGATCAGAACACACAAACCTCGCTGATCAGAGCACTAAAACCTCGCTGATCCAAGCACTAAAACCTCGCTGATCCGAGCACTAAAGCCTCGCTGATCCGAGCACTAAAACCTGACTAATCCGAACACTGAAACTTCGCTGGTCCAACAACTCGAACCTCGCTAGTCCGACAACTCGATTATCGCTAGTCCAACAACTCGAACCTCGCTAGTCCGACAACTCGAATCTCACTAATCCGAACAATCAAATATCACTAATACGAACAATCAAACATTGCTAAAACGAACAATCAAACTTTGCTAAAACAAACAATAAAACTTTGCTAAAAAACAATCAAACTTTGCTAAAACGAACAATAAGACTTTGCTAAAAAACAATCAAACTTTGCTAAAACGACCAATCAAACCTTGCAAAAACGAACAACCAACTTTGCTAAAACGAACAATCAAACCTTGCTAAAACGAACAATCAAACTTTGCTAAAACGAATAATCAAACTTTGCTAAAACGAACAATCAAACTTTGCTAAAACGAACAATTAAACGTCGTTCATTCGAACACTCTTAAATTTCGAATTAGCGATGTTGCACAGTACCTGTCATTCAGAAAAATCAACTTTCTTCTTATTATAGATTAAACCTTTATTTCATAAACTTCTTCGCATTTGCAAACAGAGCTGACCCAGATAAGACGGCTTCTGTAGGAGCCGAAGATTAGGGTCTGCTCTGTTTGCTTATGAATTAATGTAGATTCATTCTACAGTGTCTGTGACGACCAACTTTCTTTCATATGCTATTGTAAACATTCCGCTAATTAAAATTCATGATAGCATTATTTCGTTCATGAATATTCATGAAGTGAACGGGTATTGCACGTTTTACAGTACTATTAAAATTCCAAGTCAAATTTTATTCATATTACAAAACATATACAATAGAACATGTCTTAAACGGCCGTAAAAAAGAGTTCTAATTATTGGTCTGTAAGGCAGGTGATAGCTTAATGCAGGTCAAAAGTAATACAGAAAGCTCCTGTAGGAGCTTTCTGCATTACTGTTGCCTTGCATTAAGTAATCACATGTTTAAAAGAATCCTATATTCTATAAATCAGTGTCCGCTTAAGACAGGCTCTACTGTTGACACGTGTTCGCTTGATTGTTACAAGAATCTCGGGCACCTTAATATCTAGAACTCTTAGCAAATACTTGCGCAATATCAAACTTGCTAGACGCTTATCCGCTAATATTAAAAAACGCATCAACGTATGAAACTGTTTTGGGTTACATGTACACCTTATCTCATCAATGTGATATTTGCAAGCTTAATCACTCATCCACGCATAGTAGGTTAAAGGTGCAGTCGCCCCCAGCTTTCGTTTCCATGTAAATGAACTATTGTAATGAAGAAAACATACATTCTATACTAAAACTCCTGATCTGTTACATTTTATCTTACGTCTCATTCTTCCAGGCTTTTAAAAAGCTTTTGACCGAGTGCTAAACGGGTTGGATCCTGATGAGACGCCGAGTTACTCGGCGTCTCATCTGGATCCAATCCGATTGCAAACGCCAGTCAGGTCGTGTTTAGCACACTAGGGGTGAAGGGATATATTACATCCAAATACCAGTTCCGATGGGATTTCGTATGCACCACGAATCACTTAAAACCCATAAAATCTCAATAATCAGTCCCAATGGTCTATCAAATGGAACATATACGTCCTGAAATTTGATATAAAAGTTTCGAAATAAAATATTTCGAAATAAAAGTTTAAATCTCAGTGACATCCTATCGTATACAACATTTTGAAACGTGGGCGTTCATTGGTCACTAATACCATACGTATTCTACATATTCGGACACCAGGGTCCGAGGTTATAAAATTTTGAGTCTGTATTAACCCTTTCCCTCATAGAAACGTGTTTTTACGCATCTGCAAACAGAGTAGACCCAGATCAGACGGCTTCTATAGGAGTCATCTGATCAGGGTCTGCTCTGTTTGGTAATAGAATATGATAGATCTGTTTCTTTGGTTTCTAAAATGTCTACAGTGTTCCCCCTTCCATATTTCATTATAACTATTTTGTCCATGAATCTTCAGTAGGTATTGAAATTTGGAATAAACGTAGAACAGGGAAAGGGTTAAGCGACCATTCGACACGACAGTCTTAAAAAGCAGATGGTTGCTCAATAGAGGGCAACAGTAATGAAGAAATTCCCAACATTTTAATGGTCGTTTAAAACAACATCTACCAGAGGTCCAGCAAACAACTCCTCTATTTCTCCACCAAACCCTATGCCGTGATCACTCTTTACATTCGTCTAGAATGTTTTGTGGAGAAATGGTGAATTTAGTATTTGAATACGCAACTTTTAATTGTTACTCCGGCGTCTATTGTAACCAGTTAATGCAAAATATCTTTCAAGAGCAAACAGTAAACAAGAGTTGTCTGCAGACAGCGCGCTCCACTTTCTTCAGTGCTGGATAGTGTAGTGGAAGTCTAAGTCTGAAAGGGGAGATTACTATAGCAAAAATAATTTTAGGGTTACCTGCCCTTGTGAAATGGGTCCCCCTTGTAATGGTTAGCGTGTATACCAAAGTTAAATCAAATATCATGGACAGTTTCAGAGACATAGACCTGAACATAAAACTTAACCAACAATGAAAAAAGTCGAAAAAGGGGCATAACTATGGCAAAATTAATTTTAGGGTTACCTACCCTTGTGAAATGAGTTCCCCTTGTGATAGTTAACATACATACCAAATATGAACCAAATATCTTTGATGGTTTCTGAGAAAAGGGACCTTAACAAAAAGGTTAACCAACGCCGACGCCGACGCCGACGAGAGGGTCATGACAATAGCTCCACTTTTTGAAAAAGTGGAGCTAAAATGCATCAATATTAGGGAATTAACTGCCATCTATATTAACTCATTCCCTCCAACTGAAGCATTTTGACGCATCTGTATACGTCAGTTTTTGAAACCATTGTGATAAATAGAGCATTTGCTCCATTGGAGCAAATGCTCCATTTATCACAATGGTTTCAAAACTACACACTTCTATTTTTTCCTTTTCATGCTCCTTTTCGGTAGATTTATTCAAAAGAGGTTGGGTCTAAAACTATTCTAGGAGGGAATGGGTTAAGGACCGACACTGATACGTGTTGGTGTGTTGGCGAGGTTTGACTGCAGTTAAACTATTAGTGAAAGGCACTTTATATCAACATTTCCGTCGAGTCTAATTATAGACGGGTCGTTTCTTCCTTAGTGTAATATAGGAAGGCACAGTTCAAAGACTTCCCAATCAACATAAGCGCTGGCCGATGCATAACTATTAACTGTTTCAACGCTCAAGTTTCACAGTGGAATAGCCCATGACTGTTTAACTAAATAATCCACTCAGTATGAAGGGTTTACCCATTCCCTCATATTGACGACTTGTGACGACTATGTTAAAGTCACTTTGTGAAACCATTGTGATAAATAGAGCATTTGCTCCTATAGGAGCAAATGCTTTATTTATCACAATGGTTTCAAACTACAAGATTTTAAAACTTTTCCTTTTCTCCAGTGAGTGCTCCTTTTCGGTAGATTTATTCAATGAGATTGTATCTAAAATAGCCTATGAGGTGATGGGTTAAACTTAATAGATAATTTTGAATGACACAGAGTTAATACTGGAAGCCTATTGATCTGGGTCTACATTGTTTGCAAGTGCTAATAAATGCATGTTAAGCATTGAAAGGGTTAAATGGTGATAGCATGACACATTTATGATGATGAAAACATGGAATATTTTATGGCTTTTGCGTATGCAGCAGAATCTATCTAAAGCGTCTGAGGTTATAAAACCTTTTGCTTGAGTCTGCGATCATTCTCAAGCATTTGATTGGTCATATTCTGAGCTTGCTCAGAATCTGACCAATCAGATACTTGAGAATGATTTCAGATCCATAAGCTTTCTAACCATGGAGCCATTTAAATAACTGTGGTAGCATTTTACCCTTTTGCTTCATAAAAACACCTTTTTAAGTTTCAACTCTATATTCATTTTATTCCTGATATTCATGGACAAAATAGTTATAATAAAATACAGAATGTGGAACATTGTTGACATTGTAGAAAGTAAAGAAATGGAGTGATCAAATTCCATTAGCAAACAGAGCAGACCCTGATCTAGGACTACTCTGTTTTCAAATGCACGAAAGCGTGTACGTGAAGTAAAGGGTTAACACATTTGCATGAAGAGTAGAACCATATCAGACGGTTCCTGTAGGAGGCGTCTGATCAGGGTCTGCTCTGTATGCTTATAAAATAATATAGATCTGATTCTACAGTGTCTGCCATGACAAACAACTCCTACGTCAATATGCCATATTTTGAAAAATCATCTATGAATATCCATGATGTCATTATTTTATTTTTTTTACATAATTATTCATGAAGTAAAGGGTTAAGACAGGCGACTGCTACTGCAGAACAATGGTCGGGCAAAAGATGGCTACGGGGTTCTTATCCTGACAAAACCATAATCCTAGCTACAGATAAAGGCGCGTACCCAAATACTAAACTCGTCATTTCTCCACCAACACTCTATACTGTGACCTATCATTAGAATCGTCAAGCATAATTATATGCACTCACGTGAAAAATGGACGGGTATAATAGTGTTCAATATGAACGGATATACCGTATACAGAACTATCTGTCCTAAGTGGCCATTAATTTATTGATCTGTCCTAAGTGGCCATTAATTTATTGATCTGTCTTAAGTGGCCATTCATTTATTGATCTGTCCTAAGTGGCCATTCATTTATTGAACAAAGCAGTCTTAAAAAGCAGGTAGTTGCTAAATGCAGGGAAAAAGTAATGCAGAAAGCTTCTATTGCTCTGATAAAAGCTGTAGAATTAGGTCTACAACAAACGTCAAACAGAAGAGACCCTGACCAGACGGCTCCTATACGTCCCTGTTTGCAAAGACGTTTATATAAGGGAAAGGGTTAAGGAGAAGTAATATATCACTAACAATATTCAATTCCATAAACCAAAAGAATAAGACAAAAGCTGCACTGATTCGTCTGGACAGCAGGTTTATCATTTTGGCCTTGTCCATAAACAACGTATCTCGATCCAATCAATCACATATAATTCCGACAGGTTTAATCTTACCACGCCAAAATATTGTCAACTTTAACAAATGGAATTATTTTTGCAACAAATTGTCCTCTGCAACAAATGCAATATTGTCGTCTTTAGCTCCAACGTATACAGGTATTTGTTTCTGCCAATTTAATTCTGAAAGGCAGTTTGAATCTCTATTGGAGTGCAGCCAAATGTTAAGTAATTTGGTATTTTACCTGGATCCAAACTGGTGGTAAGTGTTAGAAGGGATTATTAGTTACATAGTCATGTAGTGACCGGGTACTCGCTAATATAGTGCTACAGTAAAATATCACTAATCCGGTTATATATATTTTTTATAAATAATAACCGATAACGTATTAGTCTAATTGCTACTTAACCTATTCCCTCCTACTGACGCTTTTTGATGCCTCTGTAAAGGTAAGTTTTTGAAACCATTGTGACATATAGAGCATCTTCTACATAGGAGCAAAAGATCATTTTATCACAATAATTTAAAACTAAACATTTCTAATGTTTTCCTTTTCTCTAGTAAATGCTCCTTTGCCGTAGATTTATTCAAAGGGGTTGGATCTAAAAATAGTCTAGGAGTGAATGACTTAATATATAACGCAAGAGTGAGCTCTCTGCTTGACTTTCATACTGCTTTAAGCTGCCACCTTTCTGAAAGACCGTTAATGATACTAATTTAAGTGTTCAGAAAGGCGACAATTTAAAATTCGAATTAGCGAGGGTTGATTGTTCGAATTAGCGAGGCTTGCGTGTTCGAATTAGCGAGGTTTGGTTGTTCGAATTAGCGAAATGTAAGTGTTCAAACTAGCGAGGTTTACGTGTTCTAATAAGAAAGGTATATAAGTGTTCGAATTAGCCAGGCTTTATTGTATATGTAAATATTCTCTATATATCATTCTGAATCATACTGTATGAGAATGGAAGGTTATGGTAATTTTATATCTACTGGCTACAGAGGTGTACAACTCGCTGTGACATGTGTCAGATGTTGTATAAAGATATCGGCTTATGCTACTACGCTGCAAAATCAAATTATCATTACATGGAAGTGTACAAGAACGGTAAATTCTCGCTATGACGGCCACTTACAAGAAATATTATGAACTTTAAAACAGGTGGTCGCTTAACCCATTCCCTCATATTGACGCTTTTTTATGCCTCTGTATAAGTCACTTTTTGAAAACCTTGTGATAAATAGTTTATCACAATGGTTTCAATGAAAACTACACAAATCTAAAACATTCCTTACTTTTAGTACATGCGTCTTTTTCGGTAGATTTTCTTCAAAGAGGTTTGGTCTTGGAATAGTCTATAAGGGAATGGGTTAATGCAGGACTAAATTAATACAGAATGTTCCTGTAGCCCTATATTAACCAATTTGCCCCCCCCCCCCCCCCACGATCCCATAAATGGGACGTAGGCAAACAGTGTAGACTCTGATCAAACGCCGCATAATGCGGCGTCTAATCAGAGTCTACACTGTTTGCTGATAGGAATTTCAATATAAAACAAAACGAAATTGAAAATTTAGGCCAGGCACCCCTTAGATAAAAAATGGACTAATCCAATATATAAACATGGAAGAATCCACTGGGCGCAAGTGGGTTACTTAAGCAACCACCTGCTGTTACCGACTCCTATGTTAATCAATTATGGCGTCGTATTAGAGAGACTTTGCTGTATATTTAGGGGTGCCATCCCCGGTGCATGGAGACTTAAAACTATAAAACTCCCAAGACTCCTCACAACGGTTCGCATTTATCTAACGCTCTCTCTCATATAAACGCTTTTCACACCCATGTGAACAGAGTAGACCCAGATCAGACGGCTCCATCTGGAGCCGTCTTATCAGGATCGGCCCTGTTTGCATATAGATTAATATAAATTTGATCCCAATAAATCCCTTGAATATTTTTATTATAATAATAAGTGTATGGATACTCATGAAATGACCAAATCACGCATAAGTGTCTATTAGGGAAAGGGTTAAATAAAACTACGATGTATTTATTCCACATAACACATATACAAAATGACCTGAAGAGGCGTTTCTATGAACACTTAACCTTTGTCCCGCTGTGAAAAAAAATAATGTCCGCTCAAATTTGGATCTGGTGCAATTTTGACTACTTCCGATTCGATCAAACTTTTGAGGAATTATTAAACGAGTGTCAAACAGCTTGGATCCTAATTAGACGCAGAATTACTCGGTGTCTCACCTGAATCCAAACTGTTTGTTTCAGTTAACACATTCCCTCCTAGTGACGCATTTTGGCGCATCTGTGAAAGTCACAATTTGAATTTTTTTTAGAATTTTGTAATTTGCAACCATTGAGATAAATAGAACATTTGCTCCATAGGAGCAAATGCTCTATTTATCACAATGGTTTTTAAATCTGCACAGTTCTTAACGTCTTCTTTTCTATATTTAATGCTCATTTTCAGTAGATTTAAGCATAGAAGTTGGGTCTAAAAATAGTCTAGGAGGGAATAAGTTAAGGGTTGATATTCGTACTGATACTTAAACACAGCTACTTTCCGTGAAATGACAAAACACTTCAACGAGTTTGAATGCGAATTACACTCATAATAGAAAACCACAAATTGCTGCTGCTCGATAAAAAAACAGCATCTGCAAGATGTATCCTTTACATCTATGTACATGTACCTAAAACTGAGATTTGTTGCAAAATTTCCGCAATAATGTTTAACTCTTTCGCTTTCAAATATTGTCGTATGCAAAATTTGTCGTCTGCTATACTTTTCGTTTGTTGAATTTCCTCCTGTTTTCTTCGCCGAGTTACTCGTTTTCTCATCTGGATTCAAACTGTTTGCACAGATACATGTAGTCACAACTCCGACATTGATAGCAAACATGTAAAAAAGCAACAAAGCATACATGTATATACATGTGTATACACGTATATGTACCCCACAGAGCAATATATACTCAAGTACATGTAAAACCCCGCTAATGCGACAACCTGAAAGAGGTATATTTCTGGGTGCTATATGCAGGTGGTAGCTTAATGCAGGACAAAATCAATGCAGAAAGCTCCTAGAGGAGCTTTCTGCATTACTTTTGTCCTGCATTGAGCAACCACCTGCTTATAAAGACGGCCATGTTTATTCATTAAATGGTCGCATTAGAGGGTTTTTACTATACTAAAATTGTCATTTCTCCACCAACCCCTATGTTGTGATCACCGTTTAGAATTGTCTCGTCTACACGATTCTTAAGCGTGGTCACAACAATAGGAAGTTATTCTTGACAATGTTTTAATTTACGCATCTTATCTGGACCTTTGTTCCTAATTACCCTAAGTATTGTCCCTAATTACCCAAAGTATTTGGACAGCCAAAATCCCTTCTTCAAGGTTCTGTAAAGCTGTATAATCAAAGATTACACAAATTTAGTAACATTTGATAGAACTGACATAGTGTAGATCCTGATCAAACGGCTCAATGAAGAGCCGTTTCATCTGGATCTGCACTATTTGTTTACCGTTGTCTATCTGACGGATAATTTGAGTGTTAAGACATCATGTTACAACGCTATAAAAAACTGGTATAGATGCAGCCTGTCAAAGTGTTTATTTCAGATGCATTATCATTCATAAGGCATGTTCACAATACGTGACAAAGCATTCGTTCCGCTGGGATGATTATACTGTGCAGGGTAAAAGCTCTCTACAACAACCACTAAGCATAGTCTATCTGAGTCTTAATCCTTTCCCCCAACAAATAATAAAATCATAAACAGAGCAACTGATTATAGCATGTACTCAAATACAAAAATCGTCATTTCTCTATTAAACTCTTCGTTGTGACCACTCTATAGGATCGTCTCAGCATTGGGAGTTGATGGAGAAAAATAAAGCAGTTATTTTAACCCTTTCCCTTATATAAGCGCCTTTTCACGCATCTGCAAACAGAGTAGACCCATATCAGACGGCTCCTATATGAGCCCTCTGACCAGGGTACATGTATGCTCTGTTCGCCTAAGGTGTAGTATAGATCTGATTCTACAGTTTCTGCCAGAGCAAATATATTCTGTGTTCATATGCCATTATATATATAAAACATAATCTTATTAGTATTCATGACGTCATTATCTCTTACATGAATATTCAACAGGGAACGGGTTAGTTTACGTATCTTATCTGGACCTCTGCATGCATATACATGAGTATTTATAATAGCATACGGACTGAGCAAGTTCAGGGTCCATGCTTATAAAACGTTTAGTTGAGTCTGAGAACGTTCTCAAGCATTTGATTGGTCAGATTTGAGCCTTTGGCTCAAATCTGACCAATCAAAAGCTTGAGAACTCAAATCTGACCAATCAAAAGCCTGAGAACGAAACTCAGACTCAGCTAAAAGCTTTATAAGCATGTACCCTGGTCATGGCGGAATCGTAAAAATAGGAGCTTTATTGTTTCCATAAGCAAATAGAGCAGACCCTGATTAGATGACACATTTAGTAACCGTCTAACCTGGGTCTACTCTGTTTGCAGATGCATCAAAAGGCGCCTCTATCAGCTTAACTGCCAAAGACATATGGCAGCTTAATGCAGGACGAACTGTGTGCTGAAAGCTCCCAGAAGGAGCTCTCTATAGTACTTACGATCTTCACTGACCCTTATACCAATAATCGCATTTCGAGGGCTTGGTGCAAAACTATTCTAACTCCTTCACTTTAGTGAAGGAGTTAGAATAGTTTTACACAAAGCCCTCGATTTGCAAACAGTCTGAACCCAGATGAGACGTCATGTAACTGATAATCTTATCAGGATCTAAACTGTTTTATGCTCCCTGTACATCATGTATTAAGCTGCGACCTGTCTCCAATATTTATACTAATTTTAACCCATTCCCCCCATAGACTATTTTTAGACACAACCTCTTTGAATAAATCTACCGAAAAGGAGCGTTAACTAGAGAAAAGTAAAACATTAGATTTGTGTAGTATTGAAACCATTTTGATAAATGGAGCATTTGCTCCTATGGGACAAATGCTCTATTTATCACAATGGTTTTTCTAAAGTGACTTTTGAAGAGTCGTAGAAATGCGTATTTATGGAGGAAAGGGTTAATGCCAGGTTTAGAAGGATTCTATTGTACTGTCTAGAATACTGTAAGCTAAGGTTGTGAAACGGAGCATAGTTTACCATCGACTATCGTTTTGATGCTACCGATTGGATGATCCGTTAATAATTGATTGTTTTAAACAGAGCACAATATATGATATGTATCTAAAATGCCTAAGCCTTCGTGTCAACCAAACTGTATTCTGTGATCATTCTTTAGAATCGTTTCGAAGAAACTATTCTAATGAATGACCACAACATATGGTTTGGTTTGGTAGAAGCTTAATGGCCTTATCATGATTACACATGGACAGGACTTTAGACCATTAATTTCCCATTAAAACGCCTACGCAAATTACTGATGCTGCTGTACAAATTATACAGTTAATGATCGATTTAGGCAAAATTACTATCGACAGAAGATCGAAAATACGTTTTCGATCAATCATCGATTACAATCGACAACCAGAACAACATTACTTACTGTAAGCGGGTTTGTGAAAACATTGGCATGCGATTTGTGGTTTCATCTGTATCCAAATTAATTGCAAGTGTCGTTTTTTATTCACTCGTTTTATACTAATTTTTATTAACCAGAACAAGACATGTGGATTCCAACTCTCGTCTTCTACTGTGGAATTCAATGTTTAAAGTGCCACACCTCTTTGAATATTCATGATAGAGTGATATTCCCATGCCTATTGTTAGCAGCTGTAGTGTATTCTTCCTAACAAAAGACGAGATCAAATACAGGGCACCAACAGCAACAAAATAAATGCAAAATATATTTTTGGTAATAAAACGTCTATCCTAGTACCCTAAGAAACCGCATTTCATCGTGATCTAAACCCTTCGCTTACTATTCACGTCAATATACCTACCTGTAAATAGTGAAGACCCAGATGAGACAGCTCCTGTAGTAGCTGTCTCATCAGGGTGTGCACTATTTACAAGTTGATTGTGCAACCAGTGCACTCCACAACAGTCTGGGCCAGATGGCAAAACTTCCAGATTGTCCAGCTTTCAAAAGAGCTACTCACATTTGCTGTGAAAAAAAGACATCAACATGTCCCATTCTTAGGCTCAAGATGGAGCTCAATATAACCTAATCATCAAGCCATTGAGCTAAATATAACCTAATCACCGAGCCATGGAACTCAATATAACCTAATCACCGAGCCATGGAACTCAGTATAACCTAATTACCGAGCCATGGAACACAGTATAACCTAATTACCGAGCCATGGAACTCAATATAACCTAATCGCCGAGCCATGGAGCTCAATATAACCTAATCACCGAGCCAGACTATAATACTGCATTTCAATAAACCCTTTACCTGTTCAGTATTAACATAAGATATTATGACATCATGAATATTTATTAGGTGAAGTTTTATAAGGTAAACCTTTCAAGGATTTTGTTTGCTTTGACAAAAACTGTAGAATCAGATCTATATCGTATTAAATGCAAACATAGCAGACCCTGATTAGACGGTTCCTATAGGAGCCGTCTTATCTGGGTCTACTCTGTTTGCAAATACTCGAACATGCGTTTATATGAGGGAACGGGCTATGAAACATTTAGCTGAACCTAGATATCTCGAACTCTAAGGGATCATACAAATTACTCGAGATAACAGGAGTTCGGATCAGACAATTTCTAATCTTGAAACTTTCTCGATGTGATATCTCAACGTTGGCCGCAAGTGAATCAGGAGGTGGGTACTCTCAGCATTACTCGCAACCTATTTCCAGATGTCGCGTGTCTTTATACACGTGTGCGGTGATGACTTTTAGAACAACTTTAGAACAATTCTGTATTACAGCTTTAATTCGAATTTAATGAAGTTCGAGTTATCCGAGTTCAAGATATCGAGGTTCCGCGGTGCAGTAAAACCCCTCTTAGGCAACCACTTAAAAGAGACGTGAATATGGGTCTTACAACCATGCGGTATCCTAATGCAGAACGAAACATACAGAAAGCTCTTACATGAGCTTCCGTCATAAATTTCGTCCTGCATTAAGCAATCGCCTTCTTTGAAAGTCACACTTTTCTGTTCATTAACTCATTAATGTCCAGTGTCCTTTAACCCTTTCCCTTATATAAGCGCAGTTTGACGCATCTACAAACAGAGTAGACCCAGATCAGACGGCTCATATAGGAGCCGTCTGATCAGGGTCTGCTCTGTTTGCTTATGGTGTAATATAGATCTGATTATATAGCTTCTTCCCGAGTCAAAATGTCATGTGTTCATAAGCCATTATAAAAAAAAAATCTTATTAATATTTATGACGTCATTATTTCCTATATGAACATTCATTAGGGAAAGGGTTAAGGGACACAGGCAAACAGTGTAGGCCTAGATCAGAGGGCTTGTGAAGGAGCCCATTGATCAGGGTCTGCACTGTTTGCTGAACCTATCAATGTCAATGGTTTATTCCAGCAAATATTTTGTATGCTGCTCCCCCTACGCATGAAAAATGGATGGTTTCCAAGGTAAGATCTGGGCGGATTTTACTTAAATAATAGGGAAATAAATGGCTTAAGTGGCTGCTTTTGGGGTGGGGGTAAATAAACACTTTGAGCAGGCAGCATTTTATTCATTGTGTCAGTTGGTAAATATTCGACAGATAATTAAGGAGTGACCGACAGTTGGGTGAACAAATACTATTTGTAGTCAGAGATATGTGTGTATATGTCTCTGTTGTAGTTAGATACCTAAGCACTTTGTCGAACACCTGTCATTATCCGTAAATTACAGTATGTCAAAGTGAATTGCCCACCACGACAGGTAAACAAAAGATTTGCTGATTGCATCGCCTGAAGTATTTGCTTTGAACTGACATAATACTTGTCTGTAGCCATTTATAGATGGTGGTAGCTTAAGGCAGAACAAAATCAATACAAATCCTCCTATGGGAGCTTTAACATTTCTTTCGTCCTGTATTAAGTTGCTGCCCGTCTTAACCATGTATTCCATACTATGCCAATGCAAACAGAGCAGACTAAGATCAGAAGCTCCTATAAGAGAAGTGTAACATGACAAACAGTGTAGACCCTGATGAGAGGGTTCCTCTCATCTGGGTCTACACTGTTTGCAATGGATATTTGAGATTAGTTTTCCGCACTGAAAGGGTTAAATACATACATGTAGCAATGTTAGAAGATATGTATGGTTTAGATATATGAAAAAAAGCATTCATGCTGAATATTTACGATTGCAGGCTAATGGGTTGATCAATTTGTTGCAAATTACTGTAATTAGTGACAGTGTTTACATGTAGCTTACAAGTGAGTGGAGAACGGGGCTACGTGTAACTCTACCTGTTCTTTGATTAAGGTTAGTATTTATTTACCTTATAGAGACCGAGGCGCCTTTTAACGTTTTTGCAAACTGAGCAGACCCAGACCATACGATTTCCACAGGAGTCTTCTGATCAGGGTCTGCTCTGTTTGTTTATGGATAGTACCTGTATCATTCTACAGTTTCTGCCATGATCAAAACTACGTGCGTTCCTATGTCATTACAACAAGTAATCTACATGTAATTGGTATTCATGCTGCCATTATTCGTTACATGAATATTCACCAGGAAAAGGGTTACAAAAGTTCGGTTGGGATGGAATCATCTGTTAATTTATACAAGACATGGAGTATCCAAACCAGTCCCTAATATGGACACAGACGTCTGGGTCCATGCTTATAAAGCTTTTAGTTGAGTCTGAGATCGTTCTCAAGCTGTTGATTGGTCAGATTTGAGCCTTTGGCTCAAATCTGACCAATCAAAAGCTTGAGAACTCAAATCTGACCAATCAAAAGCCTGAGAACGAAACTCAGACTCAACTAAAAGCTTTATAAGCATGGATCCTGATCTTAAAGTAGTCTACACTGTTCGTAAATGTCAACAGCCCATGACCCCGACAAGATCTATATCATCTACAGTACAACGAATGTACCTAAAATCGATACTGTCTCCATCAACTTAAATGTCTAGTACTAGGACCGACACGTATGCGAATAATGATTTACCATTATGAGTCTTGTCCCCAGAATCCGACAGGTCGTGCTCACTTTTGGTTCTTCGTAGCGTCACAAACTTTTCCATCCTAGATCCAAAGCTACACCCCGCTGTTCAACCCATTTTTAAAATCCCATGTTGATATCCATTAAAACTATACCGGAAGTTGTATACAGCTGTCAATTCAAGGTGATTTGAGGGAGCGGTCGTTTGTGTCAATAATTTCAGGTGATACAGAATGGCTTGTAAAATAAATGCATTAATTATGGCTTATCATTTTAGGTGCCGTTACAGATGCATGTATTTGTGGAGGGTTGTGGAGAAACTGACAAATAAATACACAGAAAATAAAGCGATATATAGATTATTATCTATATATGTTAATTATACTTGAGATCGTATTTAAATAATGGTTAGTCCATTTATTTACATACACGGTGTACAGGTGAGATTAACCTATTTGAGACACCAGCTTTACACTTAACCTCGCCATTCACGACAATACTCGCAGGTACAAACAGCTTGGCCCCAGATGAGATGCCGAGTAACTTCAGTAATTTTAACATAAAAGACAAAATCAGATGCAAAGTTAAAATGACATGTGTGAACAGGATCCAATATATTTAACAGAGATTTATTATTCCATTATTTAAAAAAAAGCAGGCGGTTTTTGGCAGTAGATGGGTTTTTCAGTTTGTTCATTGAAATATATGAGGTATAAATATAAATATACCGCATTTATGTAAATATTTCATCGGATTAAGAAAGAAAAAAGAATAGAAGTCCATATATACGTAGGACACCCGTATACACCAGTAACACAAATGCTTTTGAAGTCACTTTTAACCCTTCGCTTGCTGAATTTTAAAATACATTTCTCCTTCTTCACCCATGCCCTGTTGTATAATTACATATATATTCACTGTGTACACATATTTCGCTATGCAATCACTGCTATGGAGTGCACTGGTTACACAATCAACGTGTAAATAGTACAGACCCTGATGAGACAGCTCCTGCAGGAGCTGTCTCATCTAGGTCTTCACTATTTACAGGTAGGTATATTGACGTGAATAGCAAGCGAAGGGTTAAAACCCTGTAGGTCATGGACATTTATGTAAGAAATAATGACTTTAGTATCATCAAGAACAAATAGTTATAAGTAAACATGACAAACTGGATCTGTCGGATCTGGATGTAGGCCTATCGTATTTACAAAGGCGTTATTTAAAACGCATGTTTATAAAGAACGGAGTGAAGGAAAAAAAGTTGACGTGCTTCAAGCCTCCCTTCATTTATCCTACCAGTTTTCATATCTTCTTTTCTTTTTTTGAAAGCATTATTAAAAAATACAAAATTATGGTATAAGGCTTTATCCTGCTTTAAACATGATGAATGCTTTAATCCTTTCCCCCATGTAAACGCCTTTTCACGCATTTGCAAACAGAATAGACCCAGCTCTTACAGGAACCATTTGATCAGGATCTGCTCTGTTTGTTTATGATATGGCATAGCCCTGATTCTACAAGTTTTGCTAACCATAAATATCATGTCATCACATGTCATTATATGAAAATAATCTAATTAATATAAATCGTGTCATTATTTCTTCAATCTGTAAAGGGTTGCACATGTACTCCAGAGTCCAAGCTGTCCAATGAAACATTGACCACACGTCGACAGCTCGTATCCTTGGACATGTCGACGTCTCATCTGGGTCTATGCTGCTGGCGAAAATGAACCATGTCTCGTTTGACGAGTTGGTTCTTTTATCCTGGGACACGCATGTACAGTAAAACCTCTCTATAACGACCACTAAATTGTGTTAATTAGTTGGTATTTAGTAAAACCTCTCTAAAACGACCACTAAATTGTGTTAATTAGTTGGTATTTTGTAAAACCTCTCTATAACGACCATTAAGAGCGTCCTATTTTACTTTCATCTTGCTTTAAGCATCCATCTGCCTTTAACACAATATACTTGATGTAATTTAGTGGCCGTTATAGAGAGGTCTGATCTGGGACTGCTCTGTTTGCAAAATTAATGCGTGAACACGCGTTTATAAATTTGAAGGAAATGGTTATCCCTGTAACTTCACATGCAATGTATACATACTTTACATACAATGTATACATACTTTACATACAATGTATACATACTTCACATGCAATGTATACATACTTTACATACAATGTATACATACTTTACATACAATGTATACATACTTCACATACAATGAATACATACTTTACATACAATGTATATATACTTCACATACAATGTATACGTACTATACAACGTATACATACTTCATATACAATGTATACATAATTCACATACAATTTATACATACTTCACATACAACGAATACATACTATACAATGTATACATACTTCATATACAATATATACATACTATACAATGTATACATACTTCATATACAATGTATACATACTTCATATACAATATATACATACTTTACATACAATGTATACATACTTCATTTACAATGTATACATACTTCACATACACTGTATACATACTTCACGTACAATGTATACATACTTCACATTCAATGTATACATACTTCATATACAATGTATACATACTTCACATATAATGTATACATACTTTACATACAATGTATACATACTTTACATACTATGCATACATACTTTACATACAATGTATATATACTTCACATACAATGTATACGTACTATACAATGTATACATACTTCATATACAATGTATACATAATTCACATACAATTTATACATACTTCACATACAACGAATACATACTATACAATGTATACATACTTCATATACAATGTATACATACTTCAAATACAATGTATGCATACTTCAAATACAATATATACATGCTATACAATGTATACATACTTCATATACAATGTATACATACTTCATATACAATATATACATACTTTACATACAATGTATACATACTTCATTTACAATGTATACATACTTCACATACAATGTATACATACTTCACGTACAATGTATACATACTTCACATTCAATGTATACATACTTCATATACAATGTATACATACTTCACATATAATGTATACATACTTTACATACAATGTATACATACTTTACATACTATGCATACATACTTTACATACAATGTATACATACTTCACATACAATGTATACATACTATACAATGTATACATATTTCACATACAATGTATACATACTTCACATACAGTGTATACATGCTTCACATACAGTACATACATACTTTACACCTTTGCAAGCAAACTTGACCCAGACCAGACGGTTTCTATAGGAGCTGTTTGAACAGAGTTTGTTCTTTTTGCTTTTTTATAATAAAATCTGATCCTACAGTTCCCGTCACAATTATAGGATATTTTGTTCATAGTACCATTCTTTAATAAATCAACAGTGCCATTTTTTTGCTTGAATATTCATGTAGTACAGTAAACCCTCTCTATAACGGCCACTAAATTGTGTTAATTAATTGGTATTTAGGACAGGTGGCAGCTTAAAGCAAGGTGCAAGTAAAACAGAACGCTCCTATAGGAGCGTTCTGTTTTACTTTCACCTTGCTTTAAGCAGCCACCTGCCTTTAACACAAAATACTTGATGTAATTCAGTGACCGTTATAGAGAGGTTGTACTGTAAAGGGATAAATGACTTTCACACTCCTCTAGGAGCTTTATGCATGACTTTCACCCTATATTTAGCAGCCACCTGCCTAAAGTATCTAAATTATTCTCTACTAGAATTCAGGGTTACAGGCGTTTTACAGTACATAATACAATATATTTTTCAATATTTAGAGAACATTACAGTTGACATCAAATCGTCAAATATAATCTCATTATATCCTAGGAAATTGGCAAAGTTCTTAGGGAAAGCAATTAAGCTGAGAATTCGTGATGGCATTGTTAACTTATGACTCGTGTATCTAGGTATGTGTACATACCGATCGTGTCTGTTAAGCAATGTACATGTTTAAAATGTTGACTTATAGGCACACTGGGCCGGTGCTAAATTATTTGAATATTTGACATTTAAAATGATTTGTATCATATGCGCATGCCACAATAATAAAATATTTACTTACTTGTATATATGTGCAATGTTTCAGTCATATATAAAACCGTCACAATAGAATCATCAGAAATACTGTTTACTGAAAATATGTACATTATTGTGCATAACGAATTGTGAATCACTTTAACGTGTGTTGGTAGAAATAAATGTCACCAATTGCCGTTGTCAAAGTTGATTTATCTTTCTTATTCAGAGTATCAAACAGTTTGTATAGTGATGCGATGCCGAGTTACTCGGCGTCTCATCTTGATCCAGACTTTCGGATAGGTAATCACTCACCCGCCAGCAGAAAGCTAAGGTTAATTAAAAGTCTAAAATTTCTAGTCTAATTTGCGCACTAAACTACCCCACCATCCAATTATAAATATGGCGGTGAAATGCTAGTAGAGTATAGGTCTACTGTGACAAGAGAAAGTCAACTGTATACAATGTTTGGCGGACTTTCTTGTCGTAAAATGTAATTATAACTTATTAAATTATACCAAAAAGGATCAGTGAGTTTGAAAGAGAAAGAATATGCTTTAACGTAAAATCATCGAGTCGATGACCCTATCGTTCCCCGAATACGTTTAGCGACTTTTCAAATAGAGTAGACCCAGATCACACAGTGTTAGGTGAGAGGTGCAAATGTATAATTCTTCATGTACAGTGTTAATTGAAAGGTACACATTTGTGATTCTTACGTTCAGTATTTAATTAATAAAGCGTGCATGCCTGCGTGCGTGTCTGCTTGCGCACCTGCTTGCCGGCGTGCCTTACATGATATACAGTGCCCCCTCTCTACAACGACACCCTTTGGGATACGAAGAGTGTATGTGTTGTTCAGAGGGAGTTGTTAGGCTGGGTCCTAGTAGTGGTTACCGTAGCATCCCCCCCCCCTAGACTTTTTTTTACATGGGTACCAAATTGTTCGTTGGGGTCCTCAGAACACATTTTGAGCATGCCCCCAAAAATAAGTTTGTCCCAGCTATGTTTTATTTAACGGTTTCCATGGTAACCCGAGGTAATTTTCGAAACTACCTTGGTTCAGAAAATGCGCCATAACTTTGTTATTAGAAGCAATAGAAGGACAAAACAAGTACCAAAGTAAAGCAGAGACATATAGCTTGAATATGATATATGATTTTATTGATATTCATAAATGCATTCTTATGAATATTAATGAGGAAGTAAAAAATGTGATTTTTTGAGAAAAAAGGAGTTTGTTGTTTAGTCTGAGAGGCTTATTAATGCACAGAAATTATTGAATTTAGGTTTAAGTTGTTCGTTGGAGTCCTCAGAACACATTATGAGTATTTCCCCAAATAATTTTGTCCCATCTATGTTTTATTAAACGGTCTCCATGGTAACCCAAGGTAAATTCCGAAACATCCTTGATTCAGAAAATGCGTAATAACTTTGCTTTTAGAGGTAATAGAAGGACAAAACAAGTACCAAAGTAAAGCAGAGACATATAGCTTGAATATGGTATATGATTTAATTAATATTCATGAATTCATTCTTATGAATATTCATGAGAATGTAAAAAAATGCTTTTTTTTAGAAAATGGAGCTTGTTGTTTAGTCTGATAGGCTTATTAATGCACACAAATTATTGAATTCAGGTTTAAATTGTTTGTTTGGGTCATCAGAACACATTTTGAGCATTCCCCCAAAGTAAGTTTGTCCCATTTATGTTTTATTGAACGGTTTCCATGGTAACGCGAGGAGGTACATTTCGAAACATCATTGGTTCATAAAATGCATAATAACTTTGCTTTTAGAGGCAATAGAAGGACAAAAAAAAAGTAAAGCAGAGACATATATCTTGATTATGATATATAATTTTAATAATATTCATATATGATTGCTTATGAATATTAATGAGGAAGTATAAAAATCCGCTTTTTTAGAAAAATGAGTTTTTTGTTTAGTCTTAGAGGCATATTAATGCACAAAAATTATTGAATTCAGGTTTAAATTGTTCGTTGGGGTCATCCGAACACTTTTTGAGCATTCTCCCAAAATAATTGTGCCCCAGCTATGTTTTATTAAACGGTTTCCATGGTAACCCGAGGTAAATTTCGAAACTATCTTGATTAAGATTCATAACTTTGCTTTTAGAGACAATAGAAGGACAAAACAAGAACCAACGTAAAGTAGAGATATATAGCTTGAATACGATATGTAATTCTATTAATACATATAATGCATTCTTATAATGCATTCTTATGAATATTAATGGGGAAGTAAAAAATGCGTTTTTAGTTTGACGAGTTTGTTTTTAGTCTGAGAGGCCTAATAATATACAAATAGTTATTGAATTCAGATTTAAATGCTTTAATATCAACATACAAATAAAGGAAAACATCTTTGGTTCATGTAATATTTCTAAAACATGTATATCTAAGCTAATTTGCATATAACGTGCGTAAATGAATAAGCAAATTAACATAAGCCCTATATTTAGCATTGTTTCGAGTGTACTATCTTTTCTATTATTTATTTTACGTAAAATACCAGAACAACAAACATTGACAAGAGCAGAGGGTCATTACTTTGGGTTCTTGAATATTAATGCATATTTATGAATATTAATGAAATGTAAAATAAACACACTTGAATGAGCTGTTCTTTTTATCTGAGATTATTTTAGTTAACCAGTATAGAGCTTGATACAGACTGAAACAGCGATATTGATGTTCATGAATATAAATATGTAGATAATGAATATTATTTCAAAATCATGAATATTAATGAGAATGTAAACTGTTGTAGGAAAGTAGGTTTTTCTATTATATTGCAATATACATGTATGTGAACAACACATTTCTTGTAAGAAATTACAGCAGAGGAATTGAGCCTCATGCGTGTTTTATGAAGAATATTACCGTTATGGGTGTTTTGCAATGCAATAGAAAATATATAGCATCTCGACTGTAATCATCAGCTTATGTTTACCTATACTAGCCTTGCGTGACTTCTAACTTACTCGCGATGTCTTATGCATTTGCTTGATTATTTACCACAGCATGCCAGAGCAACGCAAGGCTTCTTGCGAGCATTTCGCGACAGGCTGGACAACTCATTAAGTGTGTCTGGCCTGCTGCGGATGCTCCGCGTCAGCTCCCTGTCCAGTTTCATCCCTCTGGACAGGGGAGACGTGGGAGCTTGCTGTCCGACGGAAGAAGTATTCTTCTCTTTGGTCAGCGACTCCCTCGCAACAGACAAATCACTGTCCTCTAAAGCTCAGAAGAAGCCTGCTTCTTCTTTAAAATATCTTTCGTCAACAGTCCCTGTGGTGCAGTCGATTCCCCAGTTGTCAGTTGCAGATCGGCACCCAACTGCTGGCCCGGGCGCGGGTTCCCCGTTTACCACTTGAATGGTACCCTTTGTTCTGGTCCCAGGTACTATTGTTGCCAGGTCTCCCGGTCCGCTTGTTGTGTGAAGAGTTTTGCCTGGTACCGCTGAATCTAGGCCCAGTTATCCGTCACCGGTCCCCGGTGTCCTTGCGTTAGTGCTTCCGTTTCATGACATCACCAGCAGACCGGTCTACCGAGCCCCCACCCAAAGATGTCACTTTGGCCCGGTGTCCTAAGTTTGCTCTCCAATGGTCCTCCGGTGGCCCGGTCTGGTCCTTTGGACCAGGATACCGAAGTGGACCGGTAAATCTACTTGTCCAATCTTTTCTACAGGGCATTCTGTCTCTACACCGCATTACAGTGATGAAAATCTACAGGAAGCTGCTCTGGCTAAGTCTAGACGTTCTTGGTCGTCTAGACCCTGCAATTACTCTTCATCTTCTGAGTACACCTCGGACTCCCCAGCCCCCATCCCACCCACCCGTAGGAGGCGTAAAAACCTTCTCATTCTTCTAATGGGAACCGGCACTCGCACCGCTCTCATCGCAGATCGAGGTCTTACCATTACTCTTCTGTGCGAAGACATCGCTCTGCCTCCTCAGATTCGCCGGCTGGTCGCTCTCGATAGCCGACACTCATTCTGGGAACCAGCAAGCTTCACCTAGAGGGAGAATAGCTCTCACGTGAACCAACAGTCCACACTTCTATGTCTGTAGCGGGTCCCACTCTTCCCGGGTGCTGCCATCCATGGCGTTCACCAGGGCGGATTCTGAGGGAGAGCAGATCGAAAGACACTTTGTCCATTATGGCTCCTAGGGATGGTTCTATTTTTTAAGGGAATCAGACTTTGTGGAAGCCTCTCACTCAGATTTAGACGGGACTTAGTCCTCTCTTTCTTTAGATGGTTCTGAACATCAATATTTTCTATTGAGAATGCGTGTGAAGATTGTTTTAGAACCATCCCACCCTCTGTCTGCCCTAGACCCCCGAATCCTATTCACAGGGGTCCTCTATCCTCTTCCGTGCTAGTGTCAGTAGAAAAAGTGGACCTCCCTAACCTAATTAAGTCTAAGGAGTCTCTTTCTCCTTCCACGGGACTTCTTTCCCGTTTGCCTGACCTGGACGAAGATTTTTATGTCAGCCCGGCAACTGGGTGGATCATGTCCGCTAAACGCTTACGGACAAGGGTTCCCTGGGTATCTCTTAAGCCTCCGGTTTCAAATGAAAATCGACCTGGGATGTTTTATCTGATCCCCTCACTTGTTTCCGACAGTCCCAGAGGCGGGCATTAGCCCCCCCCCCTCTCTCTCTCTCTCTCTCTCTCTCTCTCTCTCTCTCTCTCTCTCTCTCTCTCATTCACTTCTTTAGCACCGGCAGTTGCATCCAACAGATGGGATTCGCTTCAAACATTGACCTATTATCATTGACGTACGTATCATTATCGATATTTAAGACAGGTGACAGCTTAATGCATGGTGAAAGTCATGCAGAAAGCTCCTAGTGCAGCTTTCTGCATGACTTTCACCATGCATTAAGAAGTCACCTGCTTAAAAGGGTCTTTATGCTTCTATAAAGAAAATTAGAATAATCGAGATTTTACCGTATACTCAAAATAATACTAAATACAATGCTCATAGAAAATTGCTTATTCATATACGTACATTATATGCAAATAAGCTGAAATACGCATGCTTTATAGAAATATTACCTGAAACAAAGATGGTTTATTTTCCTTCACATAAAAACATTCAAACATGAATTCAATAACTCTTGTTTATTAATAGGCATCTCAGACTAAACAATTAACTCCTTTTTACTAAACAAAAATCGGATTGTTTTACTTCCTCATTAATATTCATAAGAATACATTTATGAAATTAGTTAAATTACATATCATATTCAAGTTATATGTCTTTGCTTTATTCAGGTTCTTGTTTTGTCCTTCTTTCGCCTCTAAAAGCAAAGTTATGACGCATTTGTTTAACCATGGATGTTTCGAAATTTACCTCGGGTTACCATGGAAACCGCTAAAAACATAGCTTGGACACAATTATTTTGGGGAATGCTCAAGTGGTGTTCTGCGGACCCCAACGAATAATTTAAACCCGAATTCAATAATTTTTGTGCATTAATAGGCCTCTAAGACTAAACAAAAAAACTCAGTTTTCTAAAAAAGCGGATTTTTATACTTCCTCATTAATATTCATAAGCAATCATATATGAATATTATTAAAATCATATATGTCTCTGCTTTACTTTGGTTTTAGTTTTGACCTTCTATTGCCTCTAAAAGCAAAGTTATTATGCATTTTCTGAACCAATGATGTTTCGAAATTTACCTCCTCGCGTTACCATGGAAACCGTTCAATAAAACATAGATGGGACAAAATTACTTTGGGGGAATGCTCAAAATGTGTTCTGATGAACCAAACAAACAATTTAAACCTGAATTCAATAATTTGTGTGCATTAATAAGCCTATCAGACTAAACAACAAGCTCCATTTTCTAAAAAAACGCATTTTTTACATTCTCATGAATATTCATAAGAATGAATTTATTAATATTAATTAAATCATATACCATATTCAAGCTATATGTCTCTGCTTTACTTTGGTACTTGTTTTGTCCTTCTATTACCTCTAAAAGCAAAGTTATTACGCATTTTCTGAACCAAGGGTGTTTCGGAATTTACCTCGGGTTACCATGGAAACCGTTTAATAAAACATAGAGGGGACAAAATTATTTTGGGAAATACTCATAATGTGCTCTGAGGACTCCAACAAACAACTTAAACCTAAATTCAATAATTTCTGTGCATTAATAAGCCCCTCAGACTAAACAACAAACTCCTTTTTTCCAAAAAAAATCACATTTTTTACTTCCTCATTAATATTCATAAGAATGCATTTATGAATATTAATAAAATCATATATCATATTCAAACTATATGTCTCTGCTTTACTTTGGTACTTGTTTTGTCCTTCTATTGCTTCTAAAAACAAAGTTATGGCGCATTTTCTGAACCAAGGTAGTTTCGAAAATTACCTCGGGTTACCATGGAAACCGTTAAATAAAATATAGCTGGGACAAACTTATTTTTGGGGGCATGCTCAAAATGTGTTCTGAGGACCCCAACGAACAATTTGGTACCCATGAAAAAAAGTCTAGGGGGGGATGCTACGGTAACCACTACTAGGACCCAGCCTATTATAGGGAGGAAAAGTAAAACATAATTAGCTTGTTTGCAGATCCCCAGATAAGGTGTATTTCGAGAACTAAAACCGTTATGCCTCCATCAAACCCTATGCTGTGACCACTCTTTAGAATCGTCACAAAGTGACGATTCTAAAGAGTGGTCACAACATAGGGTTTGATGGAGGCATAAAGAAATTACGATGGAAAAAGTTGTTTCTTGAGCCTTGTTGTTTCTGAAACAGTGACATGCGTTGTTGTAAGGAGGGAATCGTTATTGAGAGGGCCGTTGTAGGGAGGGAGCACTGTATGCATATTACATGGATATCTATGGGGTAAAGGGTTAAAGGTCACCAGTGTTTATTTCTTGAGTAGTTATTCCGGAGAGCTTCAGCCGTAACATCAGTGTGTCGCCTTTCCTCATCAGTATTTTGCTTCCTTGTAAAAAAATCGCTTTCCCACTAATACACTTCCTCACTTTAATAAACTTCTCCTTGTTTCCGATGTGGAGGTCGGGGTGGAGAGGGTGGATTTCCGGCGAATAAACAACTTAAACCCTATATGATAAACACTAGATAAAGAAATATCGTTTCTTTTTCAAACACTGGTGGTAGTTTAAATGTAGATTGAAAGTAATGCAGAAAGCTCCCACGGGGAGCTTTCTGCATTACTTTCATTCTACAATAAGCAACCACGTCTACACGTACAAAATGCAAGAAACCCCTTTTAACCCTTTCCCTTATGTAAGCGCATTTTGACGCAACTGCAAACAGAGTAAACCCAGACCAGACGGCTCCTATAGGAACCGTCTGATCAGGGTCTGCTCTGTTTGCTTATGGTGTAATATAGATATGTTTCTACAGCTTTTGTCTAAGCCAAAATGTATGTGTTCATATGCCATTATAAATAATAATCTTATAAATATTCATGACGTCATTATTTCCTACATGAATATTCATCAGAGAAAGGATTAAAGCTTGTAACGCTCTCGGGAGTAATTATTATAGATAATACGGGGTGTAGTATTCTGCATATATTTCGTCCTGCACAGACTTGGGCTTGTGTTGATTGGTCGTTTTACTGTATCCCCATACATGTATCTCTAACTCTTCGGACACCCAAATACCCCTTTCCCGTGAGTTTAGCCTTTTCCCTGTTCGGTATTCATGTTAGAAATTATGACATCATGAATTTTTATTAGCTAACGTTTTATAACGTTAACCTTTAAAAGAATATTTTTGCTTTGACAAAAGCTGTAGAATCAGATCTATATCATGTCAGGTATATATCATTTCCTAAGCAAACAGAGCAGGCCCTGCTCAGATGGATCTGGGTCTACCCGGTTTGCAAATGTGTAAAATGCGTTTATATGAAGGAAAGGATTAACCCTTTACCCCATAAATATTCATGATAGAAATGATAACACTATGAATACTAATTAGATGATTTTGTTTTTAAAATGGCACATGAACACAAACAAGTTTTGGCCATGGTAGAAACTGTAAAATCAGATTTAAAAAAAATCAATATGGTCGTCTTATCTTTACCATTGTAAATTTTTTATCCAGTCACCAGGCTTCTCTAGTGACATAATAAAGGGGGTGCAAATAAACTTAGGTTTATTAGGTTACTTCCGGTAGTGGAAGGTTTATTAGGTTAGTAGATAGGCGTAATGATTCTATAACCATGGAACTATTTTAGTTTTCTGTAAATATTCATAAACATGTTGATGGAATAGATCTAACAGATCTATTTGGTCACCAGAAGAATTATTCAAATGAGAAAAAATAAAAATAATTGGCTACAGCTGGATTCGAACCCGCGCCTGATCCTACAAAAACTAATTCTGATCACTCTAGAGACGTCGCCCTTACCGATTACGCCACTGAGGCCACATACAAAATGATGTTGATTTATCACTTTTATTAATTTAATCCACCGCTGGCAAAACACGTTTTTGATAAAATCAAACCTGGAAGCAAAGATTGACCGATAAATAGTAAATGTTTTCTTTTCACTCTCATGATAATTTGATTGATAAACTCTTACAGGGGCGGTGATGGTCATAAACCTAAACATAGCCTGTTCAGTTCCATCGATTTCTGAGTGACGGTAGGTAGAATCTAAAAATAGAAACCGAGACTACGTAACTCGAATTTGACCAAAGAATACTTATATAGATCATGTCTGTTTGAAATAACTTATCGACCCTCGATTCAAATCATCTTATTTTTCAAATTCAACCACGTTTCCCTTCTAGTAATACAAGTATCGAAACTATATTCCTCTGCGGTAGCTCATTAGATCTATTTACGTCTAAATGGAAGTGAAAAGGGAGGGATCCGTTGATCTAAAAACTGCATTTTCAATGTAAATTATTTCAAGAGTGTTATGAGTCTATAAAAAAGACATTTAACTATATTGACTGGATAAATCGAATTATAGGTTAGTGCCGTAGATGGGACGCCTTTATCCGACTCGGAGAGAAAACAGTTGAGGCTCGGCAAGCCTCGCCTCAACGTTTTCTCCCCTCGTCGGATAAAGGCGTCCCATCTACGGCACTAACCTATTATTCTCTATATATCCTGGATAATAAACTACCCGGGTTTGTTAACTCTTTCGGTGCCAATGTCGCCTGTCTGCACCATTGAAAACACTGCAGTCCCATGTCAGATGCCGCCTTTTCAAGGCGGCATCTGACCTGGGACTTCACTGTTTTCTGTATTATTTTAGCCCAAGCATACAGGTTTTAAAAATAAATGTTTTACTAACATATATTTATTATTTAATTTAGAATTATATTTAATATGATTTTTTTTATTGCAGACGTCACTTTTAAATTTGACGCCAAAAAGAGTTAAATGTACTACTTAGGCATTTGTACGTGGCCTACACCGTGTCATTGTTGTGTGCTGTACAACGTTCATAATTATCTTACCACGTGCCTTAGTACTGATTACATATCGAGGGTTTGGTGCTAAACTATTGTAACTCCTTCACAAAGTGAAGGAATTACAATAGTTTTGCACCAAGCCCTCGATATTTAGTTATTGTTGTCGCATTTTAGACATTCATAAAGACATACATAATCATCGACACGAAATAAAGTCATTTCGTACACACTGTTGTCTTCAGTCTAGGAACACTACGTTCACCGGACACCCCAATGACCCAGGATCTGTGTGTGTAACTCTTTACTTCATATAAACGAGAAGCCCTATGATCTTTGTCTACTCTGTTTGCTTATGAAATAATATAGATATGGTTCTACAGTTTCTACCATTGCAAACCTTTCCCATGTTCATATGACAAAAAAAATCTCATCAGTATTCATGACGTCATTATTTCTAACATGAATATTCACGGAGTAAAGTGTTAAGACATAAATGTGTCCGTCTTTTTCATATGTCTCGGCACATTTGTGCTCTTTATTATGACATATTTCAACACTGAACAATAATGACAAATAAAAGTACATGTAGTTCGACAGTCTGCCTCATGCAATGCATTTTTATTTATCCTCCATGGGAAAGCTTGCTCGAATCGGAGCTAGCCAAACTTGCACCAACTTTAAATACATTTTCATAGCGGGGTAAGGGTTAAGAGCCCCTCTCTCTCTCTCTCTCTCTCTCTCTCTCTCTCTCTCTCTCTTAATTTCTATCTCCCACTCTCTCTCATCCTCACTCCTCTCTCCTCTCTACCCCTTTCTCTCTTTTCTTTGTATCTCCATTCTTACCCCCCCTCCATCACACATTTCTATCGAATACGTAGAATAGTAGAATAACTATAAAGTAGTCACTTAATGAATACACAGTGGTGTAGCTTCAAAACACGTGGTGGCTTTATATAGGACATTCAGCTACAACGTGTCGTTAACAGCTACATGTATATATTAGAGGCTTCACAGTATTTTATTGGACTAGCCAATTATAATACATGTTAAATACGGTCAACGAAAGGAAACGTGACCATTTACAAAAAGTTCAACAAGCCTCTAGTTAAGACACCGGTGTAGGGTATTCACGGCTTATTGTGCTGATGAGTAATTATAGTACAAACCTATATCAGACGTTGCATTCTAGTGAAGACGTGATCTGGATCTACACTAACACCAGACACCCGAATACCATTTTCCTAGTCACACAACACAGTACAGTTAACGCTCTGTACACAGGAATTATAGTAGAGAAGAATCTAGATACTTTTAGGAAAGTGGCTGCTTAATGCAGAAATGTCTTAGAAAAAGCTTTCTGCATGGCTTTCACCCTGCAGTAAGCTGCCATCTATCTCAAAGACCGACATTTACACTAAATTGAACGTCCGGTGTAGAGGAGTTTAAGTGCAATACTATCGGTCATAATCCTGTACAACAAGGCAATGTTAGATTACAGAGTGTCATAAACTATAAGTATGACAACTGTTGAGATTGATACTTTATTACTTCTATACAGTAAACACAATCGAGATACTTTAGTAAACATCATCGAGATACTTTTTTCTATACAGGAAACCCATTCGAGATACTTTATCATTCTACATAGCAAACACCATCGAGATACTTTATTACTTCTATACAATAAACCCCATCGAGATACTTTATTCTATACAGTAAACCCCATCGAGATACTTTGTTTCTATACAGGAAACCCCATTGAGATACTTTATTACTTCTACACAGTAAATCCCATCGAGATACTTAACCGGTATTATTTCTATTTAGTAAACACAATCGAGATAGTATTACTTCATACAGTAAACCCCATTGAGATACTTCATTACTTCTATACACATGTAGTAAATCCCAAGGAAACCGAATCTTTAGTAATTAAATTCTGAAAGTAGGAGATCCTTTGAAAACAAAAGCACAATACAAACACCACAGTTTCTTATATTACAGAAGCGGAGGTCCAAATAAGATGCGTAAATTTCAACATGTTCATCGTCATTTCTCCACAAAACCCTGTACTGTGACCACTCTTACGAAACGAAGAGACGACTCTAAAGTGTGGTCACAGTTCAGGGTTTGGTGGAGAAATTTGTGTACGCACCTTTATCTGTAGCTCTGTAGCAGAAAACACAGTTGCCAAAAATACAAAAAAACACATTTTCTCACAATGCTATACATGGTACATGTATCTACAGTAAAACCTCTCTATCACGACCACTTAATTTGTATTAGTTAGTTTGTATTTTGGGCAAGTGGTTGCTTAAAGCAAAGTAAAAGTAAAACAGAACGCTCCCACAGGAGCGTTCTGTTTTACTTTCAACTTGCTATAAACACCCACCTGCGAAATTTAGTGGTCGTTATAGAGAGCTTTTTAGTTTTTACTGTATATGCTTCGTAATTCCAGCGTATTTCGTAAGATCATACAGGAAAAAAACATAAGAAATTGAGGCAGGTAACTGCATATATAGGTTAACAGTATCTCGGCGTCTCATTAGGATCCAAACTGTTTGATCATCAGAGTATACGTTTAAAGACAATGACAATATTGCGTACAATTTTAACCCTTTCACCGCCAATATCGCATAAATGCACCACGACAAATAGTGCTGTCCTAGATCAGACGCCGCTTTTTAAAGGCGGCGTCTGATCAGGGACTTCACATTTTGTCTCAATTTCTTCTACTATACCCGTGCTTTATTCCTATGAAATTTGCATTTATTTATCTCATTTCATTGTTGTGCCGAATGATTTAACAAAAAATGGATTGCAGACGATAATTAGAAAATTGGCACCGAAAGGGTTAAATACAACGGAGCCAACATTTAAGTACATGTATTACTACATTGGATTTGTGTTCTATATACAGATGTAAATGAATAAATACAGACAACTTGAACGTCTTTCCTGGTGAATATTCATATACGATATAAAATAACATCATGCATATTTGTTAGCCTAATCTTTATAATATTATATTTCAATTATAATCTATAAGCAAACAGAGCAGACCCTGATCAGACGGCTGCTATATGGGGGCTGTCTGGTATGGGTTTACTCTGTTTGTAAAATGCGAGAAAGGGCGTTTGTATGAAGGAAAGGGTTCAAAGAAGATAGATGTTTAACCATTTCCCTGTTTAACCCTTTCCCCGTTTAACCATTTCCCTGTTCTACGTTCATTCCACTTTTCAATACTTACGGAATATTAACCCTTTATCTGTTATATGTTTATTCCACCCTTTCTCTGTTCTATGTTTATTCCACCCTTTTACTGTTATATGTTTATTCCACCCTTTTACTGTTCTATGTTTATTCCACCCTTTCTCTGTTCTATGTTTATTCCACCCTTTTACTGTTCTATGTTTATTCCAAATTTCAATACCTACTGAATATAAATGGTAAAATTAGTTACAACAAACTATGGAATGTAGAATACTATTGCCATTTTAGAAAGTAAATAAACAGGTTTTTCATATCCCATTAGCAAATAGGGTAGACCCTGATCAGACGGCTCCTATAGGAACCGTCTGATCGGGATCAACTCTGTTTGAAAATACTTGAAAACACGTTTATATGAAGGAAAGGGTTAATACAGGATAACAGTGAGCAACATGGGCGTTCTACATATATTTAACCCTGCATTACGTTACGACCAGCTTCTATGGCCCATAGTTATATCCTTTATTGTGACTTTAATGTACATAAAATATATATATGATATAATGAAAGCGACATATGTATAGTTACATCATACACGTACATGCAATATAAGAATTGCTTGGTTAGTAGCTTGGAATTGAAGCTATATTTTGACAAATCAGGACAGTGTTTAATCCATTCCCTCATATTGACGACTTTTGCCGCCTCTGTAAAAGTCACTTTATGAAACCATCGTGATAAATAGAGCCTTTGGTCCTTAAATTTTCCTTTTCTCCAGTTAATGCTCCTTCTCGTTAGATTAATTCCTTTTCTCCAGTTAATGCTCCTTTTCGGTAGATTTGTTCAAAGAGGTTGTTTCTAAAAATAGCCTATGAGGTAAAGAGTTATTTATCACAAAAACTCGCATTTAACCACGATTACCATGTTATACGCATTTGTACATGTACGCTTTTGTAAACCCTCTGACCAGAGTCTGTTCTGTTAGCTTATTATATACAAATGTAGTATAGCTTCTGCCATGGTCAAAGACTCGTGTGTCCATGTGCTATTAAAACAATTAATTTAGCTAAAAGTTATGATGTCATTATTTCTTACATAAATATTCATAGCGTAAAGGTTAACCACTTTTCTGACACGCCAAAATATAGCTATAATACTAAGCTACTAATCTAATAATTTAATTTCCTTTCAAACATAAAGGTATAGAAAAAAGGTATTTCATTTATGATTGTACCTCGTTAATGATACAGTAATCTCTTATACATAGACAGTACAGTAGACACTATCTTAAGCGGTCATCAACAAGCGGTTTAACCCATTCCATCATATTGACGACTTTTGACGACTCTGTAAAAGTCACTTTGTGAAACCATTGTGATAAATAGAGCATTTGCTCCTTTAGGAGCAAATGTTCTATTTATCACAGCGGTTTAAAACTACGAAAATCTAATATTTTCCTTTTCTCTGGTTAATGCTCCTTCTCGGTAGATTAATTCAAAGAGGTTGTAACTAAAAATAGCCTATGAGGTAATGGTTTAATGATTGGTATACTCGTGTAAGGTAAGTGGTAGTTGAATGCTGGTCAAAAGTAATAAAAAAGCTCCTATATGAGCTTTCTGCATTACTTTTGCCTTGCATTAATCAACCACCTGCTTTGCAAGACTCCTTTATTCAATACATGACTGACCGTTTAAGACAGGTTCTACATTATCTACAGCGTTTGAAAACGCTGCGAATCGTTCACGAGCGTTACCTTAACCCGTTGCCTGCTGAGCGCCATCTGGGTCCATGCTTATAAAGCTTTTTAGTTGAGTCTGAGTTCGTTCTCAAGCTTTTGATAGGTCAGATTTGAGTTCAAGCTTTTTTGAGCCAAAGGCTCAAATCTGACCAATCAAAAACTGGACAAAGAACCCAGGCTGTTTGACACTTGACCAATAGCTACTCAAAAGCTTGAAAGAGTCGGAACTTAATGAAAATTGTAGCAGATTACAATGTGGGTAGACCTCACGTTTTTCCGCAGGTTAAGGGTTGAAACGAAATCATCGTTTCCACAAAGACTACTAACTAACAATAACAGTGCATGCGATAAAAACAAGCGATAACTAATATTGTAATGAACAATTTCTCTTAGTTTTGTCTTCATTTTGTCGATTGTTCTACTTTCCGTTTCGAATCAGTATCTTAAACTAAATACGTCATGTTGACACCTTGTCATAAAATGGACGATGCGTACTGAAGATTTTGAATTTCAAAATGGGAAAAAAAGATGTTGACGACAATTGACCCTTATAACACCTCTATCTACGGCCCGTATGACTCGCATTTGCCACTCGGTGAATAGTTTATCAAGGGAAGCAGATACATTTACACCACAGACAAATTTCTGGAAACATTTACGTTTTCACTGGGAGCACAATATAACTAAATAGTTACTCGAGTCAAAATTGAAATTACTTAGGTAGTTGTTTATCCGAACAAAACTGCTGCAACTGCTTCAAACTCAAATCAGATGGCTTGTCAAACAGGCGGCACCTGTTCTTAATTTACGTTTTTTGCACCGTTTGTCGGTTGCTTTTCCTATAGATGGCTAATTTATGCAATTTTTAAGATCCAGCCTCTTTGAATAAATTTGTTGAAAAGGATCATTTAATAGAAACAACGATTGTTTTTAAAAGTTTTGAAACCATTGTGATAAATATAGCATTTGCTCCATAGGAGCAGATGCTGTATTTATCAAAATTGTTTAAAAAAGTGACTTTTATGGGTTAAGAGGAAAAAAGTTGTTCAGAAAAAAACGGTATCTTGAGTTATAGATGTTATACGTAAATTTAATCTTGTGCTGTGAAAAAAATAAGGTTTGCTCAAATTTAGTTCCGGAAAAATGTGCCTACTTCCGATTGCACCAAGCTTTCGAAAAAAAAAACCGTTTGGATCTTTCTAAGACGCCGAATGACTCTGTGAGTCGTCTAGATGCAAAATTACATGTATTTTCCACGTGAGACGGGTAAGCGGCATGAAGGTTAAACCCTTCCTGTCTTTAGAAGAATATCATTTGTTCCACCAAACCAAATATTATGATGACTATTTAATCCTTACAGTGCGGGGCACAAGTCACCGAATTCTTACAGTGCGGGGCACAAGTCACCGAATTCTTACAGTGCGGGGCACAAGTCATCGATGTCCTTAGCAAACAGTTTGGACTCAGGTGACATGGCTCCTAGACATGTTAAATTTTTATTTAGAAACTCCCTAAATATACACCCTAAGGTTGACCTACTATAGTTTTTGAATAGTCCAGTTGTAAATTCTGAAAAGTGGTGATCCCCGAGAGCAAAAATTGCAACACAAAAAGAGAAAATTGCAGACTCGGTTTTATCGAGTCTGTTCATGAACAGTAATTGAAAGTGCAACACTGCTCACGCCCCCTAGCACCGGCTTAAGCGGTATTCAATTTTCAGAACAAGAAGTACTGAAATTCATGATCTCGAAGGATCAGAAGGTATAACAACACTGATAATGAAGTACGTTCCGAATTGTATAACAACACTGAGAATGAATGTAAGTTCCGCATTGTAAGAGTTAACGTCGTGTTTTGGTGGAGTAATTGCTATATTTATATTTGACATACAGTGCTCCCTCCCTACAACGGCCCTCTCAATAACGATTCCCTCCTTACAACAACGCACGTCACTGTTTCCTAAATAAGACTCCAGAAACAACCTTTTTCCATCGTAATTTCTTTATGCCTCAATCAAACCCTGTGTTGTGACCGCTCTTTAGAACCGTCACTTTGTGACGATTCTAAAGAGTGGTCACAACCTAGGGTTTGATTGAGGGATAACGGTTTTAGTTCTCGAAATACACCTTATCTTGGGATCTGCAAACAAGCTAGTTATGTTTGATTTTCCCTCCCTATAACAACTCCATCTGAGCAACACATACAATTTTCGTATCCCAAAGGGTGTCGTTGTAGAGAGGGAGCACTGCACGACCCTGGTGTTGAGTTTATAGCGACGGAATCACTGTCCAATTATTGATTTCTATGCTGACTCACACTGAAGGTCATCTTTTGAATTCCTTGTATTTTCCATACTGGTGTTACTATGGTCGGTATCAAATGCATTAGTAGCTCCTGTATCTGACACATCTTGATCATAATGTGTTGTACCTTCTTCATTAGTGCCACTGTTCTTGGATATGCAATCATTAGTAGCTCCTATATCAGGTACGCCTTGATCATTTCTTGTTGTACTTTGGTTTGCAGTTTTACTGTTGTTGGTAGCGGAAGCATAGGTAGTCCCTGTATCGCGTACACCTTGATCATTTCTTGCATCAAATTGTTGCCCCTTTACAAATAACAGAGTAGTAAAGATCGTAACCGGAATAACGCAAAGCAAGATTAAAAGATATTTTAAGCTTGACTCAAGACTGGACATCATGTAATCGAAGTTTGGGGCATCTATACAAAAATATCGTCTTTGAAAAGAACAGTCCGATGTTTCATATACAAGTGACTCCTGATCTTTCTCCTTGCGTACATATATACAAGTATCATCGCTTAAAGCATATGCTGGAACCTCTGTCGTTGGGTTAAATGTTCGAAAGACAGCCGTCCAATACGTAACGTTTGGTTTTATGAAGCTAATATTAGCCTGTACTGGGTTAAAAGGTCGACCCAACTGTCTGTTATTGCATTCTTGTACTGCTTCTTCCCACGTGTAGTTACCCATGATTTCTGTGTAACATGTTTTGCTGGTCCCCGTTATTACGTCATTAGGATTGCACCTTTCACAGATGACACTGCATCCAATGCACTGCGCAGTGCACGATGATGTGGTCCATTGAATTTTACCGTCAATTGTCTTTAACACCGATACGCATTGTCCATGTGCATATAATTTATTGCTTTCTCCAATGGAATGTTCCGGTACAATCTCATATACTGATACAGCCATACTGTCACCGCACAATTCTCCAAAATAAGACTCACATTCTTTATTGCAGTTCTTCGAAGCTGACGGAAGTTCAGGTTGGGTCGTTAAGCAGTAGCACTGATCAACACGTAAACCAAAATACACATAGTTGTATAAATTGCAACGAGACGCACAATAGTATACACTGTTAGGAGAGAATGTAATTTGTTTTGCAAAATAAAACGTTCCAACCAACCAGCAGCCATGGTGTACCACAAATTCTGAGAAATACGGAACATTACTTAACCATACCGTATCGCCAGATGTCATTGAAGTATATACCGCATTTGTGAGATTTTCTCTCCTGATATCCCTCGCACTGAGCAGAAAACGCGAATTCTTACTACACGTTTCGGACGCGTCATCTCTCGACCTAGAATCTGGGGAAATGGGACTCAAAGCAGAAACAACACCCTGTACTGACAAAAGACAAACTAGTGTCGAAAACAGTACCATCTTCACCGACAGTCTACTTACAACAAACTAGTAATATACAGCCTACAACAAGCTCATCCCTTGTCATTCTTACAGCGGACGTACCGCATTATCTCATAGGCTACTTTTAGACCCAGCTTCTTTGAATAAATCTACTGAAAAGGAATATTTACTAGATAAAATGATTTTTAGAATTGTGTAGTTTTTTAAACCATTGTGATAAATAGAATATTTGCTCCTATTGGAGTTAATGCGTTATTTATCACAATGATTTAAAAAAGTCACTTTTACCGAGGCATCAAAAGGCACCAGTATAAGGGAAAAGTTAACTTCTTTGGCACTGAAATTGATTTCCGTCTACAAACGATGTCGTCTACTTTAAAGTTTCAGAGTGTACTTTCCTCACCTTTCTTCCCAAATACATAAGTGGTGTGTCAAACAGTTTAGATCCTGATGAGACACTGGGTTATTAGTTGTCTGAGCTGGATCCAAACTGTTTGCAAATGTAACTACATATTCGTTTATTGCAGCAAGCCATGTGATTCGGTTTCCTGTGGCTGAATCACATCTGTTGAAAAACTGGCGTGTACATCCGTTTTCTGATTGTGCTGCTGTTGGCGGAAGAAATATATTTTATATTTGTACTTGTATTTGTACTACATTTACGGAGAGAACCTAAGATGGGAAGCTGGTTGTATCATAGCGCTTGCGGGATTGCGATGCAAACCAAAATGCTTAAAGGACGATCATTTTATTGTATACATGTCTTTGAACCGCGATATCTCGAATTCAAGGGACCATGCAATTTCCTTCGAGATAACAAAGATTCAAGTCATCCGATTTCTAATCTGAACTATTTCTCAAGTTGAAAGCTTAATGCAGGCTAAAAATGCTGAAAACTCCAGAATTAAACTGTCAGATGTGTTTACAGATATACACAGTGAGCCATTTTAGAATAATTCTGTATTGTAAAGTTTGGAAAGACCTAAATTTTAATTCGAATTTTCCAGAGTTCGACTTATCAGAATTCGAGATAATGTCCCTTTTGGGATCTTTTTGCACTTCTTGTATTCTGCATTAAGCGATCGCCTGTCTTATTGGCATTGTACCTATTTATTCAGTGGTTGTTTAAAAGACTTAACGGTACTTTTGTTTCAACGCATACTACCGGTATAAACAAAATAACAAGAAGTCACGAGGGGATTATATCAAGAGTTTGTATACAAAAGTCATCTTATTATGGTAGGGTTCTACAAAAAAATCGGTTTGATCGATTTATTTATTAAGAGGTGCAAATCTTAAATATAAAGCAGAAAACTCCAAAAGGACCTTTTTGCATTACTTTTGCTCTGTACTGCAGAACTATTTGCTTCTTAACCGTTTCCCTCATAGGCTATTTTTAGATCCAACCTCTTTGAATAAATCTATCGAAAATGACCATTAACTAGAGAAAAGGAATTTGTTTTAGAATTTTGTAGTTTGAAACCATCTTGATAAATAAAGCATTTGCTCCTATAGGATTCTATTTATCACAATGGTTTCAACAGGTGATTTTTACAGAGGCGTAGAAAGGCGTATTTATGGGCGAAAGGGTTAATGATCCTGTGTCCAATACATATAAAGTCGCTTAAGACAGGTTCTATTGTATATTAATACTAAAATAAAAACCCCAATATTGCAACCACTCAAACTAGGTCTAATGTTTGGCTGCTAAGACAGGTAGTAGCTTAATGCAACACAAAGGTTGTGTAATACAGTAATAGGATTTGTTTTGTATTTAATTTCGTCCTGTAATAACCCTTCGCCTACTGAGCGCCTCCAGTAGGAACTTTCTGCATTTGTTTTTCGCTGCATTAACCCATTCCCTCATATTGACGACTTTTGACGACTCTGTAAACGTCACTTTGTGAAACCATAGTGATAAAATAGAGCATTTGCTCCTATAGGAGCAAATGCTCTATTTATCACAATGGTTTCAAACTACATTGTACAAAATTCTAAAAAAAATCCTTTTCTCTAGTTAATGCTCCTTTTCGGTAGATTTATTTAAAGAAATTGTATCTAAAATAGCATATGAGGTAATGGGTAAAGCAACCAACTGCCTTTTAATACGCATGTGTTCAACAAATGAATGAACATTTTAGGCAGTTTCCACTGTATTCAATTAGCGGCCGTTGTAGTGTCATTAATATTAACCAGACTCACTCAGAGCCCTAACACAGCCCTTAATGGGTGGGGCTTATCAAAGGTTCTCTCTGATACCTGTATTACTGCAGTTCTATATTACATGTAGCAATGTACCAGCAGACTTCGTGTACTCATATTAAAAGTAGTTATTCAACCTGCTGTGTTTGTCCACTAATTTACCTGTCCCCAAAAACATTAAAAGTATAGAGAGACTCGTCCGTGTCCGATTTTCCTTTCTAACCCATGTTGTGACTATTCGTCTGAAATATTAGTTTGTGACTATCCAGTGTTCAAATTTGTTACATTTTCAAATCAAACTTGAAGGAGAAAATAGTTTCAACCCTTTCCCTGTTCAATATAATTTTATTTTATAAATTTCAGTATCTACTGAATATTCATGGACAAATTAGCTAAAATGAAATATGAAAGGTGGAACATTATATAGTCATCATAGAAAGTATAGGAACAGATCTATCAAATTGCATTAGCTAACAGAGTCTACTCTGTTTGCAGATGTGTGAAAACACATTTATATGAGGGAAAGGATTAATCCTTTCCTTTTTATGCAAACGATTTTTCACGCAATACATGTAAGAGCTCTTTGATCAGGGCCTGCTCTGTTTGCTCATGGAATATACATGTTCTATTCTACACTTTCTATCAGGGTTAAAACATGTTTAAATGTGGATAATTGATATCCACAGGGCAACTATTTCTTGCATAAATTTTCAACAGGGAAATGGTAAACTTTTAGCTTGTTGAAAAAAATTTGTTTGTAAAAAATGTAACCGATTTCATTGACACTGTTCATTTATCTTGCACGGTCAGAGTATGAAACAGCTTGGATCCTGATGAGACGCCGAGTTACTCGGCGTCTCATCTGGATCCAAACTGTTTGCAAAGGTAATCACTCATCCGCTCGCAGCAGGCTAAATGTTAATTGAAGTAGTCGACATGATTTTGCAGAATACAACTGCTCGGAATCCTTTACATTATCACTGTATCTCTTATCCCGATGAGAGAAAATGAGACCAACTCCAACGTCTGTCCGGTACATTTTGTAACTTTGTTTCCTCCGTTCGCTTAACTGATATACAATACGGACATTGTAGGACAAATCTTAGACCCAGGCGAGACGTTAGGTTACTCGGCATCTCATCTGGATCCAAGCTTGTTTGCAAAACGTCAGTCCAATCCTTCTTAGCAGGATAGTGGTTAAGAGGTTTTGAACTCATTTGTCAAAGCTGTCTATTTAAACAGGAGTTTTAATCTGTCATTTGTCCATGAGATTTTAGCAAATTAATGATTTAATCCAATTTTCGCGAGAGAAAAACAGCGGGGGAAATTAGATCGCTGTTGAACACCTCCCGGACAATGTTCATTTCATTAACCCGTTGTCTGCATTCAAAGAGTATACATGGATTTGAAAACACTGTAGACTCCGATCAGATGGCTCCTAGATGAGCCCTTTGTTGAGGGTCTGTGTCGTTTATAATTCACAAACCTCTAGTAAATTCAAACCTTCCATACTGAACGAGCTCTGTAGTTAAGCATTTACGGGTTATTCCTGTTTGAATATTAAGCATTTAAATGGTTAAACGGATAACAGAATCTAATACAGTTGAACTTCGATATCTCGAACTCGGATAACTCGAACTTTGGGATAACTCGAGCAAAAAGTCCAGCCCTTCCAAAACTTACAATACATAATTGCTCTAAACTGTATCGCCGCTATAGTCCGACAGGGAATTCCTGACAGTTACATCATAATTTGTTTACTTGAATATTCATACGACATGTTATTTCTTAAAAGAGAAGACTGTGACTATTTGATTATGATGACATGCTTGTGGAGTACGTAGCCGATTGGATAAAGACGCTCTCCTCCGAATCAAAATGTACCTGGTTCGAAACCCACAGAAGTCAAGTTTTGTCTTTTTTTCCCTCAACAACACATATGTCAAAAACAGAAAAGAAAGACCAAGCAGGATTTAACAAGAACAGAAAAAAAGATAACGACAATAGATCATATAGAAAAAATATACTCTACAAAAGTATTTAAACAAAACAACAAATAAATACAAGTATAAACGCCGATGAGTTTCGAACTCGGGTAGCGCGCATGCAAAGCCGCATACGCATCCCTTAAGAGGAGGTCCCTACAATGATTGCATATTTTCAATAATATCATAAAACTTGGTATTTGTTATGCTCTATCATTATTATGAAGGTTCCCAATTTGAACTTATATCGAAAAATGCCCATGTGATACAAATAAACCGATTTCATCAATAACTGATATTTTTTGTTCTACAACACAATATTATCGACCTTTTCCGTAAATTCTTCCGCGTTTTGCCGATGATCACCCGATCTCTCCATTGTTTACGTAATAGCTTTCTCGGAAGTGGTCGGAGAATCGCGAATAGGGCGAACAGTTACGAAGCTAAAACTCAACCCGAATAAAACTGAAACATCGGGGAGTAAAACCGGGATCAGCGATATCAAAAACATGGATGTTTTGTCATTATAAACGGTAATTGGATGGGGCTTTTTGTGATATACTACTTTTCAGCATATAAACAAATGAGTATTGTATATTTTAAGTGTTTATGAAACGCGTCAAATGTAGGAACATCCCCTTTAGACCACGGTTTCGGATATCCCATAGTGGAATGTTTGTCACGAAAAAAGAGCCATCTGGTCCGGGTCTACTCTGTTTGCAAATGCGTGAAAAGGGCGTTTATATGAGAGAATGGGTTATGCACTTTACCACGGCCCTGGTACAAATCAGTGACGTTGGGTCGTAATATCCATTGTCATGTTAGTCAATAAAGAAGGGTTCTTGGAAACGCTACTTATAAACTCATTGTTCAGCACTACTTATGAACTAATTGAACAAATTAAAAACTTGTCATCTATAATTAACCCTTAACCTTGTACAAACACCTTTTGTTACATTTTGCACACCTAATAGACCCAGATCAGAGAGTTCCTGTAGGATTCGATAAGGGTGTTCTGTTTGCTCATCCGATTATACAGTGTCAATGTATAAATAATCAGTTAATGAATGTTTATGAGGAAATGATTTCTCTATAAACTGGAATTCTAATAAAGAACAATTTAGATACTTTTAAGCAGGCGGCTGCTTAATGCAGGGTGAAAAGGCGACGTCTGATCTGGGATTGCACTATTTATCGTGGTGCATTTATGCGACATCGGCGGTGAAAGGGTTAAGTAGACAAAACTGGAAGTTAATTTTAGTCACTTGATAATAAACGTCCTCACGAAAGTTTCCACAAACTAGTTTACAAATCAAATGTAACACTTTCTCCGTTCTTCCTTATCATTTAGTCTGCTGAGCAAATTATTTTTTATACAAAAACGTACTTATCACGTGTTCAAAATTCAAACTATAATCACTTTAGCCATAACACTGCAATCGGAGTGTCAGACACCTTAGATCCAGATGAGACACCGAGTTTCTCGCCGTCTAATCTAGATCCAAAATTTTGGCATAGGCAATTACTCACCCGCACGATGCAGGCTAACGGTTAAATTTGGATATGGCATTATGTTTACTATCTCCGAGTCGGCCAAGACTTTGAGAAATTACTGACCCAGCATCAAACAAGCATTCAACTCCTAATGATACGCCGAATTTGAGACAGAGGTCCATATTTAAACATTTTCAATAATAGTTGCTATATTTCTCCACCACATCCTATACTGCAACCACTCTTTAGAATCGTCTCTTCGAGGCGATTCTAAAGAGTGGTCACAGTACAGGGTTTAGTGGAGAAATGACGATTTTAGTATTTGGGTACGCACCTTTATCTGTAGCTCTGTTGGGAGTTAAGTCGTGAATAACGGGATAAGGGTTACTTCCGTTTACTCTAGCTCTTTGCATACTGGGTAACTTTGTCATCTGCTAAATTGTCGTCTGCAGCATATTCATAACTAAAATTTTCTTTCTAATTTTTTTCGGAAGTTGATTCTCATTGACAAACAGTTTGGATCTGAGATCAGGCCCCACATTATGTGGGGCCTGATCTGGATCCAAACTGTTTGCATAGGTCATTAGTCGTGGGAGAATCCGTCTCTAGCATCCAAAGTGTTAAAAAGTTGAATTGATAATAATTGTCTCACTTCATTGTATCGTTAAATGTCAGCTAAATTTTAGAATCAAATCTTCAGACTAATGTTCTATGGCCCTAAATGCCAACATTTGACAATCTGAATGATATTAGGACGGTAACAATTGATTGTTACTTCTGGCAATATTAATGAATTATATATCGCGTGATGTGAAATATGAGTAGTATTTGATTTCCTGGCAGAATATATAGTAGTTACATAATTGTAGTTATAGTAATTACACCAAATGCAGCATAGAAAGTGTCCGTAAATGTGAATATGAAATAATTCAATCAATGGAAAAAAATATTCGTTGAAATATCAATAGGAAATTTTAAATGTCTTGCATGTCAACTCCAATATGATATGCACTGGCTTTCTTTAATTAATTGTTCATGACTTTTATTGAGATACAGTAGAACCTATCTTAAGCGGCAATCAAAAAGATGTCTTATTATCGGTTTGTGAGGCAGATGGTAGCTTAATGCAAGGCAACACTAATGCAGAAAGCTCCATTAGGAACTTTCTGTATTACTTTTTGCCCTGCTTAATGCAGGATGAAAGTCATGCATAAAGCTCCTCTAGGAGCTTTCTGTATGACTTTCACCCTGCATTAAGCAACCACCTGTAAAAACTGATATCTATACTAAACTGAACGTCCGATTTAAAGGGGCATTACTGTACAAGGAAATACTGCCCTACTTTGATTAAATGAAACAAGAAATATCTTTTAAAAAAGATATTCAGCGGCATTCAAATATTGACACAATGTACAAAACAATCTCTGCAATAGCTATTTCAATGTTTGGAGATTCAACTAGTACAGAGAACTAGATCCATGAAGGGTTGCTTGTTATTATACTAGCAGAGAAGCATGCAATGAAAATGACGTTGAGTAGAAGAAGCAGTTATTGAAAAATTTCAGGTTGCTTTTATAGAAAATCACTTTTAAAATGTACGATTTTAAAGTAATGTTTTAAAACTATCTCAAGTTAGTTCTTTAGTTTACCTATTATAAAATGTACATGAAAGCGCGTATATTTGTATTGATGTGAAGATAAGAAATTGAATACACTTTAAAGCATAAAGTTTGTGTTTGTGCAGAGTCTGTAATTTCTTAAAGAACGGTATTTATTTAGCCTAGATCAACGCTTTAATCGACTTGTGTGCATCATCATAAATGACATCATTAACTGAATCTACATGTATTTTAAAACAATATAAAGTTAGCAACTTCAACCTACGTCTATGAGCCCAAGCCCCATGTGATAGAGCCGTAGCAATAGCCTTCAGTAAGTAGCTTTATATCAAAGAGAGCCAACAACCAGAGCCTCGGTGCTGTGGTCGGGGATAGTAATAAATACTATTAATACCACTACCCTAATATACTAAACAACCCTTCTTTATTTCCTATAGCACCGCCTATGAATTATGGTGGTTTCGGCAAACTACATGTTCGTCAAAGTGGGCTTTATTATCAAATGTTGTATTAATTGATAGCAAAATGATAGTAAAAAGTTTGAAAGTTTAATAGTGGTTTCGACAAACTGGTAATATTGCTCAGCAACCATTACCACGAGGTGATAAATATAATTATCTTACCCCCTACTAAGCTCTTGTCGTTCCACTGGTCAATAGAGGTCACGAGAAACCCCCATAGATTCCTTATGGGGGTACTAAAATCCTTATCATGGCTTTACAAGAGTTACTTCCCTTACTTGTCAGCCGTATGCTTTTCTCTTACTTATAATAATATTTTATGTTTATCATTACAGTTTTAAAAAAAGCATACATATAATGTATGCTTTAATTGAGTTGAAATATAAACATTAATTAGTTTTACAATGATAAAAACTATTTATCATTCGCCTCGTCCCATATAAATATTTGCTGGCAGTGTATAGTCCATATTAGGGACACTAAGCACTGCATAACTAATAGTACATCAGTACTTTGATTTTATGGGAATTTCCAGGTCTTAAAATCTATTTTAAGAACAGAACTTTCGACAGTCGACAATCTTCAGTCCCATGCTAAACATCTGCGTAAATAAGGATTTTCTGTACTATATGGCGTTTTGACTGAACTCTAAAAAGTTTATAGAACATGTCTGTGTAACATGATGCCTTACATGTGTTGTGATTATGTTAATTATTGCATTGAATTCAATTTGCGAGGCCGTTAGCAGACTGTATATCAGAATTTTACATAGTTTGGCAATGTGTAGAGGCATATAAAAAGGTTGTATGCCAGTCAAGGTATTCACTAATGAAAATACAGTTTACTACTAAATACTCGTAGGTTATATACAAATTACAATGTAACATAGTTTCTCATTGGTGGAAAACTAGAACAAAAGTGAAAATAGACAGCTAGCCGCTGAAAAAAACCTTGCTTTTTTACAGGATAAGGGATAAAGAAATTGCTCTTGCATTATGGATGACCTGTCGTAGAAATAGTCTTCGACAAGATCAACACTGTTCGGCTCCCAATTCTGTTTCGTTTTTTGTTTAAATTAGAAATACATGTAGAATGAAATTGCACCGTTACTTTCTGAAAGTGTTTAAAAAAAAATCCATCTCACGAAACTGTAATAATTGATATCTGAAAACTTGGGATCGTCAAGCAACCGAAAACACAATTACATCAGATGGGTTATCATGCGAAACTTACAGTATCAGAACCCGACAAATCGGAGGATTACATTAGATACAAGATGGCTAGTAATCAAATATATATTACATTTCTCAGGCGAGATTCTGTAGATGTTTATCAGCTAAACGATGCCTTTGCGTGCAATACACAGCCGGGTAAAACGTTCTCGTGTTAAAGACCGAAAGAGACAACAAATTATCAATTAGGATCACACTTCGTCGTGCCTATCGACAATCACAAATGAGCAAGAGGAAGAAGAAAAGCTGTTGGAGAAACTTAGAGCAAAACATTTAATCACAGTTAAATCTCTCTATAAAGCGGTTCTAATGATGGGTCTCAAATACATGTGGTAGCTTAATGCAGGACGAAAGTTGTGCAGAAAGCTCCCACAGGAGCTTGTTGCATTAATTTCATCACGTATTAATCAACCACTTGCTTATAAAGACACCTATATTCATTAATGCAGGACAGAGTTTCGGCATTACGTGCGCCCTACATTAACAGTTTCCCTCATAAAAACGTCTCTTCACAACTTAGCAAACAGAATAGGCCCAGGTCTGCTCTGTTTGCTTATTGTATAAGATAGATCCGATTTCTCAATGAGCCAAACTACACTGTGCGTAATGTATTATAATAATATGTTTACTAATTTACACCATTTTACTTACATTAAACTACAACTTGCCTTACATACCCATAATTAGACATTTTTATGACCGCTTAAGATAGATTCTACTGTAATATGAACTGTTTCCAATTTGCATGACTCCTATTTCCGGAAAATCTTCATTTGAGCCCTTGCTCCACTGTTATACTAATGCCAGCTCAAAGTTGGTATCTGTTCAATCGTTAACCCTTTCGGTGCAAAATTTCTAATTGTCGTCTGCAAACCAACTTTGTTAAATAATTCGGTAAAGTAAGGAAATGAGATAAATAAATGCAAATTTCAAAGGAATAAAGCACAGATATAGAAATAGACATTGAGACAAAAAGTGAAGTCCCTGATCAGACTCAGCCTTTAAAAGGCGGCGTCTGATCCCAGATCTGGGACTGCACTATTTGTCGTGGCGCATTAGTATGTACAGAATGACCCCAAATGTTTCGTTTTAAATTAAAAATAGACTGAAATACCGCCGTTACTTTCTGAAGGTGTTGTTAGATGTCCATCTCACGGAACTGGTAGCATTGATATTTGAAAACTTGGGATCGTTAAGCAATCGAAAACACATATCAGACTGGTTATCATACAATATCAGAAATCGGCAAATCGGAGGATTACATTTGATGCAAGAGAGCTAGTTATCAAATATCAATCACATTTCACAGGCGAGATTCTGGAGATATTTATCAGCTAAACGACGCACTTGCGTGCAATACACATCTGGGTGAAACGTTATCGTGTTAAAGTCCGAAAGAGACAACAACATATCAATTAGGATCACACTTCGTCGTGCCTATCGTCGATCAAAAGATTACTAAACAAATGAGCAAGATAAAGAAGAAAGGCTATTGGAAAAATGTTAGAGCAAAACATGTCAGCACTGTTATATCCCTCTTTAAAGGTGGTCTAATGATGGGTCTTACACACATGTGGTAGCTTAACCATTTCCCTGTTCTATATTTATTCCAAATTTCAGTATACCTACTGAATATTCAGAGATAAAAACCGTTATAATGATATATAAAAGGTGGAACATTGTACCTATTGAAACTAAAGAAACAGATCTACCAAATTCCATCAGCAAACAGAACATACCCTGAGAAGAAGCCGTCTGATTTCTGTCTACTATGTTTGTAAATGCGTGAAAAGGCGTTTATATGAAGGAATGGGTTAAGGCTTGACGAAAGTTGTGCAGGAAGCTCCTGCAGGATCCTTCTGCATTACATCCATCCTGTATTAATCAACCACCTGCTTATAAAGACATTTACAGTAAAACATCTCTATAACGGTCAATTAGTTGGTATTTAGGGCAGGAGGCTGCTTAAAACAAGGTATATAGGAGCGTTCTGTTTTACTTCTACCTTGCTTTAAGCAGCCACCTGCCTTTAACACTAAATACTTGATGTAATTTAGTGGTCATTATAGAGAGGTTTTACTGTATATTCATTAATGCAGGACGAAGCTTACGCATAATAGCTCTTGCAGGAAGTTTCGGCATTACATTAGGTGTACATTAACCGTTTCCCTCATATAAACATCTCTTCACAACTTTGCAAACAGTATAGGCCAAATTCTGTTGTGTTTGCTTATGGTATACATGTAATATAGATCCGATTCTACAGTTTCTGCCTGAGCCAAAATACACTGCATGTGCTATTATAAAACTTAATCTAATATAGCACCGATGAATGATGAGATGACATGATGATGAGGGATGATGTCAGGAAGATGGTTTCGGCTAATCTCATTCGCTGCGCATGGGATCAAAAGCACCGACCTGCCTTCCTTTTAGTTCTTGGCAGAGGGGATAATCTCCGTTAAATGAACAAAAACATCCCCCGTGACAAGTCCCAAAACCACATCAAGGTAGGCAGGTCTGTGGGGGGAATCTAATTAATTTCAATTTCATAAATATCCAACAGGTCTAGGGAAAAGCAACCACCTGCTTTTAAAACATCTATATGCACTCATTATAAATGGTAGCTTAGAGATGTTTTAATGTATTGTCATAACGTGCTAAACCCTTTACTCCATGAATATTCATGTAAACAATTATGCATGAATATTAACTAGATTCATTGTTATAATAGCACATACACACATGAATTGATGGCCATGACAGGAACGTTTGATTCATATCTATATTATATCATAAGCAACCAGAGCAGACCTTGATCAGAAAGCTCCTACATGAGACGCATCATCTGGGTCGACTCTGTTTGCAAAATCACAACAAGGCGTATTTAAGGAGTAAAGGGTTAACTCACTACTCTTTTGTGGAGCCTATAGTAACAACAGTAAAACCCCTCTATAACGACCACTCTATTGCGTTAATTAGTTGGTATTTAGGGCAGGTGGCTGCTTAAAGCAAGGTGAAAGTAAAACAGAACGCCCCTATAGGAGCGTTCTGTTTTACTTCCACGTTGCTTTAAGCAGCCATCTGCCTTTAACATTAAATACTTGATGTAATTAAGTGGTCGTTATAGAGAGGCTTTACTGCACTGCTGTTACAATATACATGTAGTAAGTCGATGTGACATCATTTGTGACTTATTATAGGTCAGAATTATTCATAACGTTGAATTAAATACAGGTTTTACTATTTGAATGCAAGGCAGGTGTCTTCTTCCATTTACAAACAGTGTAAACCCAGATCAGATGGTCATGTTCAGCATCTGCAGTGTTTGTCATTCAAACTCAAAATCTTCTCGCAAAAACAGTGCTCCCTCCCTACAACGGCCATCTCAATAACGATTCCTTCCTTACAACAACGCTTGTCACTGTTTCCGAAACAACAAGGCTCCAGAAACAACCTTTTTCCATCGTATTTTCTTTATGCCTCCATCAAATCCTATGTTGTGACCACTCTTTAGAATCGTCACAAAGTGACGATTCTAAAGAGTGGTCACAACATAGGGTTTAATGGAGGCATAACGGTTTTAGTTCTCGAAATACACCTTATCTGGGAATCTGCAAACAAGCTAATTATGTTTGATTTTCCCTTCCTATAACAACTCCCTCTGAACAACACATACAATATTCGTATCCCAAAGGGTGTCGTTGTAGAGAGGGAGCACTATATACTGTTTCATACTGGCTCATCTCTATCATTAACCCTTTCCTTCATATGAATGTGCTTCAACGCATTTGCAAACAAAGTAGACAAGGTTAGACGGATCCTATAGCTCTCTGATCAGGGTCTGCTCTGTTTGCTGAAGGAATTTGATAGATTTCTTAACTTTTTTAATATAATTTGGAAGATCAGTTTCTTTACTGTCCAAAACGGCTACAATGTTCCACCTTCCATATTTTATCATAACTATTTTATCCATTAATATTCAGTAAGTATTGAAATTTGGAATAAATATAAAACAGGGGAAGGGTTAACCCCTTCACTGCCGCAGTCGCATAAATGCACCACGACAAATAATGCAGTCCCAGATCAGACGCCGCCTTTTTAAGGCGGCGTCTGATCATGGACTTCGCTATTTGTCTCAATCTCTATTTATATATATATGTGCTTTATTCCTTTGAAATTTTGCATTTATTTATCTCATTTCCTTATTTTACCGAACGATTTAACAAACTTGGATTGCAGACGACAATCAGAAATTTGGCGCCGAAATGATGGATTATTCCACCTTTAAAATTTAGCAGCGAAAAGATGTAGTGAATTAGCCTGTGTTTACAAAAATGGATTGAGCATGATCAATTATCTTAAATAATCTTGACTATAACACCTTGATTACACGATCACCTAATCTGATAGCGTCGAAAGTACTAACGAACACATTACTCATAATCTACTAAATTATTTCCCGGTGTAGTTGACTACAGTAAAACCCCGATAATTTGAAATTTGAATATATAAGAATTTAGTCAATTTGGCAGATGGCTGCTTAATGCAGGATGGACGGCATGCAGAAAGCTCAAAGAGGAACTTTCTACATGACTTTCACCATGCATCAAGCTCCCACCCGTCTTTAAGATCAATAATGCTACGTATATCAAAATTCCAATAATCGAGTTTTTATTGAATCACATACTTAAGTGTAGTTAGACTATCAACACATTAGCATCGTTTTCATGTCATAAAAGAGAATCTAAGTTTACTTTAATGCGACATCTTTTATCGGACTAAAAGACGAGCATTTCACAATTAGACCATGGACCAGAGTCTAAATTTTTGGCCACCGGTACCATCCGCGTGGAGCAATGCAAGCAATGACTTTTCGCAATGTACAAAATGTACAAGTGATAGTTTTCGGTATGCATTTCACCAGTTGTAATTCTATTATGATTTTTTAACTTTTGTAAAACTGACATTGAACATATGACAACTTTAAATTTCAAACTAATGCCATTTTCTATCTATACCCTGTATCTACTTGAAAGTTGCAATGCATGTAGCTGACGTAACAAACATTTCATATATGTGATGTTGTCACCAAACGGGATGCATATATTTTCTTGCTTGTACATACGTGCAAATATTTGTACGTATACATGTATTATGCACAAGAATAATACAATGTGCTTTAAAGGTGTACATACTTTAAAAATCTTTATCGCTAGACTCACCAAACTTTACACCCATGTTCACAATAATCAGGCTAAAACACTTACATCTACAAAAAACCCTCTTAGTTAAAGAATATTTTCATACGCACAAACTCAAATTGTGCAACAAAACTGCAACATCTTAAGACATACACTCTTGAAAGATCGCAAACATGTTCACTACCGTTATCACAACGACATACATGTAACATAGGACGAGAACTATTTGAGCCGAAAGCCCTCCACTGTTTTTACCGAAATATGGTTTGTCCTTAAAAACTTGTACACAATGATATCAAATCAGCCTCTCAAATTAGCCCCATTGAATATTGTAAACTTATAAATCATCATAAACGTTATGACCTGATACATGTAGACCAAGAATACTGATACAACAATTTTTTTTTGTCACTACAGTGCTCCCTCTCTACAACGACGTCCTTTGGGATACGAATATTGTATGTGTTGTTCAGAGGGAGTTGTTATAGGGAGGGAAAACTAAACATTATTAGCTTGTTTGCAGATTCCCAGATAAGGTGTATTTCGAGAACTAAAACCGTTATGCCTCAATCAAACACTATGTTGTGACCACTCTTTAGAATCGTCACAAAGTGACGATTCTAAAGAGTGGTCACAATTTGGGGTTTGATGGAGGCATAAAGAAAATACGATGGGAAAGCTTGTTTCTGGAGCCTTGTTGTTTCGGAAACAGTGACATGCGCTGTTGTAAGGAGGGAGTCGTTATTGAGAGGGCCGTTGTAGGGAGGGAGCACTGTACAAGGTACACCATTTCTCTCGTCTGTCCATCTGTGTGTCTATACATGTACATGTTAGCCCAGTTAGTTCAGTCGACATAGTGTTTGCTTTGTGGAGCACGTTGTTACGAATTATAGACAGTATCATACCAAATACTTTAAAAATCGCTACATGGCATTGCTTGGATTAGTTGGAATGTTGTCAGGAATACATGTATGTAACTGGGCATTGGTTAAATCTCACCATTTATCAGAGCTATACACTGGACACGATAAAGAATCAATGAACTCCAAGAGGTTTGTTGTGTCTGATTCCATATGCATGACATTTATTTGTCAATGATGAAAACTTACGAAATGTTATGGATATTACTATGTTTAATATGTGTAGCTTTCACATTTGCATGCTGTTAGTTGCAATGGTACGGTAATCACAGTGGAATTCCTGACTAGGAACAGAATCTATGAGGTAATGTGTTAAACTGGTTAGGGATAGGACCTCTCCCCCATGTTGTCAGATAAAACGCAGCCATTAAAATGTTCCCTAAATGCACCAACTTCATCATACCAGTCAGCGAGATCGGACTTTTTTTCTGTTAGAATATGGATAGTTATCTTTTACCACCATGAAGTGAGTACTTTTTAAAGCACTGTCATTTATCTCGACCAAAAATCCAAAATTTCCAGTTGATGTCGTCTTAGCATGGAAGATACAGATATAATATGTTGTACATTAGGTCATTAGGGATGTTTTTAAATAAAAGTGTAACATGACAGACAATGCAGCCCAGATGAGAAGGCTGTCCTAGGAACTCTGTCATCTGGGTCTACACTGTTTGCAAACGACATTAGTGCCATGCACTGTGAGGGCATTCATGTGTCAATTTATGAATATTTGAATTTTATGGAAGACTGTTTCCAATTTTGAATTTTGAAAATGGTATATTGAATACAAAGGTACACAAAGTCTACTCTTGAGAATGATTGTGATACAGATGACTGTTATGTAATTACGTTAGTAAGATAGGCTCATACAGGATGCGTAAATCAATACTTTTTCAAGAGTACATGTATGTATTTTATTTCTTCACCAAATCCGATGGTGTGGATACTCTTTTAAAATCGTCTTGTTTCTTCGAGACGATTTTAAAGAGTGACAGTGATCACATCATAGTGTTTGTTTGAGAAATGACTATGATGGTAATTGAACACACTTCCTGTTATATGTTGTTGTAATTAGTGGTTTCACTAGTTTTCCTTTCAATGTAGCTGGAAGTCCAAGAGGAGAGGTTCGGTTCTTCAGTATTCCCGGTTAAAAGTACTGATACCAGAAATCACTGGTATAATGTAAAACTTTCCTAATATGGCCTTTTCATGCATTTGGAAACAGATTAGGGTCTACTCTGTGTATATAGGAAATTGTATTACATCTGGCTCTACTGTTTCTAAAATACATTCCTATGTACATGTACTACTATACAAACTGAACTGATACACATTTATGATGCCTTTATTGCTTCATGAATATTGAACAGAGAAAATGTTAAAGCCTTTGTAATAACCATGTTGGGGGATGAAACCTGCAATCTGTCCCTAATGGGGACCATGCAGAAGAACATATGACAGACCAAGGTTATGTTTTTTTCTGCACATTTAGTGCATGTATTCGTAATACACATGCATTTAGATTTTGAGGGAATATATGTGTTTTCCTTTTCGTCCTCTGTATAGCCCAACTATCCATGGTGTTATTTCTTAAGTGCGCGTCCTTCGGATGCGTTCTTTCAGTGGTCTGTATATTAAACACCTAAATCAGACAAAGACTGGATTACAGTAGAACCTGTCCTAAGCGGCCATTCATTTATTGATGATAGGGACCTTATATTTACAGGGATGCCACAAATCAGAGGAAAAAAATCCCTGACAATTCCCTGACATAATTTAAATTTCCTTGACATGTTACGTTGCGACATTTGATCTCTGTCATAAATTATGTTATATTTCTGTTTATTATACTCTGATGAAGTCTTATGGACAAAACATGTCAGTTAGAAAGTAAAATGTTTTAAAAAACATCTGAAGTTAGTTCTTCATTCTATTTATTATCTGTTATATTTTTAAGGAACTTTAAAATATATTGCATTGGTTCTCATTTTGTTTCGAAATTCCCTGACAATTCCCTAACATTTGCCCATGTTTTCAAATTCCCCTGACATTTCACACAATTCTCTGACAACTCCCTGACCTTAAAAAAATCCCTGACTTTTCCCTGATGCATGGCAACCCTGTATAAAGCTATGTTGCTTAATGCAGGGTCAAAGTAATGCAAAAAGAACCTGTAGGTGCGTTCTGCATTGCTTCTGACCTACATTCAGTTACATGTACTACGTGCACTTATCTTACAGGCCTATAATTAGACCTCGATGGCCGCTTAAGACAGGTTCTACTGTATATTGCAATTATATAAGTAGAGCTACACCAAACCCTATGTTGTGACCACTTTTTATAGTCCCGGTTCGGATATCCAATGTCAAGGTCAAATAATTGGACTTAGAATTTGTGTTTAGCAAAAATGTTAACCTGTCTGTTTGTAACATCTCTAACTCAAGTTCTGATTGCTGGATCCTTCTCAACTTTCACCATAATATTTATCTGAACATGCTACAGTAGCATGGGTGTTCCCCGGTTCGTTTATCCAAGGTCAAGGTCGCACAATTGGACTTTAGCATTTGCGTTAAGCAAAAATGTTAACATCAATTTATGTGGAACACATTTTTTTAAGTCCACTTATTTACATAACCCTTTGCGATAAAGCTTTGAAACTTGGAACACTTATTCACCGTCACAACCTTTACAGGTAGGCAAAATTACATAACTCTGGCAATCATTTTGACAGAATTATGCCCCATTTTAACTTAGAATATTTGGTTTAATGTTTTGGTTAAAGTCCACTTATTAACATAACCCTTTGAGATAAAGCTTTCAAACTTGGAACACCTGTTCACCATCACAACTCTCACCTATAGGCAAAAGTATATAACTCTGTCCAGCATTGTGACATAATCATGACCCTTTTAACTTAGAACTTTTGGTCAAGTTTTTTTGTTAAAGTCCATTTATTTACATAACCCTTTGAGATAAAGGTTTTAAACTTGAAACATTTGTTCACCATCAGAAGCTTCATCTGTAGGCAAGAATAAATACAATGTAACTCTGTCAAGCATTTAGACACAATTAAGGCCCTTTAATTTAGAATTTTTGGTTAAGATGTTTTTGTTAAATTATGCCTATTTATAACCTTGAAGCTTGGTCGCAAAATTGGACTTAGAATTTGCGTTTAGCAAATACGTTAACCTCAGTTTATGTCGACGGGCGTATATTGTGCCCACTGGCACTCTTGTTAGAATCGTCTCTTCGACCATCTCTTTCGGGTGGTCGTAATATAGGATTCGGTGGAGAAATAAAGAAGTTATTTCTGAAAAAAGTTTGATTTACGCATCTTATCTGGAGCTCTATTGTTCTCAAGCTTTTGATTGGTCAGATTTGAGCCAAAGGCTCAAATCTGACCAATCAAAAACTTGAGAACATGGCTACCCTCATGTGTCCGTATTTATTATAACACTGCAATAGAGTGTGTGAGAGTTGCTGTGTGTCTCATCTGGATCACAGCTGTTTGTAAACTGTTTGCAAATGTCATTAGCGGGACAAGGGTTAACCCTTTCCTTCATATGAACGTGTTTTAACGCAGCTGCAAACAGAGTAGACCCAGATCAGACGACTCCTATAGAAAGCCGTCTGATCAGGGTTTGCTCTGTTTGCTAATGGAATTTGAAAGATCTGTTTATTTACCTTCAAAAATGACTACATTGTTCCACCTTCCATATTTCTTTGTAACTATTTTGTCAATGGATATTCAGAAGGTATTGCAAGTTGTAAAAACATATAACAAGGAATGGGTTAAGGGATGATGTGTTTGAAGATCAAATAATGACCACTTATAGAACAAACGATTTAACCCCTTTCCCTGATCAATATACCAAGTAAGAAATGATGACATCATGCATTTCATAAGCTGAAGTTTTATAATGTAAACTTTTCAGGGCAATAGTTTGCTTTGACTAAACTGTAGAATCATATCTATATCATGTCACAAGCAAAAAAGCAGACCCTGATCAGACGGCTCCTGTAGGAGCCGCCTAATCTGAGTCTACTTTGTTTGCAAATGCGTAGTAAAAAGGCGTTATATGAGTTAAAGGGTTACGTGATCGAATAATGAATACAATAGCCTTGACACATGCATCATCTATTATTTGCAACTTGTTTGAAAACAATCGACTAACCACTTAACGGAATTAAGTGTCCACGGAATGAATATAATATATTGTCGTTATATCAGGTTGTATCCCAACTATTTAAATGGGAAGTCCGTACATTCGAGACGTTTCAAAAGTGACTAAAATATACAGAACTCATTTGTTTATATGCTTAAAAGAAGTATATCGCAAGAAAACAAATCGAATAAACACCAAAGAAGACACGACTTTAATATGTTTGATATGTTATTCGGCAATGTATTAGTATTTATTCGGCTCGCGTTTTAGTTTCGTGGAACAAACATTATAAGTGTCGATGAAAACGGTTTATTTCGTATCACAGGGGCATTTGTTGATATAAGTTCAGATTGACCATCTTCATAATAATGATTGAACATAACAAATATTAAGTTTTATTTATAATCTTCACAACAGCAGGTGTTAAGTGCTTGTGTGGCGGCCGTAAAACGTCGCCCCGTACTTCATTCTCAGTGTTGTTATACCTTCTGATCCTTTGAGATCATGAATTTCAGTACTTCTTGTTCTGAAGATTGAATACCGCTTAAGCCGGTGCTAGGGGGCGTGAGCAGTGTTGCACTTTCAATTATAATTATGGATCTGTAAGGTAGGTGGTCATGTTCATGAGCAGTTAATAAAGGTGCAACACTATTCACGCCCATAACATCGGCTTAACCTTTAACTCCATGCATACGCATTTGCACACAGATTAGACCCAGGTCTGCTCTGTTGAATTATGAAATAATATGGATATGAAACTACAGTTTCTGCATTGGGTCATTTTTTGTTTCTATGTACCATTATAAAAAAATCTAATACATATTCATGATATCTTTAGTTCTTACATAAACAGTCATGGAGTAAAGGATTAACCCTTTCCCTGTTAAATTTTTATTTCACATTTCAATACTCACTGAATATTCATGGACAAAATAGCTATAATGAAATATGGAATGTGGAACATTATAGTCATTTTAGAAAGTAAAGAAACAGATTTATCAAAATCCATTCGCAAACAGAGCAGACCCTGATCAGACGGCTCCTCTTGGAGCCGTCTGATCTGGGTCTACTCTGTTTACAGATGCGTGAAAGCACGTTTATATGAAGGAAGGGGTTAAGCAATATTCAATTTTCAAAGCTAACAGCATTGAAACAAGTTTAACATATTGTCAACGCTCTTGTACTCAAAATGTGTAAAAAGTGATTATGTGGAAGATGGTTCTACAATTGTCTGTCTTGCCACCAGCGTCTTCATAATTTAAAACAAATTCCATTTGAGAGTGCATTGACCTAATGGAAACTTCAGTTTCAATTAACCCTTTTCACATTCAGAACCATTGTAAAAACTGGTCATCCGTTTAATTAAAAAGCTGAAACGTGTGCCCTTAATAATTAATTCAATCAGCGACTAGATTTTGTCTTAGATTCCCACTAAACTGTACCCATTACAAGAATTAGTGGCAAATCTCCGCTGGATTCAATTAGTGTTTAATCCTTTACTTTATGAAGACGTCATGTAACGTATATTAACACCTTTAAAATATAGCAGACCTATCGGAGCCGTCTGATCAGGGTCTACTCCGTTTACTTAATACATGAACTAATGTATATCTGAATGTACAGTATTTGGCAAGATTAACGACAAACATCCGTAAGACTACATGCCATGATATAAAAACCTTCTAATTAATGTTGGGGTGTCATTGTTATTTATATAAGTATTCATCGGGTGAAAGGTTGAATTAATTCTGACAATATCGTGTAGACATTTTTTGTAACATACGCACTCTTCCGCTGCCAATGTCGCATCTGTCATTACCTATGCAAACAGTTTGGATCCAGATGAGACGCCGAGTAACTCGGCGTCTCATCAGGATCCAAAATGTTTGTTACTGTGACTATTGTTTAACAAAAATGAAGAAAAATAAAAATGGAAAAATGTAGCAGAAGACAAAGTTTGCAGACGACGAAATTGGCAGCGAAAGAATTAAAGGAGACTCCACTATCGTATAATTAACCCTTTGCTAAATATTTTCACGCATTTGCAAACACAGTAGACCCAGCATCATATTTAACTAAGTTCGACTAAAATGCTGTTTGTGACAGGTCCTACGTGTATATTAATTAATATCTTTACCCCCGCAACTTTGTTTGAGGAGGATATACTGGAATCACTGTCCGTCGGTCGGTCGGTCGGTTGTTCGGGCGGTCCGTCCGCATTTGAACATTGGTAGTTGGTGTTGCGAACTCCTCTTTCAGTTTATTTGGCGCGAGGGCATTAAGCCTCCGCGTCTATATGGAACGCTTTCGTTGGAAGTTCACTGGTAGGAGGGCTGATTTATTATCTGAAAATATTATTGAAACGTAATTTTTGGTTTATATTTGGTATACAAAATAACCACGAATGGTATATATACAAGACGTAATTGTCATGTGTTTACTACTGGCCATTGCAGAATTACCCCCCTCCCACTGAACTTTGAGGTGTTTTGGTCATTATTGTGTGAAACTTCGAGAGTTAGTGTCAAAAACATCTCCTTCAATCTGAAAGTTATTCAGTTTATATTTGGTATGCATAATAACCATGATGGGTAAATGTGCCAGACGCAATTTGCACGTGTTTAGCGCTGGGCATTGCAGAATCAACTCTACTTGAACTTTGAGTATTTTCGTGATTTTGGTATGAAACATGAATTACGGCCCTTGAATTGTTGAAATCTAGGGTTTTTAGCCTTGTCTGTTCTCTAAATCAAAACGTCCTCATCCAGTCTCCAACGAACTTAATAAAAATGATATTGGCCATAACATCTTGGTCAGGTTAAATAACCAGCAAGATTACACCAGACACTTTGGATTTATGACCCTAGACTTATTCAAATTGGCTGTTTTAGCATTGCCCGTTAATAAATCCAATCATTTTTAGACAAGAGCAGGTGAGAGAGATATGTTTTTCTTAAAAAAATCTCTAAGTTGATTTGATTTCGACCCCTTTTCACCTCTTTCGCAACAATAGGCGAAACAATGACCTTTGCAAACAAGTTGGACCCTGACGAGAGATAGAGTTCAGAGTTATTTGGAGTCTCATCAGATTTCAAACTGTTTGTCACTCGGTCAATATTTTCTCAAAAGCTGAACCCTTTCACCGCCGATATCGCATAAATGCACCACGACAAATAGTGCAGTCCCAGATCAGACGCCGCCTTTTCAAGGCGGCGTCTGATCAGGGACTTCACTTTATATCTCGATCTTTATTTCTATATATGTGCTTTATTCCTTTGAAATTTGCATGTATTTATCTCATTTCCTTATTTTACTGAATGATTTAACAAACTTGGATTGCAGGCGACAATTAAAAAATTGGCGCCGAAAGGGTTAATTTCGTAATCGAATGTAGTTAAAACTGTACCAGATCAAAATTTGAGCAGACATTATTTTTTGTTCAGTGGAGGTAAGGTAAACTTCATGATGCTGCGCAATATTTCGTCTGAAGAAAATCTCTTAATCACCAGTTACCAAAGACGAGTTTCTCGCATTTATTTCCGAAATCACGACCAGAAAGTCAAGCCGTTTTGGTCCTCATACCTTGGTCCAAACTGTCAATTGCCGTAGTCTGCTAAATACTAACTGGTGCTGTTCGGTCTTCCCTTGCGGAGATGACCATAACTTCACGGGATTGGGGAAGAGTGCGGAGGTGGCTGACGAGGCCGATTCTCGCTCGATATTGCATGTCGCAGTGTGGGTAGGGGATGCTAGGGGCTGGACCAGACTGTGGAGTTGAGTTTGCGAAAAGACGATCTACAACAGTTTTTACACCTAATCCAACTATGCTCGATTTAACCCTTTCCCTGATATTGACGACTCTGTAAAAGTCACTTTGTGAAACCATTGTGATAAATAGAGCGTTTGCTCCTATAGGAGCAAATGCTCTATTTATCACAATGGTTTCAAACTACAAAATTCTAAAATTTTCGTTTTCTCTAGTTAATGCTCCTTTTCGGTAGATTTATTCAAAGAGGTTGTATCTAAAAATAGCCTATGAGGTAATGGGTTAAATAGTATCTGCAAACAGCTTGGAACCAAACGAGAAGCCGATGTTTCATCAGAATCCGAACTGTTTGACCCTTTAGCATTAGTTTCTCAATAGCTTGGTTGAATAAGAAGTAGACAAAATTGCACATGACCCAAGTTAGAGAATATATCATTTTTATTCAGAAATAACTATATAATGAATATTCATTGGCTGAATTATTTATAATCTTATTCGAAATCAAGCTGGCCATAAAGGAATGCTATTCATGTATATATCTGATCTACAGCTTCCGCTAGGGCAGAAATTGAATCAGATCATTGTAAAGTAAAACCTCACTAGAGAAAAGGAAAATTTTAGAATTGTGTAGTTATGAAACCATTGTGATAAATAGAGCATTTGCTCCTATGGAGCAAATGCTCTATTTATCACAATGGTTTCAAAAAGTGGCATTTACAGAGGCGTCAAAAGGCGTCAATATGAGGGAATGGGTTAAGCAGCAACGTGTTTTATAAGCATGGAACCTGAACTCTTCTTTATCAACATTCCAGTGTGGAGGGATTTTAATATACATGTAATTACATAAAAATATCAGGCTCAGCTTAACCCTTTCATTCATAAAACGCATTTTCACGCATCTGTAAACATAGGATCTGTCTGATAAAGGTATGCTCTGTTTGCCTATGACATTTGATAAATCTGAATATCTAGTATCAAAATGGCTACCATGTTCCTCTTTCCATATTTCATTATAACTGTTTTCTCCATGAATATTCAATAGGTATTAAAATTTTGACATAGAACAGGAAATGCTTAAAGGGTTTCTGTAAGAGGGGTTACCTTTTTTTTTATAAAGGAGTCAGAAATAATGTATTACAGGCGCCTGTATCACGCAAAGGGTTATGCTACTCTCACGGAACCAATGGTTACACCGTCATAACCTTTGCAAATTGTTTAGATCTAGATTAAATCGACATTAGTTGAAATAAACTCTACTGCATTAATGAGGATGCTGATGGGTATCTCCATTGTTATGTTACCTGTCATGATTGTATCGTTACCGCTCGTCATCGGATTGGTATCAACTCGACAGAAACATTTTCGTGATAATTTGGTTCTCGTTGGAGTGCAGTTAATCTTGTTTTAAGCGACCACTTACTTATTTACTTTAATACTATTGTGTTGGTTGTTATAATGAATTTAACATAGTCATATATACATACAGTAAAACCTCTCCATAACGACCACTAAATTACATTAAAGTACTTTGTGTCAAAGACAGGTGGCGGCCTAAAGCAAGGTGAAAGTCAAACAGAACGCTCCTATAGCAGCGTTCTGTTTTACTTTCACCTTGCTTTAAACAGCCACCTGCCCTGAGTACCAACTAATTAACACAACTTAGTTGCCGTTATAGACAGGTTTACTGTATACACATCAATAAATAATCTAAGCCTGAAACAAAAGCATTGGGTCACAAGTCATTTCGGCCCTTCCCCTTGTAGTACTATTGTAGACATAGACTTGTTTGTTAACGTCTTAATACGTATGGGTCTTGTAATGCTGGTAGTTGTGTGCATTACTCGTGAGTGTTGTAGTTCAGGTGATTGCGACCACTAACTCATTAAACGTCAACGACTTGTAAAGCAAAACATTGGATACCCTTACTCAACAAACACAATAGTCTTGTAATGCAGGTGATTGCGACCACTTACTCATTAACCCATTTGTTCCCACGATACCATAAATGGGACGTAGCCATACAGAGTAGACTCTGACCAGACGCCGCATAATTCGACGTCTGATCAGAGTCTACACTGTTTGCTGATAGGATTTTCAATATAAAACAAAACGAAATTGAAAATTTAGGCCAGGCACCCCTTAGACAAAATGGACTAATCAAATATATAAGCATAGAAGACTCCTGGGCGCAAATGGGTTAAACACAATCGTCTTGCAATGTACAATAGTGCGACTACTTATTCATTAAACACAGGAATCATGTAATACAGGTAATTGCGACCACAAACTCATTACACACTCGAGACGTCTATTTAAACAGGTGATTGTGACCACTTATTCATTAAACCCATGAGTCTTGTACACACTGCTGGTGATTGCAAACTCTTATTCAGTAAACTCATGATTCTTCTTATGCAGGTAATTGCGACCACTTATTCATTCATTAAACTCACGAGTCTTGTACATAATGCAGGTTATTGCAACCACTTATTCATTAAATTAACGAGTCTTGTAATATAGGTGATTGCAACCACTTCCTCATGAAACCTCAAATATCTATAATGCGACCACTTATTCATTAAACACAGGAGTTTTGTAATGCAGGTAATTGTGATTACTTACTCTTGAAACACAGACGTCGTGTAAAACAGGTGAGTGCGACCAGTTCTTCATTAAACTCGCGAGTCTTGTTATGCATATGTTAACTCTTACATGTACATGTATGCATGAAACATCGTAGATTTGTAATGTAAAGGATAGCGATCACTTACTCATGAAACATTGTAGATTGATAATGTAAAGGATTGCGACCATTATTCATGAAACATAGTAGATTTGTAATATAAAGGATTGCGATCAGTTATTCATTAAACGCACGATTGTTGCAATACAGGTGATTGCGACCACTTACTCGTGTGTATTCAAGGGGGACTACTGTACATGATCCCTCATTATGAGCAGCATCGCAGTGACAGCAATCCAAACTGTTTTAGACTCACCCCTAAAGGTTTTTTTTCATTATCACCACTTTGGCAAATTAAAACCATGCGTAGCTAGTAAGACATTTAAGTCCATTACCTCATAGGCAAATTTTATATCCAACCTCATTGAATAAATCCTCTGTAAAGAAGCATTCACTAGGAAAAAGGAATTTCGGAACTGTGTAGGTTTGAAACTACTCTTGATAATTTATGACAATTATTTCTTTCGAAAGGTTATTTTTACAGAGGCTTCACAATCCGTCAATATGAGGGAATGGATTAAACAAGTGTTTGATTTTAACGGCAATGTTTCGTCTCCCTGAACAGACCTCCACATTCGTGGACAATTATATGAACTCCAGTCCTGGGTCAAAGGTTATAAAACTTCTGAGTCTGAGTCAGATATCATTCTCAAGTATCTGATTGGTCAGATTCTGAGCAAGTTCAGAATCTGACCAATCAGATACATGAGAATGATCTCCGACTCAAGCAAAAAGCTTTATAACCCTGGAGCCAGGTCTCTAGAATACATCATTTACAACTATCTAATAGGGATTCCCATAACAATGACACATGTAACACTAATTAACTACTTCGAAACCCTAAAAATACGTTAATGTTTTCTTAACCCTTTCAACGCTGAACTTTCAAATAGACCATTCCAAACTTTAAAGAGGTCAAGACTCCCGTAATTATTCAGGGCTCGTATTTTAAAGAAATGTGAAACATGACAAACAATGCAGAACCTGTTCAGAGGGTTCCTAGTTCAGTCCTATCATCTGAGCCTACACTGTTTGCAAAGAACATTTACTCGTGTCCCGCATTGAAAGGGGTGATTCGAGTTGGCTGATCAGATTTAATACCGTTTGCAAAACACTGATGGACCAGTTTCTCACGACACAGTCATGTAATATAAAATCACTTGTCAATGAAACTGTTCTCAGTAACCTTACAGATCAAATGGTACTCATACCAGGTGATACAGGCAACACTCATGTAATATTCATTTTATAACGTACAGTAGAACCCCTCTAATGCGACTACTTAAATGAGTAACCATAGCTGTCTTTATAAGCAGGTGGTTGCTTCATCCAGGACGAAAGTCCTGCATTAAGCTACCACCTGCCTCTGCCACCCAGAATTATGACCCTTTTTGGTGGTCGCATTAGAGGGATTTTACTGTATTGCCATGTGATAAAGATGTTAACTCTAGACGCCAAATAACACTTTCTGGCGGTAAAAAGGCAGTCATCTCAGCATATCGGGTGTACAAAGTTTTGTTCCTGAAAGGCGTAATGTTTTTTTGAATAGCCAAACTGGTCAATAGTGAAATGAAATTAAATTCTGAAGGGAGGTGATCCCCCGAAAGCAAAAATTGCAACACAAAAAGAGAAAATTGCAGACTCGGTTTTATTGAGTCTGTTCATGAGCAGTAATTGAAAGTGCAACACTGCTCACGCCCCCTAGCACCGGCTTAAGCGGTATTCAATTTTCAGAACAAGAGGTACTGAAATTCATGATCTCGAAGTTACCCCTACTTAATAAATAATCCCAAAACCTGTTAAATACTCATTTAGAAAATAATGCTATCATGAATATTTATTACCAGAGTTTGTTTTTAAATCTCCAAAGAACAAAGTATTCGTCTGATTTTGGTCTACCAATTTTTCACATGTGTGAAAAGATGTTTCTATCGGGCAAAAGGTTAGATAATTTGATATAGCTTTTGGTACAACATATATGTGTGTGTAATTTGAAATTCAAACTCGACAAAGCAAACGGTCCTGACTCACTAGTTAACCCTTTTGCCGCAAAATGAATATCGTCTTCTGAGATATTCGTTTACTTTAGACTTCAATGTTCAACTTTCTTTAATTTCATCCCCAAAACCTATGAAAATAATATCAAACAGTTTGGATCCTGATGAGACGCCGAGTTATTCGGCGTCCCATCTTGATCCAGTTTGTATGCAAATTCGTCTATTGTGGCAAACAAGAATCTATAGAGAATTTATTGTGTCTATTGTGGCAAACAAGAATTTATTTTAACTAATATCAATTACCCTGCATGTTCTAAATACAATTATATAAGTTATTTTTACTTTGATATATGTATGATAATGCTATGAACAGAGACGTTTGAAATTCATTAGCCCAACAAGGTTAAAGATATGTTATAGCAGACTAAATTGCAATTGATTCTGTTGTAATACAGTAAAACCTCTCTATAAATGACACTAAAATACATAAAGTATTTTTGTTAAAGGCAGGTTGCTGGTTAAAGCAATGTGAAAGTAAAACAGAAAGTTCCTATAGGAGCGTTCTGTTTTACTTTCACCTTGTTGTAGGCGGTCACCTGCCTTAAATACCAAATAATTAACACAATTTAGTGGCCGTTATAGGGAAGTTTTACTGTAAAGGTATGTTGTAGCAGACTGACCTGTACTTGTTTCTGATGTAAATGCTTGTTTAGGCTCGATACGTATGAACACTTATAGGGCTCTCAGTGACATGGCTTGCCTTTACAAACAGCTTGGGTCGCTCTGCGTTTCACTAGGATCCAAACTGTTTGACACCCAGTCGGTAGTTTTCCAAACGTTTGATCGGGTAGGACGTAGTCCATATTTCTGCCAGATTCAACTTTGAGACGCCGATTTACTCGGTGTCTCATCTGGATCCAAACTGTTTACATTGGTAATCACAAATGCGATATTGTCAGCGAAAAAGTAACACTGATGGAAATTAATTTGGTTCATAAAACACATTTTGGCAAGTGAGAATATACGACTTAATGGATTAAATGGATGCTTTTAAATTTAACTTACTTCCAGCTGTTTCTTCCAAACATACGCCGTTTAACATATTTTCAATAAGACACATATCAGATCTGATGAAATGATATAGATCTGATTTTACAATTTAACAGGGCGAAAACATGTGTTGTTCATATGTCAATAATGTCCCATTATAGTAAAGTCTCGCTGATGCGATCACATACCTAAGTAACATGTGGGTCTGTAAAAGCAGTTGGTTGCTAAAGACAGAGCAGAACTATTGATGTTGCAGAAGGCTGCTATAGGAGCTATTGGCATATTCTTTTTGGTGTTTGCATTATAGCGAGACGATACTGTATCAGTATTGAGTTATTGGTATTCAAACATACATTATATTCTACATACATACAGAGAGAGGTCCAGGAAAAATAAGTGAATTAAAATATTTTCAAGAATAACTTCTTTATTTCTCCACCAAACCCTATGTTGTGACCATTCTTTAGAATCGTCACTTTGAGACGATTCTAAAGAGTGGTCACAACATAGGGTTTGGTGGAGAAATGACGATTTTAGTATTTGAGTACTCACCTTTATCGGTTCTATAAATATATTTATGTGGTAAAAGGTAACAATCCATGGACAAAGCGGTACCTCAAAGGCAGATGATTGATTTATTGCGGTCGACAGTCCTTTGCTTTGAATATATTAGTTCCTTGTCTGCGTAGTTACATCAACGTCTAGGGATTCTGTGTTTTGTTACCCTTTTCCTGCTAGTCCCAACCCAGTCAGCCTTTGACAATAATTTGCACTTGCCGAAGAGACACCGATTAACTCGCCAACTTATTAGAATCCAAGCTGCTTACAACCCGATCAGTAGTTTCTCAAAAGCTTAAACAAACCGCAAGTAAGTAAAAATGCAACACAATGGAGTTTAAGCAAACATTTTAATGGCAGGCTAAGAGTTGAAGTTCTTTTTTTTAACCCAAGTAACAATTAATTGACCCGCATAACACTAAAGCAATGAACTATTCTTGATGTTTCGTAATATGTTTGGCTTTTAATCAGCAACGCATTTTCTAAGACGTGTGTCTAGAGCTTTTATTGCATTGTCTTTGACCTGATACAAACCACGCAGCTCACATTCGCCAACGAAAGGCATAAATGCCACATTTTGTTCGCATTTATGTCTTTAATTATGTTCTATCGGTGTATGTTCGACTGTTGATCAGACAATACAACAGACAGACGCCTTGGAAAAGTCCTGTAACGTTAGTTATGTCGAATACCAATTTAACCCTATCCTTCATATAAACGTCTGTTCACGCCTTTGCAAACAGAGTAGACCCAAATCAGACGGCTTCTATGAAAGTCGTCTGATCAAGGTCTGCTCTGTTTGCTTAAGAAGTCATAATAGATATGACTATAGACTGAATAGATCGAACCGCTGTTTGTTGTACATGTATGTTAAGACTTAAACCTTTTTGTGCTAACAATGTACTTCTGTACAGCTGAAAATATCAATACATTTGTGTCATATGACATAGTTTCATTGCCGTATCTAGAGTATCATATGAGTAAAGTTATATATTTAGGAACGAATCAGTTTGAAGAAAGTACAAACTGACAAAATCCTAAATTTCATACTTTTTATTTTCTGTTTTCTATAATATATTTATTGAATGTATATATATTATTAAATGTATTAAATTGCAGGAAATAATACTAACGCAGATTTTACATTTTAAAACTTTCACAGTATAATTATGTGCGTTTGATTGTGATATTTCGTAAAGTAGATTTTAACTTTATAAACAACTTAATAATTGCCGAAACTGTAAATTGTGTACATATCTGAGGCAGAAACATTTTCGAATGGAATGCACAAACATCACTATCCAATCTACTTGGAGCTCGTACACAGTAGTGTACAGATTCTCATCCATGCACTATTTAAACTTTCACCATTCACTTCATGAATATTTATATAGGAATTCAAGACTTCATGAATATTTATTAACCCTTTCCCTGTTCTATGTTTATTGCAAATTTCTATACCTACTGAATATTCATTAACAAAAAAGTCATAAAGAAGTATGGAAGGTGGAACTGTGAAGACATTTTAGAAAGCAAAGGAGCCGTCTGATCTGGGTCTACTCTGTTTGCAAATGCTTGAAAAAACACGTTTATATGAGGGAAAGGGTTAATTGATGTTTATATTGGCAACGGAACAAAAGTGTTGGTTGTTTTTGCCTTGACGGCCACAGTGGATTCAGATCTATATAATTTAACACTGTCCTCAACACTAACGCATTTTCATTCCCTTGCAAGCAGAGTAGACCCAGATTAGACGACTCCTGTAGGAACTGTCTGCTCTGTTTGCTTAACCCTTTCGGCGCCAAATTTTTTATTGGCGTCTGCAATCCAATTTTGTTAAGTCTTTCGGTAAAATAAGGAAATGAGATAAATAAATACAAATTTCAAAGGAAAAAAGCCCAGATATAGAAAAAGAGTTTGAGACAAATAGTGAAATCCCTGATCAGACGCCGCCTTTTCAGGGCGGCGTCTGATCTGGGACTGCACTATTTGTCGTGGTGCATTTATGTGAGATCGGCGGTGAAAGGGTTAAGAAAATATAATAGATCTGATTCTACAGATTCTACTTAATATAAGAATTCCTGTTTATATATGCCAGTGTGAAAATATCCAGCTAAAAATGTTAATGATGTCCATATTTTGTTACATGCATATGCAAAAGGGAAATTATTAGCAAACGTAACCTGCTTCCACAGGAGCCGTCTGATCTCGGTCTAATCTGTTTGCAATGGCGTTAAAAACGAATATATGGAGTAAAGTGTTAAATTCTGCTTTCTTTTAATGCCGTTCAGCCCAACTCACGCACCCACTTTCTTTTAATTTTAACAAAGCAATTGTGTGTTTGGTTATGGCATACTCTAATGCATCTACAGAGAATATTTTACATACTTGGGGCGAATAATTAAGTTTTAATTTTTAAGCTGGTACCCTTAGTTTTTTGTTTCAATAATCAATGCCAGATACGTTTGTTGATTTGAAACATACGTAAAATATAACTTTACAACGGAGATGTATGTGGGAAATCAATGTAATTTTAGATGAGTCCAACGCAGCAAAAATAATGCAATCTGTAAACCAGTTTCTTTGGTTTAAAAAGTTTTGAGGGTATTTGCCAAATATTAATCTATGTTGCATGTTTTGTTTATTTGTTTGTAATGAACCATTGCTATTCCAGTCCCTCAACCTTATATTTCTAAAGTGTTTACTCCATAAATACGTATTTGGACGCCTTTGAAAACAGAGTAGACCCAAATCAGAAAGCTCTTACTCCAGTAGGAGCCGCCTGATTAGGTTCTGCTCTGTTTGCTCATAAACTAGCTTATAACTCATTCTAAAGTGCCTGTCATGATAAAACATCAGTTAATCTATATCCATGGTGTAATTATTTTTACATGAAAAATAGTCATAGAGGTACGGGTTATCTTGATCACAATCGCATTCTCAACTCTTTGACTGATTGTGTGGATGCCTTTGGTGTATTGTTATGCCATTGAAAATGCATACATCAGAATTTCATGCCCTAACCCTTTCCTCCATAAATACGCCTTTCTACGCCTCTAAAGATATCACTTCTTGAAACCATTGTGATAAATAGAACATTTGCTCCTATAGGAGCAAATGCTCTATTTACCACAATGGCTTCAAACTACAAAATTATAAAAGTTTCCTTTTTCTAGTTAATGCTCCTTTTCAGTATATTTATTCAAAGAGTTTGTATCTAAAAATAGCCTATGAGGTAATGGGTTAAGTGATCATTGATCTATTGAACCTACGAGTCTTAGAAAGCAGGGGGTTAATTGATGCAAGGCTAAAGTAATGCAGGGGTTATAGGAGCTTTCTGTATTACTTTTGACCTGCATTACAGCCACATAATTAACTCTTTCCTCCATATAAATACGCCTTTCTACGCCTCTGTAAAAGTCACGAGTTGAAACCATTGTGATAAATAGAGCATTTGCTCCTATAGGAGCAAATGCTCTATTTATCACAATGGTTTCAAACTACAAAATTCTAACATCTTACTTTTCTCTAGTTAATGCTTATTTTGGGTAGATTCATTCAAAGAGGTTGGGTCTAAAAATAGCATATGGAGGAAATGGTTAAATAATAAACGAATTGAATAAAACAGTAGGATTGGATCCGCATGAAACCAGATGATCAAAACATAAAATGATTTTGTTTTTATAAGATGTTACACAGTAAAACACCACCGTACATATCATCACTTGTTTCGTCTCTTTCTGGAAACGAAACTAATCATAGTTGAAAGAAATTCATTCAAATTATATATGAACTATTCAATTACAAACTAAACTATACCACGATTCAGTGTTTGCCACACTAGACCTCGAACTGTAATTCACTGAGCCAAAGCATCTTCAACAAAAACATTTAAAAAAAGCCCCTTGTATGACTGTGGTGAGGTAGAGATTGCCGACCATTTTATTCTGCCCTGTCCAGATATCATCTTGGAACTAAGACATTATGAACTGTTTTCTAAGATTAACCCAATCTGTGCTGCCACTACAAAGTTGTTTCTCGTGGGCCACGCATCTTTGACCCTTGAAGACAATGAACAGATTGTCGAAGCTACACAATAGTTCATCAAGTAGAATGTTTTAATTATCAATTTTGTAAAACCCTACGTAGATAATCAAGTCAGAACGTCGATTGCATCTGCCTTTTTTAAACGACTGTTTCTAAATTTCTAATTTTGTTTTATCCTAAGTTGCCAACATTTTATGGTCGCATTCTCTCTCTTTATATATGGCTTTCTTAATTGATGGTAGGTATAGTCAGTCACCGTTATACGTTACCAAACGTAAGAAATATGTACATGATTTACTAGGTACATGATTTACTAGTGCATGTATGTCACCTCATACTATTATGCAACTGTTCATTTAGTGTGAACTGTATATTTCTATACCGATTGTGTTTGGCGTACTTTGCAAAATCTACCCGCATATAATACTCAGTGGAGTCTTTCGCAGCTTTCGAAAATATGTGTATGATAGTGACAAATATAGAGATTATGACTGACTTTATTCATTGGTATATTATATACAGTAAAACCTCTCTATAACGGCCACTAAAGTGTGTTAATTATTTGTTATTTATTGTCTTTTCACCTGTCTTTTACACAAAATATTTGATGTAATAAAGTGGTCGTTACAGAGAGGTTTTGCTGCAATCTTATACTCTGTTATGACATATGCATGAGGTGTAGTTATGTCATTTTTTTTCAATGAGAGGATCCATATAAGCCGTTTACTTTCGACCTAGTCCTTTTTTTCTCATATGCTGATGTAATGTCTAAATTGTATATATCATTGAAATAAATAAAGTATGTTTAACACATTACCCCCTAGTGACGCATTTTTGCGCCTCTATAAAGTTCACATAGTGAAACCATTGTGATAAGTAGGGAATTTGCTCCGTAATCCTGAGCAAATGCTCTATTTATCATCACAATGGTTTCAATACTACACAATTCTAAAACTCCCCTTTTCTACAATTAATGCTCCTTTTCGGTAGATATATTAAAAAAGGATTGAGTCTAAAAATAGCCTAGGAGAGAATGAGTTAAACTAATTAGATGCATTGTTATAATGGCACAGGTACAAGAAAATGCTATATCACAGCAAAAACTGTAGAATCAGATCTAGATCTATATTATATCATACGCAAACACACGGAAAAGGTTCTGGTCACACGGTTTCTACAGGGACAATCTGATCTGGATTTACCCTGTTTGCAAAAGCGTGAAAAAGCATTTGTATTTGATTAACCCTTTCACCGCCAATGTCGCCCTTATGCACCACAACAAATAGTGCAGTCCCAGGTCAGACGCCGCCTTTTCAAGGTGGCGTCTGATCAGGGACTTCACTTTTTGTCTCAATCTTTATTTCTATACCTGTAGTTTATTCCTTTTAAGTTTGCATTTATTTATCACATTTCCTTATTGTAACAAATGATTTAGCACAATTGGATTGCAGACGACAATTAGAAATTTGGCGCCAAAAGAGTTAAAGGATTAAAGTGAAAGTCCCTACATAAAACGCGTGTTTTCAATGACATCATACAAATTTAAAGTTCAATCATTATTATGAAGATTGTTTATTTCAACTTATATTGAGAAATGTGCTCCTGTGATACAAAATAAACCTTATCCATCGATACTGGTAAATTTTATTCTACGACAAAATATTATCGGCCTATGTGGAACAATTAACGAAACTAAAACGCGACGCGAAATACTGGGACATTGGCGAATAACACCGGGCCTTCGATATCAAACATATGAACTTTATGTCTTCTTCGGCATGTATTCGATTGGTTTTCTTGCGACATACTTCTACTTTTCAGCGTATATAAACACATGAGGTATGTATTTTGTAGACAGTTTTAAAGTAGAAATTATCACATTAAGCAGTGACTTGAATAAAATACCCAATATCAGTCCTAAATTAAATAGAAATGTTAAACGTGTTTTACTCCATGAATATTCATGTAAGAAATAATGACATCATGAATATTAATTAGGTTAGTTTGTTATGATGGCACATGGAAACAGTAAGGTTTAGCCATGGCAAAACTGTAGAATCGTTTCTATATTATATCATAAGCATACAGCAGATCCTGATCTGGGTCTACTATGTTTGCAAAGGCGTAGAAAAGCGAATTTATTGAGTAAATGATTAAGCAGGCCATTGCCTAAACGATCAAGTACCAGTCCTTTTAAATGGATGTGTTGAGATATTTACCCCAAAGATCCAATATCTTTTCCTTTGAATGGCAGTGTTAGACATGTTTTAAGAAGTCACTTGCCTGAAAAACCTAATATCAACTTTTTGAAATGATAGTGTTAAACATATTTTAAGCTGTCATTTTTCCTAAATGACCCTGTACCAATTCTTGTGAATGGCCCTGACTGGCTGTTACACATGTTTTAAGCAGCCACTTGCCGAAAAGATCCAATATCAATTATTTTGAATGACCGTATTAGACATGTTTAAAGCAGTCATTTACCTAAAAGATTCATTATCAATTATTTTGAATGGCCGCATTAGCCATTTTTAAGCAGTCACTTGCCTAAAAGTCCTAATACCAACTCTTTTGAATTACAATTGAGTTAGGAGCCCTCTGATACAGGTCTACATTGTTTGTAAAAGAGTTTGCCGCATTTAACCTTTAGTCTGCTGGGCAAATTATTTTTACAGATTTGTTCACCTGCTACATTTCCAAATTCAAGGTATATATACTAATTTTTTCTACCGAAATGCAACTAGGCTGTCAAACAATTTGGATCCTGATGAGACGCCGAGTTACTCGGCGTCTCATCTGAATCCAAGCTGTTTGCATATGTATTCACTCATCCTCCCATAGCAAGCTTAAGGTTAAGGATCATCCTTATCTCTTTTGTCGCGACCTGATTAGCATTTGCAAACAGACTGTACCAATATGAGACGCATATTAACCCATTCCCCCATCAGCTATTTTAGACCCAACATCTTTGAATGAATCTACCCAAAAGGAGCATTTACTATAGAAAAGTAAAATTTTAGAATTTTGTAGTTTGAAACCATTGTGATAAATAGAGCATTTGCTCCTATAGGAGCAAATGCTCTATTTATCACAATGGTTTCAAGACGTGTTTATTACAGAGGCGTAGAAAGGCGTATTCACGGAGGTAATGGTTAAGTCGGTGTTTCTCCGGGATCCAAGGTGTTTGATGCTTGGTCCATAGTTCCTTAAAGCTTGATCGAATTGGAAGTAATCCAGGTTGCATAAGGATGCATTTCAGAATGTGCTCCATAAATACGCGTTTCTGCGCATTTACAAACAGTAGACCAAGATCAGACAGCTCCTATTGGAGCCGTTTAATCAGGACCTGCCCTGGTTGCTTATGCATTTGTAATAGATCTAGCTCTGCAGTTTCTCACAGCCATATGAACATAATTATGTCAGTATACAAATTAATAAATATTCAAAATGTCATTATATCTTGCATGAATGTTGAACAGGGAAAGGATTAAACTTGCTAGAGGATTTTGAATGACATACAGCACAAACCCTGATTTGAGGGCTCATCTAGGAGCTACGTGTATCTGATCTAGCTATACACTGTTTGCCGTACATACCTGCCCCGATTTCAATGGGTTAAGAGCCAACTTGAGTTTGGTATTTGGAAAATGGATGAAGATATTGAAACATTCATTAAAATGTCAATCGACCTAAACGCAGACATTTCAATATCTTACACCGCACTCTAATGTCGTAAGTGGGTGGAACTGTTAATTGGAACACAAAATGACTAAATCTAATTCCATGGACTGACGTGAAGTATTATAGGATATTGTTCAAAAGTGCATGTTTTCCATTTTGTGTAAAGTTCATATCACTTTCAGCTCGGGACAAGCATGCGCTGTCGATCGAGGTCAGGGGAATCCTGAAGGAAGTTCTGGTTCTAGTTCTTCGTCTAGAAAGTTTTCAACTACGACACAATTACAGTTAAAGGAAATTTGCAATTCGGCAGCATAATTATAATGCTTTGGGCAATTTGTTTTATTTATATATGGTTTTACATGTACGTCGTTAAACAGTATTTCAGTCACATCGGGACGTCCAGCTAATTACAAGTAGAGGAAGACTTCTGCGCATTGATCATTTTGCCATTCACAATAATGAAAAAAAGTATGGACGTGGCGCAAAAAAATGTGAATACAGCTAAACTTCGGTATATCGAACATGATAACTTGAATGTCTGGATATCTCGAAGTAAACGTTCGGTCCTTCCAAATTCTACAAAACAAAATTGGTCTAAAATGTATCACTGTGCATATCGAGAAATACATGTCACAGCTTCATACATGTCAAAAGTAACGATGAAAGACTCCACAGGAACTTTCAGCATTACTTTAGACCTGCATTAAGCTGTGGAACATGAGAAACTGTCCATATTAGGATTCGGATGACGCAAATATCTGTTATCTCGGAGTCAGTTCTTTGGTCCTTTGACGATCGAGATGTTGACGTTCAATTGTAATACTAGTGCTGCTAGAGATAAACAAACAAATAGGTCATAAGTACGTACACGTATACCACTGTCATATGCACAACCTATGTAATATTTACAGTAAAACCCCTGTTACTTAACCCTTTCCTTTATGTAAGCGCGTTTTGACGCATCTGCAAACAGAGTAGACCCAGATCAGACGGCTCCTATAGGAGCCGTCTGATTAGGGTCTGCTCTGTTTGCTTATGGTGTAATATAGATCTGATTCTACAGATTCTGCCTGAGCCAAATTGTCCTGTGTTCATATGCCATTGTAAAAATAATCTTATTAATATTCATGACGTCATTATTCCCTACGTGCATATTCATCAGGGAAAGGGTTAAGAAGAATTTAGATCGTTTTGGAAGGTGACTGCTTAACCAATATCTGCGATTTCAAATTATATATTGTCAAATAGTTTCATCCTATATCATATGCCCATCAATTAGTTGAGACATGTTTAAAAGCGTACAACAAGGTGCATTTTCCAAGTGTGACCCAAAGGGCATTTGCTGCTTCACTAAGCACCAAAAGGATGCCACAGGAATTATTATTATTATCGATCTGAATTATCGAGGTTTAACCATATTGAGCTAACTGGATATGATTTAGATAAGTTTTCATTGTAAAACACAATTGCATTCTCGTTGTGTGATATTTCGTAGTGGAGTGGTCATTGTCATTGTTTAACCCCTTCCCTGATAAGGACGACTTTTGGCGACTCTGTAAAAGTCACTTTGTGAAACCATTGTGATAAATAGAGCATTTGCTCCTATAGGAGCAAATGCTCTATTTATCACAATGGTTTCAAACTACAAAATTCTAAAATTTTCCTTTTCTCTAGTTAATGCTCCTTTTCGGTAGATTTATTCAAAGAGGTTGTATCTAAAAATAGCCTATGAGGTAATGGGTTAACTAGTGTCCATCCAGTATGAATGATTACATTTTACAAGAGGGTATTGAATGACAAACAAAGCAGACCATTAGTAGACGGCTCCTCTATGAGCCGTGTTTGCAAATGCCAGCTCGCTTATTTCCTCTTATGCAAGGGATAAACCTTGCACTACATGGCGTCAATAGTGAATATGCTACTGGGCGTGACATTAAGTGAGAATTTATTTCTTTAATTTTGTTTTGCGACGTGTACTTCGGATATTAATTAGGATATATTGCAGACAGACGCCTCAGAAAGTCCCTATAGCTCACAGTTAGCAAACGCATGTTTAAGTCATATTGGACATACGAGCCTGATGTCGACCACTAACAACTCTTGTTCTGCTGTAAACAATTATGAAAAAGCTTCGGTTCCGAGGTTATAAAACCTTTTTCTCGAGTCTTAGATCATTCTCAAGCATTTGATTGGTCAGATTTTGAACTTGCTCAAAATCTGACCAATCAGATACTTGAAGAATGAACACAGACTCAGACTCAAGCGTTTCATAACCCCGGATCCTGTTCAGATATGGATCTGGTGGAAGCTTGACTCCTTCCGATTCGAAAAAAGCTTTTGTCAATGAGAAATTACAACTCAATTACCAAACAGCTTGTATCTCAATTAAACGTCTCATCTTGATCCAAGGTTATTTCAAATACGAGTTAACCTTGTCCTTAATATAAGCGTGTTTTCACGAATTTGCCAACAGAGCAAACCCAGATCAGACGACTCCTATAGGAGTCGTCTGATCAGGGTCTGTTCTGTTTGCTGATGGAATTTGAAAGATCTGGTCCTTTACTTTCTCAAATGGCTACAATGTTCCCCTTCCATATTTCATTATAACTACTTTGTCCATAAATATTCTTTAGTTATTGAACTTTGGACTAAAAGTAGAGCAGGGGAATGGTTATGTCGTGGTTAGCTTGTCAATGACATGACTATATCATAGTTAAACAATAAAACTGATCCAAACTTCTAAGAATTGTAGAGCACAGCGTGAACGGACAAAACGTTGAAATTGCAGTGTGTCTGGTTATTCGTAATTTATTTAAATGAATTATATGTTTGCCATTTTAGTTGTACGATATAATGAACCTACTGATCATTGAGTCATTCGCCTACAATACTGAGCGCTGCTAACATATGGCGCAATGATGCAGCCGCATTGGCAACAATGTATTTCTTTCATGAATACTCCCGGAGTAAAGGGTTAAACTTCGCCACGGCGTATAGGTATGAAGTAATCTCCAGTGACCTGTAAAACTTGGAACAATCTGACCATGTTAGCGACTAAAGGATGAGATCATTGTCATTACATAAGCAAGCAGATGGTCTGACAGGGTCCGTCTGATATTGAGTCTGCTCTGTTTGCTTATGATATAATATAGTATAAACTCTCTTAACCGGAATTCTAGTAGATACGAATTTAGATACTTTTAGACAGGTGGCTGCTTAATGCAGGATGAAAGTCATGCAGAAAGCTCCTTTAGGAGCTTTCTGCATGACTTTCACCCTGCATTAAGCTGCCACCTGTCTCCATAATGCAGGATGAAAGTCATGCAGAAAGCTCCTTTAGTAGCTTTCTGCATGACTTTCACCCTGCATTAAGCTGCCACCTGTCTCCAAGACCGATATTCATACTAAATTTAACGGCCGGTTAAGAGAGATTTTACTGTATAGATATGATTATACAGTTTCTACATTGGCCAAACTGTCAAATATCCATGTACTAGGGTAACATTTAAGCAAATTAATCAATTTGGAAATGCGTGAAAAGACGTTTATATGAAGGAAAGGGATAATCAAGTTAATGGACGCTTAGAAGTTTAAACACAGAAGTTATTTAAATGTCGGATTGGATTCTTATTTGCGCTTTGGTATTTGTTTTATATATTTCGATAGTGCTTTTATATTTGAGTTGTTCAAAACAAAAGAAACGACACAGTTTGAACGAAATGCATCGACATTAACCCTTATAATGTAAGCGCATTTAACGCATCTGCAAACAGAGTAGACCCAGGATCAGGGTCTGCTCTGTTTGCTTATGATGTAATAAAGATCTGATTCTGCAGCTTCTGTCTGAGGCAAAATGTCCTGTGTTAATATGCCATTATTAAAAACAATCTTATTAATATTCATGACGTCATTATTTCCTACATGAATATTCACCAGGGAAAGGGTTAACACACCTCATATTGATATATTTTGACGCAATGATGAAACAATTACTAAGGTTAGTAGCTTGTTATAATTAGGTGTATTTAACACTTTCCTTCATATAAACATAGAACAGGGAAATGGTTAAATTAAGAAAACCTCCCTAAGTTAGATTTATCAATTTGTTTTCTAACACTCACCAAAGACACCCAACCAAGCAGTGACCTAATACGTTTCGTATATTGGCGCATGTTTTACAATCAGTAGGATAGTGCCCCCAGTCCACAGCCTCGTTTATATGTCCATTGAATTTGACCTCTTTCGGTCAACGTTTATTGTTACTTTATATCATTGATGACCCCATTATCTATCAGAGGTAACATGTCATCATTGTTCATCAGTTAAATCAAGATTCTATGGCAATATGACACGCGTATGTATGACATTTAATGAACTACAAATAAATTGAATCAAGTTTGGTAAATGTGATTGAACTTATATGAGTATTTTACACAATTGGTCTATTGTCAAGATTGCATTGAGAGAAATGGTTTATTTTGGGATGGGAGTGAAATCAAATTTAGTTCTAGCAGATCTTACAGGACAATATTGTTTACGGAAACTAAAGAAGTGCCTGTCTTAAGCTGTCATCAAAAGGAGGTATACTTATGGATATGTAAGTGGTGAGCTTAATGCAGGCCAACAGTAATACAGAAAGCTCCTATAGGACATTTCCGCATTACTTTCACCCTTCACGTAGCAACCACTCGCTTTATAACACTCATGTGTTCAATAAATGAATGACCTCTTAGGACCGGTTCTATTGTAGATTGAGTGTTTTGATTATTCTGTGAATTAGGATTTACAGTGTTGCAGATTAAAAGCCATACAGAAAGTCCTTCTGGGAGATTTCTGTATAACTTGAACACTACATTAAGCAGTTACTGCCTACATGGTGTTGAATCTTCTGAACTAAATGTTAGCGAGGTGTTACAGTAGGTCTTTAAGTGCTTGTAATAGATAGGAAAAAACCAGTGCATGGTCCGCACGGGTATCAAACAATCACCGTACAGTATCTGTGCCATATACTCGCGGTATGATATATGTACGAGGCCTATACGGGCACGATACAATCACTGTACAGTATCTCTGCGTGATCCGAGCGGGTGCCATATACTCGCGGTATGGTATATGTACGAGACTCGTACGGGTACAAAACAGACGATGTCCAGTATCTGTTCACCGTAACTGTTTGTCCCGTTCTGGCACCACACGACCGCCGCATTTTAGTGACATACGAACGTAGATACTCCGATTCCATTTCCCTTCAATTCATAACCTATGAAACACTTTCTTCTGCGTGTCGGTCTCGTGTCTCTGTTGGTAAAGACAATGTTCACTGTCCGTCGACCACAGTGTGTGCGTGCGGGGGTCACACAAGGAATGGCCGCCCAATAACCGTATTGTTTTAAAATATTTGATATAATGTATGTTGTGGCCATGGCAGTAACTGTATAAAACCCAATCTGATTTATATTCATTTTGTTACTAGCTCCTGTTTTAATATTAATGGAGTAGAGTGTTAATCGATCTACTAGAATACTACAAATGTTAGATATCATTCAAATACGAATGATTCTATATATGTAACATCGGAACAAACTTGATGAAAATCTTGGCGGGTTATTTATAAATATAGGGCATGATATAAATAGAGTAGACCTCTTTAAAGCGGCCACTATGTGAATAGGCACACATATCTTTAACAGCAGGTCTTTGCTCAATGCATGCGAAAGTAATGCAAAAAGCTCTCACAGGAGCTTTCTGCATAACTTTCCTCCGGTATTAAGCTACCACCTGGATTTAAGACCCAAAATTAGGCATTGTTTCAGTGATCGCTTTAGAGGAGTTTTACTGTACATGTAACTAAATAAAATATCAAATTAGGATAAAGAGTGTTGCAGTTGAGCACGTGATTTGAAATAATATATTGGATTAAACTGCAGAAATCTCAAGAATATTTCAACAGGCGTGAGCACTGAAATTTCAACATCTAACGCAGAATTCAATATTGTCATAAGTGGAAATTATTGTTCCTGTAATAGAAAATCTCTACACGAACTGATTGAATCTAATTTCATGAACCGGCGTGAAGTATTGTGGGAAATTGATGGAAACTGCACTTTAACAATTTTAATATCATTCGGCCAGCGTCTTGAACACAGGACAATGGTAAACTAATAAAAGATGTTGGCACAGTTTAATCCTTTCCCTTATTTAACCCATTCCAGCCTAGACTATTTTTAGACCCAGCTTTTTGAATAAATCGACCGAAAAGGAGCATTAGCTAGAGAACATGAAAGTTTAAGAATTGTGTTGTTTTAATAGGAATTTTAATTCTATAGGAGCAAATGCTCTATTTATCACAATGGTTTCAAACTACAAAATTCTAAATTTTTCTTTTCTCTAGTTTATGCTCCTTTTCGGTAGATTTATTCAAAGAGGTTGTATCTAAAAATAGCCTATGAGGTAATGGGTTAAGGGTTTTCAAACAGTTTGGATCCAGATGAGGAGCCGGGTAGCCCGGCGTCTTGTCATGTTCGAAACTATTTGGTGTTGTGAATATTTTGTTTCAAAAGACAAAATGGAAGAAGAAAAAACATTTAAAACGTAAAAAGATGGCAAATATTGGAAACGACAAAGCTTGGCATCGACATAAAATTCTCTCTTGGGCTAATTTTAGACACAACATCTGCATAGGAACACTGAAAAGGAGCATTTACTACAAACAAGAGGGCCAAGATGGCCCTTAATCGCTCACCTGTTTACCATAGATTTAAGATTATACATGTAGCTGAGTAGAACCAGGATGGGGCCAATATTGACATAAGGGACAATATTTGAACAATGTTGATAGTGGATAATGAGCAGTGGTTCTGGAGAACAAGATTTAGAATATTGATTTTATCAAAACAATAATTCTGACCAATGAGGATTGGGCTAAAAATGTGACCTCTAGAGTGATTTGTCTAAGATTTTACTTAGTGAACAACATTTTGATCCCACCCACCCATGATCAAAGTCAATATCAATATTACCAAGACAAACAATTTGAGCAAGTTTGAGGAATATTTGGCTAAAAATGTGGCCGCTGGAATGTAAGCAAGGTTTTTTTAAGATATGACCTAGTGACCTACATGTCCTTTTTGACCTCACTTAACCAACTTCTTTAAAACTTGTCCAATCATTCTGAGCAAATTTCATGAAGACTGGGCTAAAATGTGACATCTACAGTGTGCACATGGTTTTACTACTATTTGACCTAGTGGCCTAATTTATGACCCTGTATGACCAAGTTTCAAACTTATCAAGACAATCATACTGACCAATGAAAATTGGGCTAAAAATGTGACCACAAGGGTGTTAACAAGGTTTTCCTACTATTTGACATAATTTTGTACCCCACGTGACTAATTTCGACCTTGTCCGAAATTTTATCGAGACAATGATTCTGACCAAATTTTCATGAAGATTGGACAATGTGACCACTAGAGTGTTCACAAGGTTTTTCTACTGTTTAAACTAGTGACATATTTTTATACCCCCCTTTTGAAAAATGGGGGTATATTGCTTTGCACATGTGGATCGTTCTGTCGGTCGATCGGTCGGTCGGTCGGTCTGTCGGTCGGTCGGTAGATCGATGGTTTCCGATCGATAACTGATAAACGACTTGGCATAGAATCTTCAAACTTGCTGTGGTGGTTGGTCATGACAACTAAATTTTGAGGTCACTAGGTCAAAGTTCAAGGTCACAATGACCTTAACTGTTGAAATAGTTTCCGATCAAACACTGCTTAAGGGTTTGGCTTGGGATCTTCAAACTTGCTGTGGTGGTTGGTCATGGCCACTAGATGACCCCTATTGTTTTTAAGGTCACTAGGTCAAGGGTCAAGAGTCAATGTTACCATGACCTCAACTGATGAAATGGTTTCCGATTAATAACTGCTCAATGGTTTGGTTCGGGATCTTCAAACTTGCTGTGGTGGTTGGTCGTGACCAATAGATGACACCGATAGTTGTTGAGGTCACTAGGTCAAAGGTCCAGGTCACCATGCTCTTAACTTGTGAAATGTTTTCAGATCAATAAATGATCAGTGGTTTGGCTTAGGATCTTCAAAGTTGCTGTGGTGATTGGTCATGACCACTAGATGACCTCTATAGTTGAGATCACTAGATCAAAGGTCAGGGGGTCTGGGGGCATACATGTTTTACAAACTTCTCTTGTTTTTACCCCAAGTGACCTACTTTCAAATTTGTCCGAGGTTTCATGAAGACAATCATTCTGATAACGTTTCATGAAGATTTGGCTAAGAATGTGACCTCCAGAGAGTTCACAAGGTTTTCTACTATTTGACCTAGTAACCTAGTATTTGACCCCATGTGATTTATTTTCAGACTCGTCCGATATTTTATTCAGACAACCATTATAATAAAGTTTCATGAAGATTCGGTTAAAACGTGACCTCTAGAGTGTTCACACGGTTTTCTACTATTTGACCTAGTAACCTAGTTGTTGACCCAATGTGACCTTATCCGAGATTTTATCAAGACAATCATTCTGACCAAGTTTCATGATAATTGGACTACAATTGTGACTAGAGTGTTCATAAGCCAATTGTTGACGACGGACGACGGACGCTAGACATTCAAGTCTCCCAAAAGCTCACCCTGTGGAAATGTTTTAGAATTTTGTAGTTGTGATACCATTGTGATAAATAGAACTTTTTTCTACAGAGCAGTAGACCCAGATCATGCGTTTCTGCACTGGTTGCTTATAATAGATTTTAGTTTTTAGTTATAATAAGTTTTAAGTTATAATAGATTTGAATCTACCGGAGATACAGTAATACAATGTTACATAGTGTAAAGTACAGGGGCAACACTTTACATGTCTCAGATTTTCTAAAGCAACAAAACAAACACCACCAAATAAGGAATCGCATCACATGTGTAGTAGAACATATATAAAGCCTCTTCTCCATAAATACGCCTTTCTGCGCCTTTGCAAGTAGAGAAGACCCAGAAAAGACATCCTTACAGGAGCTGTCTGATCAGGGTCTGCTCTCTTTGCTTATGATATAATATAGATATAATTCTACAGGTTCTGTCAAGACCAAAACATCCTGTTTCATTGTGCAATTACAACACATTAATCTATTTGATAATCACAACGTCATTATTTCTTACATGAATATTCATGGAGAAAATGGTTAAGCGACAATTTACTGGTTGGATATGTAAGTCCAAAGAAGCAAGTGGTAGCTTGCTACAAGAGCAAACATGTGGCTACCTTTGTAAGCAAAGTGAATTCAAATGAAATGCCGAGTATCTTATACAGCAAAATATTATCTGCATACATCGAAGAGTTACGACACTAAAACGCAACCCGAATGAATGAATACTAATATATTAGCGAATAACGTCGGTTCCTTGATACCAATCAGATGAATATTTTGTCTTATTCAGCGTTTATTCGATTGGAACTCTTTCCAACATATAAACAAATGATTTATGTTATTGTAAAACATTTTAACCCTTTCCTCCAAAATACGCATTTCTATGCCTCTGTAATAACCACTTCTTGAAACCATTGCTCCTATAGGAGCAAATGCTCTATTTATCACAATGGTTTCAAACTACAAAAGTCTATCATTTTCCTTTTCTCTAGTAAATGCTCCTTTTTGGGTCGATTCATTCAAAGAGGTTGGGTCTAAAATAGCCTATGGAGGAATGGGCTAAAACGCGTTGCAATTCGAGACTATTACAATCATCCTGATCCCGCCACAGGCGACCAGACTGGCGTTTTGTATACATATTAGATCCAGTCGAGTCGCCGAGAAATTCGGTGTCAAATCAAGATCCAAGCTGTTTGACACTCGGTCAATAGTATCTCAAATCATAAATGGAATTGGGAGTAGTTGGCATTGCACAAAATGGAAATTTGAGAACACTTTATTTTTGTACAGGAGGATAAGAGTTTTAAAATCCACTGCTTTACCGTTTATCAAAATAGACCATATGTATGGAAATTGAATGTACGAAAACAATATACAGTATGTATTCATCGATTGGGTTTCGTTTTTAAACTTTTTCGCTACCAAATTTTATCGTCTGCATAACTTTTTCATCTGCTGCAATTTTCGTTTCACTTTTTAATTTTCTTGAAATTCGTTTAAAAACAGCCACAGTAATAAACAGTTTGGATCCTGATGAGACGCCGAGTTACTCGGCGTCTCATCTGGATACAAACTGTTTGCATAAGTAATCTCAGAAGCGATATTGACAGCGAAAGAGTTTTAGGCGTAAAATAAAAGATGTATTACGAAGTATGAAATAAACATGCATTGTAATTGCTCTCCGTATATTCCATCTCTCATTACATTTCAGCACTTGTGGCATTTACCATTTCCGAAAGAAATAACATTAGTATTTGCATTTATTCAATTCGCATTTACCCCTACTCTGCTACACGCGACCTGACTCGCACTTTCAAACTGCTTGAACACATATGAGATGCCGAGCTGCTTGAGTAAATCGCCGTGTCATCAGTATCCAAGCTGTTTGACACTCGGTCAATAGTTTTGAAAGAACATAGACGAATTTGAAGTTTGGTGAAATTTGTAATAGATAGTAGTTAAAGCAGACATATTTTTCCTTGACGCAATGTAGTCAAACCACGAAACGTTATTCAGCATGAGCGTGTAACTAAACAATAAAAGTACACACAGTAGAACATGTACTAAGCGGCCATTCGTTATTAAACACGATAGTCTCAAAGAGCAGGTGGTTGTTTAATATCGGGCAAACGTAATGCAGAAAGCTCAGGAGCTTTCTGCATTACGTTAGACCTGCATTAAGCTACCACCTGCTTTACAGACTCATAATTAGACCTCTTTTTTGGTGGCCACATAGGACAGGACTGGTTATTGTGTATAACTATAACGTTTGACCCTTTAACATGCTGAAATAAATGTTTGCCCAACCTTTGATTTGCTGAACTTTTCACTGACTTCGATCAAACGATTGAGAAATAATTGATCGAGTGTCAAATAGCTTGGATCATGTTAAGACACAGGGGAATCCGGCGTCTCTTCTGGAGCTAATCTGCACACAAATATCATTTGAGACAATTTGATACGGCTTAATCAATTCCCTCATATAAACGCTTTTGCAGGCATTTGCAAGCATATTACGTTAAGCCCTCACTACAACGGCATTTTTCTTTAAAATAAAATACATTATAAAAGTTCAGCTAATAAATATTTATGATGTCGTTATTTCTTTATGAGTATTGAAGAGGTAAAGGGTTAACACGAAGACTGTTAAATACACATAAACCTGTCTACAACGACCGCTTTCGAAAAGCCCTTTTTTAACCAATTCCCTCCTACTGATGCCTTTTTTAACCAATTCCCTCCTACTGACGCCTTTTTCAACCCATTCTCTCCTACTGACGCCTTTTTAAACCCATTCCCTCCTACTGACGCCTTTTTTAACCCATTCCCTCCTACTGATGCCTTTTTAACCCATTCCCTCCTACTGACGCCTTTGTTTTAACCAATTCCCTCCTACTAAAACCTTTTAAACCCATTCCCTCCTACTGACGCCTTTTTAACCCATTCCCTCCTACTGAAGCCTTTTTAACCCGTTCCCTCCTACTGAAGCCTTTTAATACCCATTCCCTCCTACTGAAGCCTTTTTATACCCATTCCCTCCTACTGACGCCTTTTCTTTTTAACCCATTCCCTCCTACTGAAGCCTTTTTAACCCATTCCCTCCTACTGACGCCTTTTTAACCCATTCCCTCCTACTGAAGCCTTTTTAACCCATTCCCTCCTACTGACGCCTTATAAACCCATTCCTTCCTACTGACGCCTTTTTAAACCTATTCCCTCCTACTGACGCCTTTTTAAAACCCATTCCCTCCTACTGACGCCTTTTTATACCATTCTCTCCTACTGACGCCTTTTTATACCATTCCCACCTACTGACGCCTTTTTATAGCATTCCCTCCTACTGACGCCTTTTTATACCCATTCTCTCCTACGGGTGCCTCTTAGCGCCTCTGTAAAACTCATGTTTTGAAACCATTGTGATAAACAGAGCATTTGCCCCTACGGGGCAAATGCTCTGTTTTTCACAATGGTTTCAAAACTATACAATTCTAGAATCCACCTTTTCTAATGCTCCTTTTCGGTAGTTTAGTTCAAGAGAATGGGTTTAAAAATAGTCTATGATGGAATGAGTTAACCCTTTGCTCTATGGATATTAATGCAAGAATCAATAATATCTTGAATATATTTATATCAATATTTATTAGATTAATTGTTATAATAGCATAATGATAAAGAATGTTCTGGTCATCACAGACTCTGTAAAATCATATCTACATTATACCGTATCATAAGCAAACAGAGCAGACCCTGATTAGATGTCATCTGATCTGGGTCTTCTCTGTTTGCAATGGCGTAGAACGTCGTATTTATGGAGTAAAGGGTTAACTGACGAGCATTTATTTGAGAAATAATGACATCATAAAAATTAATTATGAATTATTATAATAGCATATGGACACATATAATAAGTTTGGCCATAGCAGCAATTGTAGAATGAGGTATCTACATGTACCACTTCATAAGCAAACTGAGCAAAACCTGATCATATGACCCATATAGGTTCTAGTCCTGATGTGTTTATAAAGACGGTAAAAGATGTTTTCTCAATCTTTCAAAAGTGTCTGAATTAAAGTATAATCGTGGCAATGAAGGGATTAGTTTATATTTCTCAACAATACAATGACCAATCATTTTTAATTTGCTGATCATGGTATGATAGCGTATGCTATATGTAGTCAGCTTATGTGGTTTATGTAGTTAGTGTTACGAACTGTGCCTGCATTGTCATCCATACTTACATTTATCTATATGAGTTTCCTTTCCTAATGCCTGCATCTGTATTCTTATGCATACGTCACGCACTGGTCGAATCGAATCTGATTATCTTCGGTCATTCGGTTTTTAACCTAGGCTGCTGACAGATGTTTATTTATTTATATTTTTATTTCATAAATATTACATTATTATCGGTTGAGTTGTAAACATTTTGATTAAATACTGTGCTACTTTCTGGTCCAGTAATAATGTGATTCATACTATTAATTGTAATTTTGTTTACAGCTTGTAATCAATGAGTTCTCAGATAGTCAATCATGTTGTTATTTCAAAATCAGTCGAATATCAGATTACCATTTGGTCATTCGGTTTAAACGTTTGCTAATGAGTGATGCTTTATTATATTTGAGCTAATATGTGTTTGCCAATCGCAGAGAATCCTAAGAACTCAACCGATACTATAAAGCTGAAACTTTAACAATTTGCCTGCTGCAAAAATTGCGTCTGTTCAAGCCCTGAGCAGCTACATTTTTACTTACTTTATTGCATGTCATCTGGATTCAAAACTACAAATGCCAGTCAGGCCGCGATAAGCTGCCAAATTGTAAGTATGTTTCTAGACCGATGTCGAAATATGTACAGAAGAACTTGTCTTAAGTGACCATTCATTTATTGAACATAGGATACTTCAAAAGCAGATGGTTGCTTAATGCAAGGCGAAAGTGATACAGAAAACTCTAATAGGATACAGACGTTTTTTAACACGTTTAATTATGATAAATTATCTGTTCCATGACATAACTATTAACACTTTCCTGATGCAGGCACATTTTATTGCTTTTGCAAACAGCGTATATTCAGATCAGATGTAGGAGCTGTCTTGTCAGGATCTGCTGTGTTTGGTTATGAATAGAATTGACTATGGTGTCTGCGATTGCAAACTTTCTGTTTCCATATGCTATTAATAAAATTCCATTCTCATAGTTCAAAGTTTGAAGAGTGACCTTAACCCTTTCACCACCAATGTCGTATAAATGCACCACGACACATAGTGCAGTCACAGCTCAGACGCCGACTTTTTAAGGCGGCGTCTGATCAGGGACTTCACTTTTCGTCTCAAATTCTTTTTCTATATAATTTGTGCTTTATTATTTTGAATTTTGCATTTATTATTATCATTTCCTTATTTTACCAAATTAATAAACGAAAGTGGTTTGCAGACGACAATTAGAAATTTGGCGCTGAAAGGGTAAAAAGAATCTAAAATATGTCAAAAGTGTAGCAGATGATAGTTTGCGTTGATATTATTATTGTCAGCAGAAAAGAAAATTATTTTGTTTATATATTTCGGTCGCATCCCTGTAAATCTAGCTCTGATGTTTTGCAGACCGTATAGTCCCAGAGCTGTCCCTATTGTAGCATTTCCAAATGCGACTTCTGAAAACAAATTCCTTTTATTGTTCCAAAGACATACTGTACGAATATGGGGAAATGTTAATACAGCTGAACTTCGATAACTCGAACTTCAAGCGACCATACAAATTAGTTCGAGATAACAGAAGTTCGAGTCATCCGATATCTAATCTGAACAATTTCTCAAGGCCACAGCTTAATACTTAATAGACATGTATTAAGCTGTCACATGTGTTTCTAGATACAATGTATCTGTAGCGATACATGTTAGAGCAATGCTGTATTGTAAGTTTTGGAATGACTGAACTTTTTGTTCGAGTTATCTCGAAGTTCGAGTTATCGGAGTTCGAGATATCGAAGTTTAACTGTATATGAAACAATGTTATTAAACCATTTTTCCCATATTGACGCCTTTTGATGCCTTTGTAAAGGTCACTTTGTTGCAAACACTTTGATAAATAGAGAATTTGATCCATAGGAGCAAGTGTTCTATTTATCACAATGCTATCAAACCTTATTTTGATACTTGTTTAGTTATTATGTATATTTGCATAACTAGAAACTGTATCAGTTTAACCCATTCCCTCATATAGACGACTTTTGACGACTCTGTAAAAGTCACTTTGTGAAACCATTGTAATAAATAGAGCATTTGCTCCTATAGGAGCAAATGCTCTATTTATCACAATGGTTTCAAACTATAAAGTTATAAAAGTTTCCCTTTCTCTAGTTAATGTTCCTTTTAGGTAGATTTATTCAAAGAGGCTGGATCTAAAAATAGCATATGAGGTAAAGGGTTAAGGCAAAGTAAAGTATTATAAATATTCTATATTTCAGTAAATGCTCCTTTTCAGTAGGTACATGTATATTCAAAGGGGTTTGGTCTACAGATAGCCCAAGAGGGTGAAATGAAATACTCACATTTGTTTTCCTATAATCGCAGGACGTGGAAGCGAGAGATGTTGAGTTTATACAGTATTGTTCATATCGCCGTGAAATTACGCACTGCTCACAATACCATATAATATGTACTAACCACTTGAATGTTTGAACACATATATTAGCATAATTACAGAGAGTACTATGAGGGCCTATTTAAATATGCTGGTATCATGACATAATGTTAATCAACTTTACCCATTTTAATATTTTATTAATTTCACCAGACTTATTAAATCAGCGGTGTTAAGATTTTCGTAATGATAGTTAGGAGATGAGTTTTTACGAAAAACTAACTGGAATGTTTTCGTTCGGATTAACAGAACGGTGTCGAGAGTCAGTATTTTTGCTAGGATCCGTTTTTACCTAATAGTATCCTTTCCCTCATACAAACGCTTTTCCACATACTTGCAAACAGAGTAGACCCAGATCAGACGTCTTTAGTAAGAGAACCACGAGTATTCTCCGTTGTCTTATGATCTGTTGCTCATAGATATGCATGATGTCACTATTTTTACATGAATATTCAAAAGCGAAATGGGTAAATAAAAATATGTATAGTCTTTCGGGCAACGGATTATCTTTCTAATGTCCCGTTTCACTGGGTAAGAAATAATTGTATACATATATGCTGGGTCTAAACATAGTTGAAGCAGTTTTCTGGCAACAAGGTCCAATAATTGTCTAATGTATGCATTTGAACTCTTATTGCATTATGCACGTGTATATGTATTTAGAAACATTCGACCCAAAGACTGGATGGGATTACAAACCTCTGATAGAAATACTGCTTTTACAGACTCCTTTTTAGCCAACTCCCTCATATTGACGCCTTTTGACGTCTTTCTAAAAGTCACCTTTTGAAACCAATGTGATAAATAGAGCATTTGCTCTGCATGAGCAAATGTTCCATTCATCACAATGATTTCAAAACTACACAATCCATTTCTATTGATTCATTCCAAGAGGTTGGATCTAAAGATAGTCAATGATGTAATTAGTTAATTATGGCAGGAATGTCAGCGCAAAGCTCAAATACATGTATGTAGCAATTTTAACATAATTCGTATTCTAGTCCTTCCTTTTGTGTACTACTGACACTGATACTACTGACACTGATACTACTGACTGGCCTTCAAACAGATTGAATCCTGGTGAATCCAGTTTCTTCTAACATAATCCTGTTAATCAGTTATTTAAATACCATTTATATTCATGAATCACGATTCCGTGTGTATATACAGTATAACCTCTCTTAACCGGAATTCTAGTAGATAATAATTTAGATACTTTTAGGCAGGTGGCTGCTTAATGCAGGGTGAAAGTCATGCAGAAAGCTCCTCTAGGAGCTTTCTGCATGACTTTCACCCTGCATTAAGCTGCCACCTGTCTCCAAGACCGATATTCATACTAAATTTAACTGCCGGTTAAGAGAGGTTTTACTGTATTCATGAGGTAAAAGGTTGAAGACTCACATGATTTAACTCATTTGTCATCGGAAAGCGATTTTTGCTACAATGGGCCAATCAGTTTGGATCCAGATGAGATATGGAATAACCAGATGTATCATCGGGATCTAAACCCATTCTATGTTTTGAGATGAACTTGAAAGGAAGTTCACTCTTGACACCCAAAGCAGACAACCATGTGTTCAGACAAAATTATTTGTCGCCAAAAGATTTCAGAGTATTCGTTTTGAGTCTGGTCCTACATGTATATATTATCAATGCGCTTGACCCTTTCCCCCGTATAAACGCCTTTCATGCATTTGCAAACAGAGTAGACAAAAAAACGGCTCCTTTAGGAGCCGTCAGATCAGGGTCTGGTCTGTTTGCTTAAGAATTATATAGATCTGGTTCTACAGTGTTTGCTGAGGTAACAAAGTCCTGTGTTCATATATCATTTTAAAAACACAGCTCATAAATATTCATGGTGTCATTATTTATATATGGATATTGAACAGGTAAAGGGCCAAGAAAAACAACACCTCCCTAGAGGACAGATAGGGGTTAGGGCGACGAAAACGTTTCGATCATCACGTGCGCTACCTTGTTTACCTAAGCTAGCAGATCGATTTCTTTAGCAAGAACGGCACCGCTACCATATCTACCTATATAACACAAATTATTTTATATTCCCAATGCATCGCCCTTTATCATAGTTATATATTATATTTTATCACATAATCTGCCTTGTGGGAGTGCCGTAACTGAGTGCCGTATATCGCGAAAATGCACTAATGCATTTTTTTATGCAAATACGCAATCGTTAGCCAATCGTAGCGCTCATTTAAGCGTTAGCCAATCGTAGCGCTTCATGTGGACCGTCTGTTGTGTTACTACACTGTCTGTAAGGAATGGCCGAAACAGCCGTCAGCTATATAGCCTGTTTCATTTTCTATGGCATTTTAAGGCTTATGTGATAAAAAGAATCTTACATTCGTGTTCATTACACATTGTTTTCATGAAACTCGTTTTCTATTATGAAAGCTCGTACCATAATATTATAGTAAACTCGTTTCATAAAAACAATGTATAATGAACACTCATGTAAGATCCTTTATAATATATCTTTTGGCATGCTCAGTACAATATAATCATAGAACATAAAACAGTACCTAGCTATAGTTTACTTTCAGTCCGAATAACCCGCTCAGCCGACTGTACATTTACTCTCCTGGTTATTGAGTCATTCGCCTACAATATTGAGCACTGCTAACATATGGAGCAATCATGAAGCCGCAGAAGCGGCTAGTTACATGTACCCCCACAGGTACCCATGTTGACCTCTAGGTGGAGAGGAGGTGCGGATGGCAGACACTGAAAAGTGTCTCTGAAATTTCCTTGAGGGACCGGGATTTGAGCCCCGGACCTCCGGATTGGTAGTCAAGCGCGTTACCACTAGACCGCCGCACACCACAACTATCTTCAAATTCAGAGGTACAGGTCTTTCAAAGCTATAAAAGGAGTGTCAAACAGTTGATCTTGATGAGACGTGGACTACTTTGTCTCTGATTATATTGTGTCACACCGTTACTATGTTTATAGTTTTCCATAACGTTACTCTGTTTATCATTTGCAATGCCGTTGCTGTATTTAGCATTTACTGTTGCTTTTTATCATTTGCCGTGTCGTTACTCGGTTTATATTTTGCCATTATCATTTAGTTGGTTAATCGCTTGTGTTGGTAGGTATATTTTGCAGCAAAACAATATGCAATAAATATTTGCACAGGTATTCAAACATTCACATATAGAACGCATAAGATTAAGTTACCCGGTGTATTATATACCGCATACAAAAAGTGTATTTAAAATATAAAGGTTTGTTATAAACGTTTCTTTGTATGTATAGGTTTCATTTGGCAAGTTGACAAAATTAAACGATACAAAATAAGATAATGGTTGTGAACATAATTTTCAATACATGAATGATATCTGATTTTGCAATTGCTGTCAGCTGAAATTGCCTGAGTTGTATGTTATGTGTTTGATTCTTAACATTAAAAACTAATGCATTTCAAACTGAATATCTCATTTGGTCTAAAATAGATCAACATCGCATCTCGCATTTGAAAACAGTCTTAATCCAGATGTGCCATTATCCGACGTCTAATCAGGGTCCAAGCTGCTTGACACTCAATAGTTTGTCAAAAGCTTGATCGAACCGGAAGTAGTACAAGTTTTTCCCCTGATCTAAACTTGAGCAGACATTAGGCCTATTTTTGGCACAGCGGAGTAGTAAGGGTTAGCTCTAAGTATTGCAAATGTCGTCTGCTTCAATTCTTAATATAAATCTTCTCTCATTTCTTTGCAAAAGCATTGTGAAAGTGTCAAACGGTTGGGATCCTGATGAGACGACCGCATTATGCGACGTCTCATCAGGATCCCAACTATTTGCATAGGTAATCTCAGTTTCACCGCTAGCGTGCAAAGAGTTAATACATAGATGTATTAGGGGTCACTGACAGCGCAGTGCGGGTGGTTACAGTAACTCCACGATCAACAGCTACGACACGCGTCCCAATTGAAATTATATACACCTATTTTCACGCCTTTTCGTGCCTTTGAAAACAGAGTAGATCAGATGTAGGAGTCGTGTGATCAGGGTCTGTTTTGAATGTTTATGATATAATATAAATCTGAAACTTAAGTTTCTGCCATGATCAAAAAGTCTTTAGTGCATATGTCATTAATAACATTTCAGCTAATAAATATTTATAAAGTCACCAAGATGATTATTCATCAGGCTTAGGGTTAAAACAGCATTTTGGAGATAGTACACATACTTGTTGAATGAATAATATAATTGGCTGTAACTGAAACACGACCTAATTATCAATAATTTATATTTTGCAAAGAGCCAGATTGACCAAAGATAAACATTATTTATTGAAATTTAAGACAAAATAGAAAAAGATAAGATAATGTTTTATTAGTGTGATTTATATATTGTACACGCACATGCATATCTAGTATGAGAGTAATTTCAACACATTCAAAAGCGGCACGGCTTTTAGGGCCTTATAAGTCGTTAAACATTTGGACATACATGTATACAGCCCAGTTTACTAATTTTGCAGTTTGCTTATGCAAATCTATCGATATACATGGGATGAATATTGATAGAAGACAGTGCAGATGTAAATGTAGTTTGGACCTATTTTCAAATCATCTTTATCAACAACGTCAATGAGATTTGATAACGGTCAACAGTTTGGATCCAGAAGAGTAACTCGGCGCCTCATCAGGATACAAATTGTTTGTTACTGTGCTAAAGAAAAGGCGGAATATGACTAAAACGTAAATCTTAGCAGACGACCATATTTGGAAGCGAAATACATGTAGTTATTGTAATTACATTGGATCACAACAACATTATCATAACGATAGATCAGTTGAGGTATATATTTGATAAGTACTCAACACGTACATACAAAACCACAGGCACATATACAATAAAACTCCTCTTAATCGGAATTTGATAAAAAGGTAATGTCACTTTAGGCAGGTGACTGCTTAATGCAGGGTGAAAGTCCTGCAGAAAAAAATCCAAACGATATTTCTGATTAACTGTATCATGCACTCGGATTCCATTCTATATTATATTATCTGTTCAACTTTGACTACGTCAGACTCAGTTAAGACTTTAAGAAACTATTGGCTAAGTGCCAAACAGCGAGTCACGTCGCGAATAGTGGGATTAGGATCAAAATACAAAATTCAAGTTCTAATCAGATTGTCTACCAAAATACAACTGGGCGTCAAACAGATTGGATCCAGATGAGATCCCAAGTTACTCGGCGTCTCATATGGATCCGGGCTGTTTGCAAAAGTAATCACGGATCCGAATACAGAAGGCTAAAGGTTAATTACGTGTTACGTTTCAGAATGATCGATCTGTAGGTATTCGTGTATTAATAAAATGAAAAACAATATATCTTAATAAAGAATAATTGTCTTTTCCTACAGTATCATAAAGTATAGACAGTCACTGTATGAGACTTTCGTCACAGACAGGGGACAAAGCAAGGCAGTTTTCAATATCTGCTGTCTCAGAGATGGTTAACATTTTCCTTGATATGGAGGCCTTTTCACACCTTTGCAACAAGAATAGACCGAGAGCAGACGGCGGCTCCTGTAACAGCTGTCTGATAAGGCTTGTGGAATTGTAAATCTGATTCTACAGTTTCTGGCAAGGCCAAACATTTCTTTATTCGTATGCCCATACACACATTCAGCTAATATGGTGTCGTAATATCTTCATGAACATTCATGAAGTAAAAGCTTTACAATGATCCATACACACCACATTAGGCTAAATGCTCTGAATCTGGTAGACTTTCATGACATCTGAGTTCTTGAAACCAATGAATAATCTGTCGTCATCCTCTCTGTAGCACAGTGAGCTCGGCGAGAGTTCGATTTCTAATTGCAAAATAGTTCCAATGTAATCCAGGTCTTTGGTGAGCATCTTTATAGTCTGGTCACGTTTAGAAATGACATATAATGCACCAACTGGATCAACAGACATGCTTAAAGGTCCCTGAAATCCTTTTCGTGTGCAATTCTTTTGTATGGTTCCATTCATGGTTGATACAACTACACTATTCTGCTGGAAGTCTGTTACATATATAAACTGACCATTTGAGGAAACTGAACAGTGAAACGGATTCTGAAACACAGCAATACTATCGAGGTTGTGATCAATTTTTATCACAGTTTCACCGTATATATTAAGTATTTCTAAAGTTTCATTATCTTTATCAATAGAAATGAATTTGTTCCTATGGAAACAAATGCCGCGATGTCTTGTCTTGACTGCAATTTCGTGTGTCAGCTTTAAGCCATTTTCGGCATTTAAAATGTGTATCTGTTTAGTACTTGTCGAGCTAACAGCTATTTCGTAATCATTCATTACGGTCATATCAAAAGGCTTACAAGGCATATTTATTTCTTCCACCACTTTACATTCTTTTATATTTAGTAATTTTACCTTAGCATTCGAGTGGTCTACTATTGCCAGTTTACCGTCCGGCAACAGCACAGAGCCTGTGATCCAGCATGGTTTCAGATCAGTGTCTGACTTGACTAGAATATCACCTACGTATTCCGTTTTCACACCTCGTTTTGGACTCCTCACGTCAAACTCCCCGAGGACTTTAGCATTGTCGACATGCTTCAATAGTGTGACATTTGGTACAAACTTGTAATGTTGAATGGTAGCTTGCGAGCTGACTTCATCCAATAGTTCCTGGAGTCTTTCCGTACCACATCTTTCTCGCTTCACAAAAGTGTACATCTGGCAAAACACTTTATTCCTGCTCAGATTCTGAAACTTAGAAGACGTTGTTTTGACGTTTATAAGTATCTCCTTACATGTTTCGCTCAATGATTCCATCTTGCTGACATCTTCGGACTTTTTCTTGTCAATGTCCGCCATAAGTTCTTTCTCGGCTTTGGCAAGTGCACTTAAAATTTCTTGTCGAAAGTCTTTCCATGCACGTCTTGCTCTCTGGCCATACATTTCACACCGATCCACATTTTTCTCAATGGCTTTCAACATATTCTCCGTGCAGTCATCTATATTGCTTAATTTATTTTTAAATTGAGAGTATTCTGACGCATGTTCATCATTCTGAGCAACGCATGGGATGTATTCTGTTGTACAATCCTTATGACACAACGTAACACAGACACTACAACACAGAAGGTTGTGATTACTGCAGTAATATTCGACAACTTTCCCTTTATGTTCAGCACACATTTCTATGCAAACATCACTTGCGGTATCTGGTATTCTGTCTGTTGGCATTGCATCTTTACCCAAGACGGTGTGATGTCTCGTTATTGATACTTTCACGTGGTTGTGACAGCAATTTGCACACAAATATTCTCTACAGTCATTGCAATATCCTTGCGCCTCTAAATGCTTTCCATCCGATGAACAAAACTGGCAGAAAAAGTCATAATTCGTGTCTGATGCGGATTCATCCGGTTGCATATCACTATTCACCAACTCCGCCATTTTGAAACTACAACAAAGTGTTTTGATATGACGCGCACCTGTCTCTATGTACATATTTGCACACATTATCTCTATCTCACCTTACTTATCACGCAATGTGTATTAAAGCCTCGGTGTATTTATAGATAATTGTTAATTTCAATTCTCTTCCGGGACATGCTTGAAACTAGATTACCTTATGTATCGACCAGTGCATATCAATATCGAGCTTTGAAAAGGTGATTAGTTTACCTGTTCGGTTACAAGTCAGCACATATTAAAACGCAATTGTCTCTGCACTTAAAAAATCCCGTTTCATTTGTTCTTATTTTGGTTTAAGCTTACTACAGGTAAAATAATGTTGAGCATACATGTATAAGGCATATAAAAGTATAAGTATACACGTACTTATACTACGTGTATATACACAATGTCACACCATGTGTTAATAATGACATGTAACAGTGTACTTCCATGAAACATTTTAAAATTAATATTCTAATTACAGGATAATAAAATTTTCAAAAGGTTTTACTTTAAATTCCGAGATGACAATTTCAGTGTCAGTCTCATTCAAATGTTTGATAGTTAGACCTTTGCGTGACAAGACAGCTGTGTGGTCTGGGTCTACTCTGTAAATGCATAAAACGACTGGCACTTAAGTACAGGGGTAGAAGTAGCGCGTCCTTTGTTTTCATGAGAAATGCTTGGCTGCCGTATTATTTTTGTTTTCTAACAGAAATAATTTGATGTACTAAAGTACTTGTTTGTCTAATTTTCATAAATCAATTAAGGCCAGATTTGCAATTTTCAATTCTCGACTGCGGGTACTTTTAGTCAAGATTTTACCTGATTGAATATTAAAATGCTTGCATTTTCAATCCTCTGGTGTATAATAAAGAGACGTTTTTAGGATGTTCTTCGTTTAAGATGCCTCAATCGCTGTGTGGGCCTGTTTTCATGACATTTTTACAAACAATTTGAACCTAGATGAGACGCCGATATACATGTGCGCCGATTTTATTGTTATTTTGATAAAATGGAGCTATACCAATCTATGAATGTTTTCACTGCTCGTAACATATACATTTGTATTTATTTTAAAGGAAACCCTGACTTGCAAAAAGTGGTGTCACCATTGGAAGTCCGAGCAAGGCTTATTGCTTAACCGTGTTTCTCTTTTCGGTTGTCTGTCTATTCCGTTTAACTTGATTCTAAATGGATTGTGATACTTATATATTACAGCATTAGAATGTATAGTATGTATTGAACGTACAGTAGACTCCCTTTAATGCGACCACTTAATGAATAAACACATGTGTTTTAATAAGCAGGTGGTTGCTTAATGCAGGACAAAAGTAATACAGAAAGCTCCTCTAGGAGCATTGAGCTACCACATTCCTTTACAACACAGAATTATACCTCTTTTAGGTGGTCGCATAAGAGGGGTTGTACTGTATACACATCTTACATAGCAAGTATTGTTAGAATGCTTATTCCCAACATAATACTGTCTCACAACACAAAAAATAAAGACACTGATTATTATGTTTACCCTTTCCTACATATAAACGCCATTTCACGCCCTTTACAAACAGAGTAGTCCTAGAGCAATCAGACGACCCATGTAGGAGTCGTCTAATCAGCGTCTCTTCTGTTTGCTTAGGAAATTATATAGACGAGTGTCTACAGCTTATGCTAAGCCAATAACATCATTGGAAAACATTACAGTAATAGAGGATCTTACATGAGTGTTCATTACACATTGTTTTTATGAAACGAGTTTACTATACTAATATGACACGAGCTTTAGAGAGAGTCATATTCATTATAGTAAACGCATTGTGGTGCAAGCTGTACGGCCGCAATGATTAGACTTTTCTAAGATGGCGGACAAAACGGAGGCTGAAAGGTAAGCATCACATTTTTACACTGTTTAAACTATGTAGATTTTTCTTTCAGTCATTTAATTGGTGCCATAACACAGAATTATAACGCCCGCCAACAGCGGCGTACCCCCTTATGGTTCATGTATTGTGTAAGGCTCAAAATCTTCAGTAAATTTGCAGAAACTGAAAGTCAGAAATCGAATCGAGAAGGAGGTCATATTTTGCCCCATTGTAAGCTTACCAACTACGCTAAACATTTTCTAACACTGTGGATATATGCATCTGAGCCCGATAGTAACGTTGAGTTACCTAGTTTGTGGCACAGATCTACATTTTGTCTTTTGGAGACGTTTGAAAATAATATCGAGTGTACGGTTTAGCCATTAGAGGTAAAAGCGCACTGTATGGTTTAGAACCGATGTTTTTTTGTACGGTTAAGCCACGATTTTCTTTCGAAAAACTGTACGGTTTAGACACAAAACAAATGCTACTATTTGAATCTGCGCCGTAGGTCTAGATAGTATAATCCCAACCATTTATTATGGATCTTCCTTCATGCTATGCATGTTTGCGATTATGACAGCATATCACAAACAATTAGGATCGAGATCAGAATCACAGTATATAATTGGTTTAAACGTATTTTATTTTTAAATATTTGCATGAATATTGTAATGACAACACAAAAGAAAAGAAAAGGATGGAAACGAAAACGAAAACAAGACTGCTTATTGTGTTTCTCCCCCATCACCGTAACAACTGCACTCGATTTATGCAAAAATGACTGCCCGTTATTGTACTATATTAATTGTACTGAAAAACTAATCAAATTAATTAAGCAGGATATATCAGTCTATACAAAAACGTTTTGAGAAAGATACTTCAGAATAAAAGAAAATAAATAAATAAATAAAAGAAACAAAAAAGGAAACGAAGGTTGACACATATATATACATTCGAAAGAAGGTGAGCGTTACCGAGTTTATTATGTCTCCCCCCATATTTATATGGGGGAGACATATTGTTTTCGTGAGAGTTGTCTGTCTGTCCGTCTGTCCGTCCGTCTGTCCGTCACACTTTTTGTCCGGACGATAACTTCAATATGCATGATGCCAATTGATTGAAACTTCATATATGGAAAGAGCATAATGAGAGGAAGTGTCATGCACAAGGTCCATAACTCTGGCTTCACTAATATTGGAGTTATTGCCCTTTGTAAAAAAATCACACTTTTTTGTCCGGACGATAACTCCTATATGGCTCATGCCATTGGATTGAAACTTCATATATGGAAAGATCATGACGAGAGGAAGTGTCATGCACAAGGTCCATAACTCTGGCTTCACTAATATTGGAGTTATTGCCCTTTGTAAAAAATATCATAATTTTTTGTCCGGACAATAACTTCAATATGCCTGATGCCAGTTGATTGAAACTTCATATATGGAAAGAGCATAATGAGAGGAAGTGTCATGCAGAAGGTACATAACTCTGGCTTCACTAATATAGGAGTTATTGCCCTTTGTAAAAAAATCACACTTTTTTGTCCGGACGATAACTTCTATATGGCTCATGCCATTGGATTGAAACTTCATATATGGAAAGATCATAACAAGAGGAAGTGTCATGCACAAGGTCCATAACTCTGGCTTCACTAATATTCGAGTTATTGCCCTTTGTAAAAAAAATCACAATTTTTTGTCCGGATGATTACTCCTATGTGACACATGCCATTGGAGTGAAACTTCATACATGGAATGATCATGATAAGAGAAAGTGTCATGCATAAGATCCTTAACTCGAGCTTCAATAAATTTAGAGTTATTGCCCCTTGTACATTTGTTTAATTCTTTCTTGTCCGGACGATAACTCCTACATGGTTCTTGCCATCGTATTGAAACTTCATACATGGAAAGAGCATGATGAGAGGAAGTGTTATGAACAAGGGCCATAATTCTGGCTTCAATAATTTTGGAGTTATTGCCCTTTGTTACATTTTTTGGCCGATCAATAACTCCTGTTCGACTGATGCTATTGGAATGACATTTTATTTTTGGAAAGAGCATGATGAAAGTAAGTGTCATGCACAAGGGCCATAAATCTGGTATCAGTATTTTTAGAGTTATTAGCTGTTATCATTTTCTTCTTGAAAAATGTAGTGTGGAAAACGCATAATGAGGGGAAGTATCATTCATCAAGACCATAACATTTTTAGTGATTTCCCTTTACATATTGTTTTTATTAGAGGGGAGACATCCGTTTTTTTGACAAAAACCTCTAGTTAGAATCGTTTTGAGGTTTGGATAAACCGATGTACAGCTTCGTCTATAATGATGTTTGTATTATAATTTAAAAGAGGATCACCAAACAGAAAAGACAGACAGGGACGGAGTAGTGAATCTGGCAACATCCTCAAAAAGTTGTTTTCCTTCGTTGGTTTCCTTCGTTGGTATATTTGCAACAGCTTAAGAAGAAGTGCGATGCGTTCAATGTCATGGTTCAAGGAACCGCAGTTTGTACGAAGCCTCTTGTGCAGGAGCTGCTGTATTCTGACACGGTAATAAAATGTTTGGGAACAGTTAGCAGATTGATATTCAAAGACGTTTTGAATGCGTTTAGAGTAGAAGATTGTTTTTCATTTTCAGGGAGGTTGTTCCATTCCTGTATTGTTGCAGGGAGGAAAGAGTTGCTATAATGGGTTGTGCGACAGGCCAGAGGTTGAATATCACCAGCGATTCTTAATCTTAAATTGCATCGAGAAACACTTCCAGCCACTTCAGGTACCAGTTCTGTGAGATATTTTGGAGTTAAATGAAACACCATTTTATAAAAGAAAATAAGTCTGTGTTTTACGTCTGGTTTCAAGGCGTTTCCATCCAACTTTATGCAATAATTTACCAACAGAAACCAATTTAGTTGTCCCAGTTACTATACGGGTAGCTTCATATTGATTTTTTTCAAAACTGTTAGATTCTCTGGCATTACAGTTATCAAATATAGTATCATCGTATTCTAAAATAGGTATCACGAACTATACATAGATTGTTTCAAGGGAATATCTGTCCGGGGTGAATTTGAGTTTTCGCATGCCATTTATTCTTGTCCATGCCTTAGTAGCGATATATTCGATATGACAGTGCCTTGTTAGATCACGTGAGAGATGAACGCCAATGTGCTTATGTGAATCTACTTCATGAATTTGACGGTCTTGCATATATACGGATGAGACATTTTTCTCGAGATTATTAACGACTCAGTTTTCTTAGGATTGAATTCAACTAGCCATTTCTCTGCCTTTTTAATATATTATTATTGTTATTTGTTGCCATATGTACGGAAGTAATACCTACACTAAACAAGCTAGTGTCGTAAGCAAACAAACGAATGTTCCATCCAATGTCGCTAACAATATCATTTATAAAAACAAGATATAATAATGGACCTAATATATATCCTTGTGGAACACCAGCTTCATAGTATTCCAGTCAGAGAAGGTACCAGGTAAAATTACACGTTGCATTCTTTCAGTATGACAACTGGAAAACCAGAATAGAATTATGGGTAGAACATGACCTGGATATATACTGGTTATTAAACATTGAAGGACAATGTTTTACTTTAAAAATTGAAGTGGATTGATTTTTAAGTTTAACTAACATGTTTTTGACATGCGGGTAATTCATTTAGCGAACATAATGGTTAATCTGTATCATCTGTCAGAAAAAAGAACCTACCCTCGGATTATGTTTTACAGGCATTTAGTTGAGTTGATGTAATTTAGCACTTGGTCGATATATCGTCAGTTTCGCGATGACGGATCTGGACTGAGTCTGTATGGGATGTCTAAATGCCATTTCGTAGGGCATACATGCATTTTAAAGGTGACATAAAAATAAACGTGAAATAATTATATAACAGAAAAGAATAACAAGTTAATGAGAAAAAAAACATAAAGTTATTGGACCAAATAAATTGCCAACTCTAAATTCTTCGTCAATATCTTGAATTTCAATGGTTTGCATTTCACCATTTAGAATTATTTTGCTTGTTTATTTTAATACGTCTGGTATTACATTAAAAGTTAATGTACGTTGCCCCGACTTTCCCGATATATATGACTTAGCTCTTTTTTCTAATTTTCATTGGATTTCTCGGATTGGCACCTACACAATGACTGATGGTTTCCTTTGCCTTGCAATAGTAACAGCCATATAATCTGAAAAGATATGTAAAGTAATGTAAAGTAACAGTACAAAGTGCTTGACTTAATTTCAGACGCTCTGTATTTGCATTAGGACTGAAACGGGCAAAACACTTTTACCCAAATACACAATCAGTTAAACTTAAAAATCAATTCACTTCAAAACTTTTTAAGTATAACATTGTCTTTAAATGTTAATCAGTATAGATCCAGATTATATGCTATGCTTCTGTTCTCGGTCCTAATTGTTTGTAATATACTGTCAAAATCGCAAAAAGGCATTGTGTGAAGGAATATCTACACTAATTAGTTGGTATTACACTATCTAGACCTACGACGCATATTCAAACGTTAGTATTTGTATATGTGTCTAAACCGTACAGTTTTTGTAAGAAAATCGTGGCTAAACCGTACAAAATAGATCGGGTCTAAACCGTACAGTGCACTTTCACCACTACGGGCTAAACCGTACACTCGACATTTTTTCAACCCTCTCAAAAAGACAAAATGTAGATTTGTGCTTCAAACTAATTAACTCAACGTTAATATCGGACTCAAATGCATATACCCACAGTGTTGGAAAAGGCTTAGCGTTGTTCGTGAGCTTACAATGAGGCAAAATATGACCTCCTTCTCGATTCGATTTCTGATTTTCGGTTTCTGCATTGTTTACGGAAGATTTTGAGCCTTACACACACACATGAATCATAAGGAGGTAAACCGCTGTTGACGGGCGTTATAAGTCTGTGTTATGACACCAACTAAAAGACGGAAAGAAAAATCTACATTGTTAAAAAAGTGTAAAAATGTGATGCTTACCTTTCAGCCTTTTGTTCGTCCGCCATCTTGGAAAAGTCTAAACATTCGCGACCGTACAGCTTGCACCACAGTGAAACGAGTTTCATAAAAACAATGTATAATGAACACGAATGGTAGATTATGTGATAAATACAATTAATGAACTCCTGTTTAACCTGTGCTAAATAGCAACACCATTAATGGCAACAATAATGATGATAATAAGAAGAAGGAGAAGAAGGGGGAGGAGGAGGAGATACACATGTAGCAGGAAAAGGTTTCAGGTAGCGGTATAAGTTTTAAGGTATCGGGGTAAGGTTTAAGGTAGCGGAATAAGGTTTCAGGTAGCGGGATAAGGGTTAAGTAGCGAGGTAAGGTTTAAGGTAACGGGATAAGGGGTGAGGTAGCGGGGTAAGTGTTAAGATAGTGTAGTAATGTTTAGATAGCGGGATAACCATTAAGGTAGCGGAATAGGGGTTAAGGTAGCGAGATAAAGACAATGGTAAGAATGTGTGACATTTCTAATTCGATCAAATTTTAGAATTCCATGTCAACTTCAATCAATTTTATATTTTCATCGACGAGAAGAGAGGAGACAAGCTAATTTCCATTAACAGTAAAACAAAAACAAATCGTAGCATTGGAAGCAGTCCGCAACGAATTAAAAATCGTGCTGGGTACTTAACTAATTCTCATTCAGTAATTTACATTCTGTTTTAGTTTTTTTTCTTTATTCCGCTATCCGATACCTTAACCTCATTTGCAAACAGATTGGAGCCTGATGAGACGCCGAGTAACTCGGTGTCTCATCAGCATCCAAACTGTTTGACAATCAGTCAAAAGGATTCTCAAAAGCTTGTTAAAACTGGAAGCAGTCATTTTTTACCGTGTCCAAATTTGTGCAGACATTATTTTCAACAGCTCCGTAAGGTCTGATGACGTCGTGGGACAACAATTTTCTTGTGTTTCTTCTTTGTCAATATTTCCATTTTCCTTACTAATGATCGTGACCATGCAACTTAATTAAAACCCGCATCGTCAGGTAACATAGTACAAAGCTGAACAACGACAAAAAAAAGACGATCGTTTTAAAACTAACAGTATTATAATTAGACTTCGACTTAAATTGACAGATTAATTGACTTTAATTGACTGATGTCTAAGTCCATCGTAATCAGTTTGAGAACAGAACAATGCGTTTTCAACAGTAAGCTAGATTTAACACATTAAACCCTTAATGACATCGTGCATATTTATTAACTGAATTTGTGAAGTGTAAAGTTTTCATGGATTTAGTTTTGCTCTGACAAAAACTATATAATCAGATCTATATTATGTCCAAAGCAAACAGAGCAGACCCTAATCAGACAGCTCCTATAGGAGTCGTGTGATCTGGGTCTATTCTTTTTGCAAGTGTGTGAAAAGGCCCTTATATGAAGGAAAGGGTTAGTTTATTAGCTGCCAATTGCTAATTTGTGATTATCAGTACAAACACATCGAATCAAGTTGTGACGTCGAGATACCCGCTGTCCCATCAGACGTCGAGATACCCGGTGTCCCTTCAGACGTCGAGATACCCGATGTCCCATCAGACGTCGAGATACCCACTGTCCCTTCAGACGTCGAGATACCCGATGTCCCATCAGACGTCGAGATACCCACTGTCCCTTCAGACGTCGATATACCCGCTGTCCCATCAGGATCCAAAACCGTTTGATACTCGGTCAATAGACTCTTCCAAAATTCAAACAGGTCATGCTTACAATGTATATTAACCCTTCGCTTGCTATTCACGTCAATATACCTACCTGTAAATAGTGAAGACCAAGATGAGACAGCTCCTGCAGGAGCTGCCTCATCAGGGTCAGCACTATTTACAAGTTGATTGTGCAACCAGTGCACTCCGCAGCAGTGATTGCACAGCGAAATACTTGTACGCAGTGAAGATATATGTTATTATACAACAGGGCAATGGTAAAGAAGGAGAAATGTATTTTAAAAATTCAGCAAGCGAAGGGTAAATGACATTTTTAAATGGGCCCTCTCATCTGGGTATACACTGTTTGCCAAAGGACATTAGTGACACGTTAGTGTTAGGTTTTTGCTAAAATTAATGTAAGGATTTTTGTTCCTTTTTCTGGCCAAGAGAACAAATATACCACCAATGATAAATCGTACACATATGTATAAAACATTATCTATATATATATATATATACATCATACTTTAAACCCTTGGAACATATAATAGCTTCAAACCTCTCTCGACATCTAGAAAATCACAATATTCTTTATGATCTGCAACACGGTTTCAGAGAGAGGCGTTCCTGTGAGACCCAGCTTATCCAGTTGGTTGATGACTCTCACAGGGAAAACAAACAGATCTTATCCTTCTTGACATGGTCAAACATCTTAAACTCCTTGCTAAACTTCAAGTCCATGGAGTCCATGGCAATTCTTTGAATTGGACCAGGGCCTTTCTGCTGGGTAGATCGCAGAAGGTAGTAGTAGAGGGGAGTCCTCTGACTCTGTCCCAGTCACTTCAGGGGTACCTCAAGGCTCTGTACTTGGTCCTCTCTTATTCCTTCTATGTATAAATGACCTTCCTGACAACACCACTTCTCAAATTACACTCTTTGCTGATGACACAGCAATCTACCTATCAGAAATGACCATGATAGCTCTACTCTACAATCCCATCTTGACAAATTACAGGTCTGGGAAGATAAATGGGATATGTCATTCAACCCTAGTATGCTGTAATTGCGATTTTAGACAAACAAGAACCAAATAAAAGTAGTAAAGCTGGCGACAAATAATGTCGGTGACAAAATGTGACAGCGAAACCATTTAGAAAACGGTATTTTGTTTTCGACCATGATGATTATAGACTTGCGATCATTCATTCATTCACTTGACTAACTGAAGTAGTAAGTGAGACAATTTGATTGTAACCTACTTATCATACAAGTAGGTTTCAAAACTATACAATTCTAAATGTGTCCCTTTCTCTAGTAAATGCTCCTTTTCGGTAGATTCATTCAAAGAGATTGTATCTAAAATAGCCTTTGAGGTAATGGGTTAACGAACCAGAAGTAAACGAGTACAATATAACCTCGATAGTTCAGATTCTTGGTATGAAAGAACTTAGACTGCTAAATACAGGGTGGAAGTAATGCAGAAAGCTCCCAGAGGAGCTTTCTGCACGACTTTCACCCTGCATTAAGCTGCTACCTGTCCTACTCATGAAAAATGATACGTATTTTAGTGTTCGAGAAATCGACTTTTACTGTATTGCAACAGATTCGAACTTTAGTAGACACTGGGTTTTGTTTCAGCAGAATGTGGGTTAAGCCATTTAGTCCCATTTAACTTAACGGAAAATCCGTCAGATCTTTTTTTGAACCCATCCATCTTGATGGATCACAGGAAACAAACAGCGTAGATCCTGATCAGAGGGATGATTGTTAGGGGATAGCAGACACCAATTGGTTAATGAAAATCTCGAGCAGAATATTAAAGAAACACCGGACTTTTCGTTTACTCACACTCGCCAAAGCTCCATTGATGTTGTCGCTTTCAACATGAGTTTCAATTTGTCAGCGGAAGCTGACGTTATTTTCCTGCACAGCAAATTAAAGTGAATTACACAATTTGGTTGGGAACACTGATTTTCGGAAATTGAATAAAGTATTTAAAACGTCCGAACCACTGCCATTTACCATTTGCCATCTGAAATGAAAGAAAAAGGCGATTCGATGTTATGGTGGGATTAACTCTTTACAGGAAAACCCCTTTAAACCAGATATTAAAATTAGCATAAATGTCGGTATTGGAGACAGGTGGCAGCTTAATGCAGGGTGAAAGTCATGCAGAAAGCTCCTCTGGGAGCTTTCTGTATGACTTTCACCCTGCATTAAGCAGCCACCTGCTTAAAAGTATCTATTTTTTTGTCTTCTAGAATTCCGGTTTAGAGGGGGTTTACTGTACCTGATAGAGACACATTTGCAAATAGACCAGACCCCTGATCAGACTCTGCTCCATTTATCGTGCATATATATGTGTCTTTTTAACCCTTTCCCTGTTGTATATTCATGTAGGAAATAATGACGTCATGAATATTAATCAGATTATTTATATAATGGAATATGAACACGGGATATTTGGCTTAGGCAGAAGATGTAGAATCAGATCTATATTACACCATAAGCAAATGGAGCAGACCCTGATCAGACGGCTCCTATAGGTGTCGTCTGATCCGAGTCTTCTCTATTTGCAGAGCGTAAAAATGCGCTAGCATAAGGGAAGGGTTAAAAGTTCATCTAATATAATATGTATGTAAAAATAGCATAAAAATCAATGTAAATATATAAAGAGAAATAAATTAAAAATTATACTATAGTAGTACCAGTCTTAGCCATTTACTTCATGATTATTAACCAAGTACCTCATAGGCTATTTTTAGATATAACCTCCTTGAAAAAATCAACCGAAAAGGAGCATTAACTAGAGAAAAGGAACATTTTAGAACTTTGTAATTTGAAACCATTGTGATAAATAAAGCATTTTTTCCTACAGGAACAAATGTTTTATTTATCACAATGGTTTCACAAAGTGACTTTTACAGAGTCGTCAAAAGTCGTCAATATGAGGATAACCCCGAGAGTCAAACATTATCGACGTCGTGTCACATCGAAGTGACTCCATCTGACAGAGTCAAATATTATTGATGTCGTGTCATTGTCGAGGTGACTCCATCTGACAGAAACACACATTGTCGATGTCGTGTCACTGTCGAGGTGACTCCATCTGATAGTCAAACATTGTCGATGTCTTGTCACTGTCGATGTGACTCCATCTGATAGAGTCAAACATTGTCGATATCGCGTCTCTGGCTAGGAAACTGATTTGACTGAGTTAAACAAGCCGATGCCGTCTCCTTGGCGTAGCAAATGAGCTGACAGTGTCAAATATTGCAGACGCGTTTGTCTCTGGTGTGGTGACTGATCTTTACTACGGTAAAACGCCGCTAATATTATGTAATGAAGAATGGATGAATTTTCAGGCAGATTGCGGCTTAATATGGGGTGAAAGTCATACAGAAAGTCCACATTTTTCACCCCATTCAGCTTTCACCAGGCTTCAAAGCCAATACTGATACATGAGTGTTCAGATTAATGAGGTTTAAGTATTCGAATCAGTGATCAGGAGCGTAGCTATATCCAACTGCAATGTACGCTATATGGGTCCAGGGGCGTGCTCCTCTCGTAGAATTATGTCTAGTTTGCAAATCGTTGTATTAAATAAAGTATTTGCTCCAATAGGAACACATACTTTATTTTTATGTCCCCAAAGGCGGGCATATAGTAATCGCATTGTCCGTCCTTCTGTCTGTCCGTCCGTCCGTCTGTCCTTCCATCCGTCCGTCCCAAATTCGTTTCCCTTCTATAACTTCTTTATCTGTGAATGGATTTCAATATAACTTGGCACAAATGTTCACCACACAAAGACGATGTGTTGCGTTCAACTCCCAGGTGCATGGGTCAAAGGTCAAGGTCACAGGGTAAAATAACTTTGTAACAAATTTTGTGTCCGATCTGAAACTTCTTTATCTATCAATGGATTTCAATATAACTTGGCACAAATGTTCACCATACAAAGACGATGTGTCGCTTTCAACTCCTATGTCCATGGGTCAAAGGTTAAGGTCACAGGGTACAATTACTTTTTCACGAATTTCGTGTCCAGTCTGTTTCTTTATATATCAATAGATTTCAATATGATTTGGGACAAATGTTCACCAGACAAAGATCATGTCTCGCTTTCAACTCCCTGGTCCATGGGTCAAAGGTCAAGGTCACACGGTACCATTTTGGGGGGCATTTGTCACGTGATTGTGACAGCTCTTGTTCACAGTGATTTCGAAAGGAGACTTTTACAAAGTCGTCAAAATGCGTCAATATGAGAGAATGGGCTAAAGCTTACATGACAAGACAGAACGTCTATCAAAGTCTACACTCTTAGCCTTCGGATTTTGTTCCATTTTGGTCATAACATTTTTTTCACCTTTCAGGTGATGTTACGCACGTTCATAAGTTCATAAAATCCTATCGTTAATTAAGCCCATGGCGAGGGTTTACTATAGATATATTCCATGTAGTTTAACCCATTCCCTCCTGGACTATTTTAGACCCAGCCTCCTTGAATTATACTACCGAAAAGGAGCATTAACTAGAGAAAAGAAAAAATATAATTGTGTAGTTTTGAAACCATTGTGATGAAGTTTCATTATTCACCACAATGTTTTCTAAATGTGACTTTTACAGAGGCGCCAAAATGTGTAACTAGGAGAGAATATGTTAACTCCATATATAGAATCCACATCACAAGTCGTATAGTATCATAAAGTGGCATCGCCACTATCATGCCGATTTTGAAATTGAATTCGGACCCCGTAGCTGGTTGTCCCAACGACTAGCAGCATGAAAACAAATTAAACGATAATGAGTGATACTATTAAATCGGAAATTGGATTTGAACTACTGGAGAACCTGGAGTATTGTGGAGTAGTGTGGAGCATTTAAAACATTTTGCAGTTCTAATTATTGGAGTTAAATTGCTTTAACCCTTTACCTGATCGGGAAACCGATTGCAGCCTATGAAAACGGAATAGATCCAGATCAGACGGCTCCTGTAGGAGCCGTCTGGTCAGGATCTGTTCTGTTTGCTTATGAAATGATAAAGATATTGTACTGTATCTCCCGTCGTGGTAAAAATTATCCCTTGTTCATAACGGCAATATTCTGAATTAGCTAACTGGTATCTATACATGTATTGGTAGGCAAAGTTGCCCAAAGTTATCCAACTGATTACGCTCATTATCAGTTCTCTTCTAAGACATAGAGTTTTCAAATACAGTAAAAACTCGATAAAAAGGAATTTTAAGGATGAAGAGTTTATGTCTTTGTAGGCAAGTGGCTGCTTAATGCTGGATGAAATTCATGCAGAAAGCTCATAGAGGAGCTTTCTGCATGACTTTCCCCCTGCATCGCCGGTCCAGTCTCGTGGGTTTCCTCCCACATTTTTGATCGTGTGCGCCAACATATCCACACCATCGAGTGTTTTGTATATAGATTTTGTTTTGCAGTCAATGTACAAACCTTCTAGAAATGTACTCAGTTGCCGAGGTCGCGTGTTCGAGTCCGGTGGTTACACTTCCTCACAAATGTCTTTATTTCGCCATTATGGTTTGATATTGTTAAATCTTTTTATAGCTTATTTCTTATGTTTGACAGAAAGTGAAAGTAACTTCCACATATTCTTATTTAATAAAGGCGTTTTTATAATATATTTAATACTTACATTTATTAAATTAAATACAATATAACTGTTGGTACGAACAAACGTCCTAACCAAGCCTGGCTTTTAAACATTTGTGTGATGATGATGATAATGACGATGATGTGATTGTATGTCACACCAAAATTCGGCATCGATCACATTCGTCACATAATGTTTTACATATGTGCCTGATTTCCGGATCATATTTGTAACACGTGTTACGAATGTGATCACATTCGTAACACGTATTACGAATGTGATCCGTTACGAAGGTGGTCTAACAATGCTGTCACGGCAGCATTCTGCATTACGACTCGTATATTCGTTCTACAATAAACCGTTGTCACATCTTTCAGTCACTCGCATTTGATTCATTTAATCTATCTGACGGAGTCGCCTTTTCACGCATTTGCTAAACACATTAGACCCAGATCAGATGTCTTCTGTTCGAGTCCTCTTACCAGGCTTTGCTCTTTTACTTATGGAATGAATATAATCTAATTTTGCAGTTTCTGCAAAAGTTAACACATCCTACATTCGTATACCATTATGAAGCTTCAGCCTATAAATATCCTTGAATTAATTATTGTTTAACCCGTTCCTTCGTTTAAACTCATTTTCACGCATTTACAAACAGAGTAGACCCAGATCAGACGGCTCCTATAGGAGCCGTCTGATCAGGGTCTGCTCTGTTTGTTAAATGGAATTTGATAGAGCTGTTTCTTTAGTTTCTAACATGGCTACAATGTTCCACCGTCGATATTTCATTATAACCATTTTGTTCATGAATATTCAGCAGGTATTGAAATTTGGAATAAATATAGAATTTGGAAAGGGTTAACTGTCAGCACTCTGTCGGCGATGTTGTGATAACCTTGGCAAATGATTTAGATCTAGATAAGACGCCGAGTAACTCGGTCTCTCATCTGGATACAAACTGTTTGACACTTCACTATGTTGTTAACCCACTACATCAACGGATACTGTTAGTACCAACCCTTTTGAAAAATTCTACCAAAATCAGACATTTATTACAGACAAAGGACAATTTTAATAATTGTGTAGTTTTGAAAACAATGTGATACATAAAGTACTTGCCCATATTGAGCAAAATTTAAAACTGTTTATCCCAATGATTTCAAAAAGTGACTTTTATATGCGGGGGATTGTTTCACCCTAACACTGTTTTCAAAAGAAATTGAAGAAACATATACATTACAATTGAAACAGGTGACAATATTTCTAGACGACAATTGCTCATAGTGTATAAGGTTAAAAATATATACCTAAGGTGGGGGTTAAAGGTCGCTATGGGGACGTTTTACTGTTTATTCTATTGTAATAGTGGTCCAATCCATATCGCTCTATGTGTGACCTGACGTACATTTGCAAACAGTTTGGATCCAGATAGGACGCCAAGTGACTCGACGTCTCATCAGAATCCAAGTTGTTTGATACTCAATCAGGGCTTGTTCGAATCGAAAATAGTCAGTCTTACACCTGTTCCAGATCCCCGTTTTAACAGACAATGTTTGTTTCACAACATTCAACGCTAAAATTAAAGAGTGGAATAACCCAATATTGTTGACTATAGAATCCACTCAGTATGAAAGGTTTAAACGTGCTAGAGAATTTAGAATGACAAACAGTGCAGACCCTGATCAGAGGGCTCCTCTAGGAGACCTCTGATCTTAGTCTACACTGTTTGCAAAGTGACTGCGTGCGTGTCCAGCAGTCAGATGCTTAAACGTGCTACAAGATCCTGAATGACAAACAGTGAAGACCATGATCAGAGGGCTCCTGTAGGAGCCCTCTGATCTTGGTCTACACTGTTTGCAAATTAAAGTGTGCGTATCCCGCATCCTCAGAGCTAACAGTACTTGGACACTTTTTACAGTTATATTGGTATTAATGTAAGTTAAGTATGGCACTGATGCACCATTCCCGATCACTGATAGTCCGTGCATTCTCGTGAATGTCGTTTTCAACAACAGTTTCAATTTGTCAGTGGCATCTCTCCGTTTTTCTCTCAGGGCAAATCAATTTCAATTTTCTAGGGCACATCGGATTGTGCTGGAAATTGATAACTGTTAAAAACGACCTACCGCTGTTCCCCTTCATTCAACTATTATTGGCAAAATTTTTTGTGACCATAGTTTTTTGTAGCAAAAAAAACAAAGGAAATAAAGAACGAAAGGAAAAAAAGATGCAAAGAAGTTTCAACTAGGTTTGTATTAATTACTTCTTCTTCATCGATTATCAAGGTGTGGCAGTCACATCGATATATTTCAAAATAGACACTTGCTTTGGTTGCCTAATCCTTTACTCCATGAATATTCATGTATGATATAATGACGTCATGAACATTAATTAGCTGAGTATTTATACTGTCATATGAACACACTTGACGTTTAGGTCCTGGGAATAAACTGTAAGGGTTACCTAAGGAACATATTGAGATCTGTCCTGACTCCACTGATTTCAGAGGACAAAACTTTTAAAAGTTTCACTACAGCCATATAAGGTAAATTAGCAGTGTCTCATATAACGAACCACAAGGGGTTGAACAATTATGATTGAGGAGCACCTAACGATAATTCTTAAAATGTACCATCCGTTTCAGACCAGTGTTCATTTGGTTGTCATGGCAATCAGGGTTCTACATTAATTTTAATGCTTTGAATATAAATAAAACAGGTCATCACAAAAAGAATTGTGTCATTTTGATCAGATTTAACCAAGACAATATGTTGTGTGGTGTTAATTGTTGACGACAGACACACGAAGCATGACGATGCACGATGGATACAGTATTACCGCAATAGATTGATTTGAACACTTTGTGCTGAGATGGGATAGATTTCCAAACAAAATCAGCTGAACATATCGATATATTTACAAAATCAAACAGTAACAACAGAACACGTCAATAGATTTCAAACAAACACAAACAAAACACGAAGAATGCATTGTATCCCAAACCAAACAAATACAACAGAACATGCCGATAGATTGTAAATAAAAACAATACAACAGAACATGCCGATAGATTGTAAATAAAAAAATACACACACAAAACAATAACATATGGACATATTTCAAATAAGCAAAAAGCAACAACTGAACACATCGATAGGTTTTAAATATACAAACACGAAAACAGTATTAGATTTCAATCAAACAAACAAGTAAACAAAACCTACAGAAGTCGTCGATAGATTACACTCAAACAAACTAACTAACGAACAAAAACAATAGAAATAGTTGATAGATTACAATAACAAAAAGAGACAGAACACGACGTAGATCGACGATAGAAAACAAACAAACAAACAAACAAATATAACAAATAAACAAATATAACAAACAAACAAAAAGATAAAAAAGATAACAAACAAACAAAAGACAAACAAAAATACCAGAACACGTCAAAAGATTACGGTCTAAGAACAATAACGGAATATGTCGATATATAGCAAACGAACGAAATCAACAGCAGTCTTCGGTATATCAAAATATCAGAACACGTTGAAAGATAAGAAAAAAGCAATTAAACATACATGTAGAAAAAAAGACAAACAAAAAACCCACAAAAAAGTAGTATGAAATTTCACAACCAATCAAATAAGAAACAACAACAGAACAAGTCGATAGATCACAAACAGACACATAAACGAATAATATCAGAACACATTGCAAACAAACAGAAAAAAACACAGTACGTCCGAAAATTATAAACAATAAAAACAACAGATCGAGTAGTTAGATTACAAACACACAACCAAACAAAATAATACGCCGAAAATAGCAGACTATAAACATTTCATACGAGTGTTTAGTAATAAGTCATATGTTATAAGTCATATATTATGATATTACTTTGTATTATATAAAAGTGCAGTATTCTTATTCGATCTATATTTCTTGACCTATTACAAGTACAGTAAAATCTCGATTATATGAACTTTATGTTTAGAAGAATTAAGACCCTTTAAGGCAGGTGACTGCTTAATGCGTGGTGAAATGTAACGCAGAAAGCTCCTTGAGGATCTGTCTGCATGACTTTCCCCCTGCATTAAGCTGCCGCCGGCCTTCACCGTTTCGCTGCCAAACTCTGTCGTCTGCTAACTTTGTCGTCTGCTACAAATTTTCATTCTTTTGATATTCTTCACTTTTGTTTCAAAAACACAGTAACAGTAACAAACAGTTTGGATCCTGATGAAACGCAGAGTTACTCGGCGTCTCATCTGGATCCAAACTGTTTGCCTAGGTAATAACAGATCCGGCATTGGCAGCGAAAGGGTTAAAGATCGATAGTAATGCGTATTTTAGTGTTCGAATAATCGAATAAAGGGTTAAAGATCGATAGTAATGCTTATTGATCGATAGTAATGCGTATTGATCGATAGTAATGCGTATTTTAGTGTTCGAATGGTCGAGATTTTACTGTATCCACACTATTTACACAAATTCAATTACCCAAATTCCATTACACAAATTCAATGTAATTTCTATTACATATCAAAACTTACGTGCCCTGTAACGTAATATTACGAGTTTCCGATTCGGTATAATTGGACTATAATGTTCTTGTATGTATATTAGTATAATAAAGTCAGTACAAACTAATTTATTATGACGTTATATGTAAAGTTAACCAATTTATACCCATGTTATTTACAGAAACCCCTCCAGATCTTGCGTTTGGAATTCATTCATCTTCCATTTGGAGGGGACAAAGCAAACATGGCAGTTGCTGGAAAAAGCCATTGACATTGATGAGTTCAGCAAACAGTGCAGACCCTGATCAGATGCCTCCTCCAGGATCTTCACTGGTTGCCCATATTCCTTTTTACCCTTTCACCGCCGATATCGCAATATTAAACCACGAGAAATAGTACAATCCTAGATCAGACGGTGCATTTAAAAGGCGGCGTCTGACAAGGGGCTTCACTTTTTGCCTCAAACTCTATTGAGCATATATCTTTGCTTTATTCCTTTGAAATTTGCATTTATTTCTCTCATTTCCTTATTTTACCGAATTATTTAACAAAAAATGGTTTGCATACGACGATTAGAAATTTGTGGCCGAAAGGGTTAAGGAACATTGTGAACTCCGCCGGTCATGCTTTTGATCAAGAAACGTTTGATCAAGTGCCAAACAGCTTGGGTTCTGATTAGAAGCCTGGGAACAATTCAAATCTCATACTCGCAAGTATAATTTTCTCTAGTTTTTCCTATCAAGACACTTTGTAAGTGTAAGATCCAATGCACCTGTTGCCATTTTAAATTGTCTGTCAAGTTGGAACAAATATATTCTGAAAATGGGTGATCCTTCGAAATCAAAAGAAGAAATGCAAAAAGAGAAAATTGCAGACTCGGTTTTATTGGGTCTGTTCATGAGTAGTAATTAAAAGTACAACAATACTCACGCCCCTAGTACCGGCTTAGGCTGTATTCAATTTTCAAAACTAATAACATCAAAACTAATGATCCCGAAGGACTAGAAGATATAACAAACACCTGCTGTTGTGAAGTACATATATTCTGAAATTGGGTTTTCTTAATAACATTAAAACGAATTTGGATCTTATCTCAAGCTGTTTGGCTTTCTCTTGAACTTCAATTCAACTCGTGTTTCTCTCTTGCTTGTTCTTTTTGTTTTCCCATTCTATTTTATCTGGTTTAACCCTTTCCTTCATATAAACGTGTTTTACACGTCTGCAAACAGAGTAGACCCAGATCAGAGGGCTCCTATAGGAGCCATCTGATCAGGGTCTGCGCTTTTTGCTGATGGAATTTGATAGATCTGTTTCTTTAGTTTCTAAAATGTTTAAAAGTTTCTTTAGTTTCTAAAATGGCTAAAGGTTTCCACCTTCCATATTTCATTATGACTATTTTGCCCATGAATATTCAGTAAATATTGAAATTTAAAATAAATACAGAACAGGGAAATGGTTAAACTCTATTCTTTCTATCTCTTTCTCTCGGAGGTTGTCAGTTTTACACTAGATCCAAATGTAGGAATACATTACAGTAAAACCCGCCTTAGGTGACCATCAAAATGAGATAAAAGTGTGGGTCGTTAGAGCAGGTGGCAGCTTAATGCAGGACAAAAGTAATGCAAAAAACTCCTATAGGAAAGCTCCTATTTGACCAGAAAGCTCTTAATTGACCTGCATTAGGTTACCACCTGCCTTGAAGACACATAATTAGTTATGTGTTTTGATGGCCGTTTAACACAGGGTCTACTGTAGTTAAATTTTGACTTCGTCCGATTCGGTACTAATAGCCCTTCGCTTGCTATTCATGTCAATATACATACATGTAAATAGTGAAGACCCAGATGAGACAGCTCCTGCAGGAGCTGTCTCATCACGGTCAGCACTATTTACACGTTGATTGTGCAACCAGTGCACACCACACCAGTAATTGCACAGCGAAATACTAGTACACGGTGAAGATATATGTAATTATACAACAGGGCATGGGTAAAGATTTAACATTCAGCAAGCGAAGAGTTAACGGAGTGTACAACAGGTTGAATTCTAATGAGACATTATTACTAGGCGTCTCACCAGGATCCAAACTATTTGAAAATGCATGCCAGGTCGTGATTAGCAGGAAAAGGGACAGTTGCATTAACCCTTTCCTTCATGAATATTCGTGCAAGAAATAATGACGTCATGAATTTCAAATAGATTACTTTGTTATAACAGCACATGGTCACATGAATGTTTTGAAAATGACAGACACTGTAGAATCATATCTATATTATATCATAAGCAAACAGAGCAGACCCTGATCAGACGGCTCCCATAGGAACCATCTGATCTGTGTCTACTCTGTTTGAAAAGGCGTAAAAAGGGTATTTATTGACTACAGGCTTAAAAGACAAGCAAACAAAACAAAACAGAGAAAGGTTTAGTTAGTTGATTAAAAAACGTAATCTATGGCATAGCAGCGAGATTTGTTTTACTAATTATATTTATCCACCCTTCCCTTGTAGGTAATACGATGTGCTAATTCTGAGATGCGGGCAATTATGCGTAAAAATATACGTATTACATGACAGTAAGTGATGTTCAAGTTGCTTTACTCGTTCTACCAGTGAGTCAGTGTACAGTAGCGTCTATCTAATGCGACTTTACAATTTGCGAAAATAAGAGTGTGCACATACAGGTGGTTGCTTAATGCTGGACAAAAGTAATGCAGAAAGCCCCCATAGGAGCTTTTTGTAAAACTTTTATCCCATTTTAAGCGTTCGCCTGTTTCAAGCATGTGTGGAGACGAAATAGTTTTGGCCCACGCTGAGTTAGCTACATCAGAGCAAACTATCTGATGGGCGTCTGCACTGTTTGCTTAACAAATAATAGTTTCAAGCTGCCGAGCAACTCGGTATCTCTTCTAGATGTAGATTGGTTTCTTTTATTTTGACTGTCATAGTAAACGATGATACAGTAGAACCCAAGTGGCCATTTATCTATTTAACAATGGAATCTTGAAAAGCAGGTGGTTGCTTAATGCGGGTGAAAAGTAATGCAGAAAAGTTCTATAAGAGCTTTCAGCATTACCTTTAACCTGCATTAAGCTACCACCTGTCTTACAGACCAATAATTACACTTCTTTTTGAGTGCCGCTTAAGACAGGTTTACTGTATGTAACTTTTATAACAGGAAACAACTGTTAGCTAGTGTAACATTATTGACTGACTGTGTTTACGGTTACCATGGTTACATTAACTCATTAATTATCGTTTTGTGTCCCTAAAACGGAACATACGTAAACAATGATAACTCAGACGAAGGCGTTCTGTATTCAGGGTCTGCTTCATACTGTTTTTCTTATTTCTAATAATAAGTATTGCATTAATTGCCTTCAAAATTTAACCCTTAGCCTGTTAAACGCTATACCGCTTGTATCCAGGTGAGACGCCGAGTAAGTCGGCATATGATCAGGACACAAGCTGTTTGACACTCTGTCAATAGTATCTCAACTGCTTAAACAAATTAGAAGTAAGTGAACACGGCAACAGATTGGTTAAGCAGATGGCTTTTAGGTTGCGCTTAACAGGCTATGGGTTAACGGAGTATCGGACAGAGTGAACCCTTTGGAGACGTCGAACTACTCGGAGTCTCATCGGAGACCAAGACGTTGCGAATAGGGGTAAATGGCTAACCTTTGTCCTGTTTAACCCATTCCCTCCTAGGCTATTTTAGGTCCAACCTCTTTGAATAAATCTACCGAAAAGGGGCATGAGCTAGAGAAAAGGAAACTTTTAGAATTTTGTAGTTTGAAACCATTGTGATAAATAGAGCATTTGTTCCTATAGGAGCAAATGCTCTATTTATCACAATTGTTTCAACAGGTGACTTGTATAGAGGCATAGGAAGGCGTATTTATGGAGGAAAGGGTTAACTGATAGGTATTCAAGTGTTAACCCTTCTCTTGCTGAAGTTTTAAAATACATGTTTACTTCTTTACCCATGCACTGTTGTATAATTACATACATCTTCACTGTGTACAAGTATTTCGCTGTGCAATCACTGTTGTGGACTGCACTGGTTGCACAATCAATGTGTAAATAGTGCAGACCCTGATGAGACAGCTCCTGCAGGAGCTGTCTCATCTGGGTCTTCACTATTTACAGGTAGGTATATTGACGTGAATAGCAAGCGAAGGGTTAAAAAGTATCTCTAGATATCGAGTATGTTAGAGAATTCAAGTCATTGAACTCTATTGAATTAATACCGTGGTGTGAGAGGACGAACATGAAAATTAAATTACAATCTTATAGTAAGTGAGCCATTGCATATAAATACGCCCGTGAAAATACATTGTGTTTTCCATAACCCCTTCCCTCATATAAACGTGTTAATACGCATTTGCAAACAGAGTAGACCCAGATCAGACGGCTCCTAGAAGAGCAGTCTGATCAGGGTATGCTCTGTTTGCTTATGAAATTAGATAGATCTGTTTCTTTACTTTGTAAAATGGCTACAATGTTTTACCTTCCATATTTCTTTATAACACTTTTGGCCATGAATATTCAGTAGGTATTAAAATTTGAAATAAACATAGAACAGCAGGGAAAGGGTTAAAAGCTTATCACGTGGATACTTATGTAAGACGTAACGACATCATGCATAAATAACGCCAGCTAGCGTTTCATAATGGCATTCTAACAAGGGACAGTGTTGCCATAGTAGAAACTATAGACTGAAGCAAAACTAAAATATTTCACAATGAAGAAAATATTCCAAAACAGGGAATTAATATAATACATAAATACTTGAATAATTCTCTTTGATTTTATGGCTGAATGCATGAAACAAAAATGTGACGTGTATTTTGACATGATAATCTTTGAAAAAGGCCCTTAGTGGTCGAAATATTAGATCAGAGCAGTTCAAGTATTTATGTAAAATATTTCATTAGCAAACAGAGCAGATCCTGATTAGATGGTTCCTACATTATTTAACCATTTTATGATTTTAACTTAGTACTGTATATTTGAACCATACCCCAAGGATGGGTTTGTTTAAATAATACATCTTAATTTTGCCTCGTGTTTACAAAGTCCTTGAGTAGTATGGCCAGGGGAAATTGGATTTGTTAAGCCAATTAAAGCTCACTTACTGATTTTAAAACGTATGTATCCGTCGTTTGATTACCCGCATTTTAACCCTTTGTCTCGCAAAAAAACAACATGACTCGCATTTGCAAACAGCTTGGATCCAGAAGAGACGCCGAGTAACTCGACGTCTTTTCAGGATCCATGCTGATTGACAATGGGTCAATAGATTTTCAAGGTTTGAACGAAACAAGAAGTCAAACTTGCCCCAGACCAGTATTAGAGGACACATTAAGTTTTCACAGCGCTGTAAGTGTTTGAAATAAGAGAATTGTTCCCAATTACCGCTTAATACGACACATTAGATGGACAGTCGTTCACGCGACCAACGCGAATTCATTCCCAGAGGAGAATCATTACACAATTACATTGACAGAGCTACAGATAACGGTGCGTACTCAAATACTAAAATTGTAATTATTCCACCAAACCCTATGTTGTGACCACTCTTTAGAATCGTCTCTTCGAGACGATTCTAAAGAGTTGTCACAACATAGGGTTTGGTGGAGAAGTAAAGAAGTTATACTTGGAAATGTGTCAATTTACGCATCTTATCTGGAGCTCTGCATTGAGACCGTGTCACGACCGTTCCTACGACTAAAATTATCGCATTTCAGCCAATCGTTCTATGTTACAACTTACTATAATTTCATTATACGAAACTAGCATTGTTTGCTTCATCGTAGACTGTACAGTTGAACTTCAATATCTCGAATTCGGGATAACTCGAAGTAAAAGTTCGGTCCTTCTAAAACTTACAATACAGATTTGCTCTTCAATGTATCACTACGGATATCTAGAAACACATGTGACAACTTAGTGCTAAATAAGAGTACTTTTAAGTGGACCCATGCAAAAATGTATAACACTAAGAATTGGTGTTTGAGGTTTTTTTCAAAAGTGTTTAATGTTATATTAATGTCTATATCCTTGTTATGACTATTCCAATATTGATCGGAAACTGATTGTAGACTCTTGCATAAATCGTGTTTTAATGAATATCAGGGGAAATGGTAATTAACTATCAATTCAGATACTGGTCGGAAAATAAGTAGCGGCAACAAACTAAGAACCCACAAACAGTTCAAACAGGTATATGAGCCAGAACACTATGTTAAATTTAGTATCTTACCAAAGGTTCACAGAAATGCATTAGCGAAGTTTCGTAGTGGTGTAGCTCCTCTGAAGGTTGAAACTGGACGTTATCAAGAAATAGCATTACAAGAAAGAACTTGTTTTAACTGCGAACATGAAGTTGAAGATGAAATGCATGTACTTATGTCATGTTCTTTGTATAATTACGAGAAACACTTTTTACGAAAGTAGCTGGCATTAGAAACACTCTTCTTTCACTAAATAGTAGGGATAAGTTTGTTTGCATTTTATCAGATGCTGAAATCGTAAGATATGCTGCCAAAACCTGTCATGATATACTCACTAAACGACGCGCTATTTTATATAGATGACTTTTTATGATGCAAATTTACGTGTTTTTATATAATGTTTCTTTTTGTTTTGATTTTAAACTGGTATATTTTAAATTGATATTGTATGACAAAGTATCCCATTTTAATATTTTTGTTGTCTCTCATAATGGTTCTATGCATGTCATTTGTTGCTATTTTACCGTGTATATATTTGTAAAACATGTATAGAAGTGAGACATAAATAAACTATTGTCTGTCTGTCTGTGTAAAGTAATGCTGAAAGTTCCTACTCTACAAGTGCATTAAGCTGTCAACTCGAGAAATTGTCCAGAAAATAAACCCGATAACTCGAACGTCTGTTATATCGAACTAATGTGTATAGTCCCTTGAAGTTCGATATATCGAAGTTCAACTGTATTTCGAAACACTGACCACAGAAAGTTTGTAGTATGTATACACATACTGCAGAACATATCCGAAATAAACATAGGAGTCTTAAAGCGCATGTGATTGCTTATTGCAGGGCAAATGCAAAGCACCCAATGTACCATTTCTTTATTTGGTCTTGGTTCGTGTGCAACTCTGGTCAGCTTGTGAATATTGCACTATTGGGTGTATGTAGTTCATGACTGAACAAACGTAACTGAAATATAAACTAGAGGTTTGTTTTGTCACAAAAACAGATGTCTCCCCCTCCCGTCTCCTTTCCAATACACAAGTGTAATGTCTGTAACTCCAAACTTATCAAGGTCTAATTTTAAGTCATCAGTGGCAATAACTCCAACGTTATCATGGGAGACAATTCAAACCCAGGTACACAACAACACATGCTGGACAACATTCCTGTGAAGTTTGGTGACTCTAGTACTAGTGGTTTCAGAGATGCACGCGATACAAAGTAAAGTTTCTCTTATTTTAAGTCATAAGGGGCAGCAACTCCAAAGTTATCAGGGGAGACAATTAAAAAACCCAGATGCACAACAACTCATGCTGATGAACATTCCTGTGAAGTTTGGCGATTCTAGTCCTACTGGTTATAGAGATACGTGCAGCACAAAGTTTTTCTAATTTTAAGTTATCATATCAGCGGAAATAACTCAATGATTATCAGGGGGAGACAATTAAAACAGACCCAGGTGCACAACAACTCATGCTGGTCAATATTCCTGTGAAGTTTGGTGACTCTAGCCCTAGTGGTTTTTAAAGAGATATGCACGACACTAAGTAAAGTTTGTCTAATTTTAAGTCATCAGGGGCAGTAACTCCAAAGTTAACAGGAAGATAAAATTCAAAAACCCAACGTGCAAAACAACTCATGCTAGTGCACAATCCTGTGAAGGTTGGTGACTGTAGCCCTACTGGTTTCAGAGATGCGCGCGACACAAAGTTTGTATAAATTTAAGTGTTCATATCAGGGGCAATAACTCAACAATTATCGGGGGAGACAATTCAAAAACCCAGGTGCACAGCAACTTATGCCGGTGAACATTCCTGTGAAGTTTGGTGACTCTAGCCCAACTGGTTTCAGAGATACGCGCGACACAAGTTTGTGACGGACAGACAGATGGACGGACGGACGGATAGACGGACGGGCGGACAGACAGACAACTCTGGCAAAAACAATATGTCTCCCCATAAATGGGAGAGACATAATGATATAATTTGCATAGGTAATCACAGAGCCGGCATTGGCAGCAGAAGGGTTATGGCTCATGTGATAAAAAAAAATCTTACATTCATGTTCATTACAAATTGTTTTCATGAAACGCGTTTACTATAATTAATATGACACTCGCTAAAGCACGTTTCGCAACTCGTTTCATAAAATCAATTTTTGATGAACACTCATGTAAGATCCTCTATTTCACAAAACAAAAACATTATGAAACATTATCACTACCACAATAATTTCCTTTATGGAATTGATGGTTTTATGATAATATACATATTAGTGTTTGACTCTTTAATTACAATATTGTCTTGGCCATATATTAAAGAGCGGAACATCTTGTGGAGAAACTTACAGTTGACCATTTGGCCATGGGATAGTTTCCGCCAGCATTCCACGACCTTGAATTGTTTGCCAATGCAAAAACAATTTAATAGTCGACTACTGATTTGTAAATAATCATGAAGTTCTAAGTGATACATGTAACAGTGATGCTGTAGCATATTTGTGCGCTTAGTGGTTATATTCTATTTAGTAATTTTGCAAGATCAAATTCCGATATCTACGCTTATCCCTTTTCCTTATATATTCCAAATTTCAATATCTATTGAATATTCATAGACAGAATAGTTATAATGAAATATGGACCATTGTACAAAGCCATTTAAAAAACTAAAGAAACATAGATATTATATTTCATTAGAACACAGAGCAGACCCTGGTCAGAAGGCTCCTGTGGGAGCCGTCTGAACTGGACCTACTCTGTTTGTAGATGTGTGAAAAGGAGTTTATATGAAGGAAAAAATTAAGATGATTTATTTCAAATAATTTCATCTCATCCAATCGTCTGAAAAGGAAAGTAATATAATCACAAATGGACAAAGTTATGTTACAAACTATGACAATGACAAAACATGTACCATTATGTGTTTATCTCTGCTGGTGAACCCATAGCAAAGCTGCAAAACGTTGCAATGCGATGGTATTGGTCAATAATAGTATTCTAATTTGAAATCTCTGTTATATATTCCTAAACATTCTGCTTAACGTTCAGCCTTCTAATAGAGACGGTGTTATTGCCTATGCAAACAGTTTGGATGCCGATGAGGTACCGAATAACTCTGCGTCTCACCAGGGTCCTTATTGTTTGTCACTCTGATATTATTCCTGGAAAGAAATGGAAGAAAAACAATTTTTAGAATTGAAGCAGACGAAACTATTTGCAGACAATCTTTTCCCTTAGTGCAGAAGGTAAGGAAAACAAACATGCAATCATTATCCTTTTAACATACCGTTTACGTTTAGTTCTCTGCATCCTTTAGGCCTTCACTTCTCTTTTCTTATATGAGATTCTATGTATCGTGTCTAATTTCAAGCTACCCTACACCATCAAGCATTCTTTGGAAATGTGCAAAAAGTTTCGTCTTTATCTCTTTCGCCGCCAAATAATTGTCGTCTGTACCTTATTGTCGCCTGAGAGTTTCTTCAGTTTCTCTTTCTAAAACAACATAGTGTCATAGTGTTAAACAGTTTAAATCCAGACGAGACTCGAGTTTGCATACAGAATACGATATCGTATTTGGCACCGAAAGATTATCGCATTTGGTACCGAAAGATTATCGCCTTTGGCACCGAAGGCGGCGTCTGATCAAGAACTTCACTTTTTGACTCAAACACTATTTCCATATATGTGCTTTATTCTGTTGAAAATTGGATTGCAGACGACAATTAGAAATTTGGTGCCGAAAGGGTTAACACGTGCTGTTTTAGTACATAAAAGTATGGCAGAATGATCGATGTACGAATTTCAAAGTGTACAACCATACCTCAATATTTGATCCCTGTTTTGAAAAAATCATCTCTCCATAACCCTAACTATAACCAGTATGCAATCGAAATTGACAATGTTTACAACACCTCATTCAACTACAGCTTGATAGTATAGTTATTGTTCTTATTTGTGTTTGATATGCTACCATCCCTTTCCATGTATTTGAATACAGTAGCATACCTTAAAGCCCCACGCTCATATTAGTGTCAATACCGGTCAATAAAACAGATAACTGTTTAATGCAGGACGAAAGTCATGCAGAAAGCTCCAACGGAGCTTTCTGCATGATTTTCACCCTGCATTAAACAGCCACCTGCCTGAAAAGATATATATTCTTGTTAATAACAAATCCGTTTTAGAGGGTTTTTGCAGTATAAAGGAGGAACATTTTAATTAATTGTAGTAGTACCTTTACCGCTTACAAGTGCGAATCAATATATGAAAGCCTAATTCAACGACGAACATATCTTAAGAGCTGCTAAAATGTAGTTTTCAACAATATCCAATAATGTTTCATGTTACTTCATAGTTTTTAAATCTAATCAGTTCCTGTTGCAATAGCTAACTTAAAACTCAGATACCCACTTCGCGTAAACTCTTAGCTCGTTAACCTAGATCTAATTCGTATTTGCAAACAGCTTGAGTCCAGATGAAACGCCGATTAACTCGGATTCTTATCAGGTTCCAAGCTTTGTGATACTCGATTAAAAGTTTCCCACACACTTGGTCGACTATGAAGTAGTCAAAATTGTACCAGACTCATTTTTGAGCAGACTGTAAGTTTTCTCTAGCGGGCGATTATCAGTTAGAATTGGATTAATTCTGATATTTTGTTCATGATGTTTTGTTCATTGATTAGACACCTGATCCGGGTCTACTCTATTTGCAAATCAGTCGCATTGCGTATCTAAGCATTTTGTTTTCTTAATGAATTTGTATTCTAATGTTGATTTGGAAGGGTGCAACTATCCAATAAATCTGCAATAACTCCATTGCAAAAATTACAAGCAGTAAAATCCCTCTTAACCCTTTCCCATATTGACGACTTTTGACGACTATGTAAAAGTCACTTTGTGAAACCATTGTGATAAATAGGCAAATGCTCTATTAGTCACAATGATTTCAAACTACAAAATTCTAAAATTTTCCTTTTCTCTAGTTAATGATCCTTTTCGTTAGATTTATTCAAAGAGCTTGTATCTAAAAAACGCTTATGAGGTAATGGGTTAACCAGACATTCAAAATGGTATCACTGCCGGTCTGTTAGACAGATAGCAACTTGATGCAGGGTGTAAGGCATGCAGAAAGTTTCCAAAGCATTTTCTTTATGACTTTCAGTCCATATTAAGCATCCACGTGCCTACACATTCAATTCCTCTTTACTAACATTACGATTTAGATGGTGTTTACTGTATAATGTGATATCGAAAACAAACTGTGTAGTCCAACCTGTTAAGAAACCTCCTTCAGGTTGGATATAAGTCGTCGTCGACTTATTGAACATGGAGTCTACAAATAAATGCTTTATATATTTAACTTTAACTCTTTAAATCAGAAACTGTAAATTCAAACACAATTAACTCTTCACTTGCTGAATTTTAAAATACAGTTCTCCTTCTTCACCCATGCCCTGTTGTATAATTACATATATCTTCACTATGTATACGTATTTCGCTGTGCAATCACTGCTGTGAAGTGCACTGGTTGCACAATCAACGTGTAAATAGTACAGAGCCTGACGAGACAGCTCCTGCAGGAGCTGTCTCATCTGGGTATTCACTATTTACAGGTAGGTGTATTGACGTGAATAGCAAGCGAATGGTTATGTCTTGGTATTGCATTCATAACACATATAATTTTCATCTCTATTTTCTTCTTTAAGCCTTTACGCCATGAATATTCACCAAATAAATAATAACATCATGAAATGTAATTAGGCTAATTCTGAAAATGGTATATTTAGACATGAAAATTTGTCCGAAGCAGAAATTGTAGAATCATATCTATATCACTCCTTGAGCAAACAGAGCAGACCCTGATCAGACGGTTCCTTTAGGAGCCATTTGATATGGGTATACTGTGTTTGCAAAGGCATAGAAATGCGTTATTATGGAGTAAAGGGTTAAAAAGCCCCAGTTTTCTACAGATATAAATCATTCAAAGTTGTAAGTAGGACATGGGTTCGCTGATTGTATCTCCGTGAACCAATGTCCTACCTATGTTTTTGTATTATTTATATCGTTAAAATTTATCAAACTTTCCTATAATGGTAGAATTATGGTACTCATAGAAAATAAATCAACTTTTATTGGCAAGAGCAGTATATACCGCAAGAGGCTCACCCCAACCTATATATATATGAAAGTGTGTGTTTATGTAATTGAGCAATGACGTGACCAAATGTAATTGCAGTGTATGTGTGCGTTTATATCTAACGATGTTCATGTTGTATACATTAATGAAAAGTAGTTTCTTTCAATTTCCTTGGCTTAATTAAGTCCTTAACATTAACCCTTACCCTGTTTTATGTTTATTCCAACTTTCAATACCTACTGAATATTCATGTCAGAATAGCTATAATGAAATACGGAAGGTGCAACGTTGTAGCCATTTAAGGGTGTCAAGAAACAGATTTTTCAAATTCCAATTAGCAAACAGAGCAGCTCCTGATCATACAGCTCCTATAGGAGCCGTCTTATCTGAATCTTCTCTGTTTACAAATGCATGAAAACACGTTTATATGAAAGAAAGAGTTAACTAAAACACTAGAATGCAATGATTTATCAGAAATGTCCTTCTAAAGTTGAAAAGTATTTTCAAACATAGGCTGGAAATTGAAACAAATTTATTGGACATATCATCAGACCTCTCCACAGTTTTGGAATTGGATGTCGGATTAATCTTGAATGATTTACAATTTACCTCGACGATTTTTGAATGGGGACGGTAAAAAAGGGTATCACCGTCTACCGTATTGCCTATACGCATGCGCGAGTTTTGGTTATATAAAACATACACAGCCATAATGAGCTACCGAAAATATTTCCGATACTTACATTACAAGAGGCGAATACGTGGTTGAATTTGAAAAATATGATCATTTGAATCCAGAATGTCGATATGTTCAAATAAACATGACTATTTTCTCCCGGACCTGGACGCTCTCTCAGCAACACTCGAGTTACTGTCGTCTCAGTTTCTATTTCTAGTTAGGCCTACTCATAATTCGATAGATCTGATCAGACTGATAGAATATATCTGATGACAATTCCCGCCCCTTTAAAAACCCTTTTTGCAATGACCAAGAATTGAACGCATACAGGGTCGACACCGTATGTCAGACAGATCATTTTCAGTAACACTGTTTTATCTCCTAGGCAGAGGCGCTTGATAAACATCGGCTTCGTTCTTTATATAGCGCACATACTATTTGATGTTATATATAGTTATATAAAGAAACCTATTTATGTTTCGGTGCCAGTGTTCTTATGTAAATCAATAAAGTAGACCCTTGTCAAACGGCGCCTGTATATGGCGACTGTTTGATAAGAAACTGCTGCAGACCTCACCTTGGCTTCTTTTTAAAGGAAGCCAATTTGTATTATATTTAGTATGCCGAATACTATATTGGCAATAAAAATTCATTTATTCTATCTTAACTGTATCAATTACACCTTTGCAAATATTTGAGATGAATATCTATGATCGTTGAATCCGAATGCATATAAGCTTCTAGAAAGCTAAGGAACATAGCTAATGTCTGTTTTCATAAAGATAAAAGTGCGTACCCAATTACTAAAATCGTCATTTCTCTACCAAACCCTATACTTTGACCACTCGTTTCCAAACATTAGTAGACTTTCCAATAGTTTGGATCCTGATAAGACGCCGAATTACTCAACGTCTTATGCAGATGTCCAGATAAGAAGTACAACTGTCAATATTTTAAAAAAAAAGTCTCCTTTATTTCTTTAACAGACCCTATTATGTGACAGAGACGATTCCTTAAGAGTGGTCACAATATAGGGTTTGGTGGAGAAATGACGATTGTAGTATTTGGATACACACTTTTATATGTAGTTCTGATCTTAATATGTGCATACAAACTGTTTGCAAATGTAATAACACGTTTCGCAACCCGTCCCATGAGTCGTTGTCCGGCAAATGTGGCTGCAAAAACAAAAACAAACACAAACTTACGAAAATAAATAAATAAAAAACACAAAATTACAAAAAGTAAATAAATAAAAAAAATAATAATAAAAAAATAAATTGATAAATAAATAAATAAATAAATAGATAAATAATTTTTGATAATGGTACATGGATACGCAATCTTTTTTCCATAGTGGGAACAGTAGATACTGATCTTCTGATCTGGATCTACTCTGTCTGCAAATTCGTATATATGGCTTAAAGGGTTAAATAACATTTCTAAACATTAATTGTGATTTTGTGTATTATGGTTACAAATGTTGGTATGAGATGAAGTAAAAACTATAAACAGTATATAAAACGGGAACGACAGGGTATAGGATTTAATGACACCGTGGCATTAAAACTAGGTCTTACCCCTACAAAACTGTAACAAAAAAGACTTTCTGCTCCGATTTGAATCTGGTCCAGTTCTTGCAATTCCGATTGATCAAACCTTTGAGAAACTATTGATCGAGTGTCACACAGTTTGGATCCTGATGAGACGTCGAGTTTGTTGGCGTCTCATCTGGATCCAAGCTGTTTGCCAATGTGATTCATGCCGCGAATAGCGGGAGAAGATTTAAAGTACAATGTACAAATAAAGATAAATTTGAAATTATTAACTTCCGGCTCGAAACCTATGTGTACTGAACCGCCTCTCTCTCATATAAGTGCTTTAAGTAAACCCAGACCAGGGTCTGTTTGTTTATAACAGATTCGAATCTGCAGTTTCTCCCTAAATAAAACATGTGTACATATTCCATTATAAACTTCCAGCTCGTATATTCATGAAGTCATTATTGCTTAAATGGCTATACAACAGGGAAAGTGTTAGTACATTTTCGAAATATTCTGAAATATTGTCGAATCTCTGTGAAATAGTATAAGAACATTTCAACATTTATTGCTACGTGCTCTGTACCTAATGTATATTCAAGAAAGAAATACGAGGACCTTGGGTGTCAATTAGATTATACAGTTGAACTTCGATATCTCGAACTCGGATAACTCAAACTTCGGGATTACTCGAACTAAAAGTTCAGTCCTTCCAAAACTTACAATACAGAATTGTTCTAAAATGTATAACAAGGCATATATAGAAACATGTGTGACAGCTTAATGCAGGACTATAGTGATGCTGAAAACTGATGTAGGAGCTTTCAGCATTACTTTAGACCTGCATTAAGCTAAAACATTAAGAAGTGTCCAAATGAGAAATCGGACAACTCAAACTTCTGTTATCTCGAACTAATTTGTATGATCCCTTGAAGTTCGAGATATCGAAGTTCAACTGTAGTTTACTATGGTATATGAACACAAGTTTTGCCCATAGCAGAAGCTCTAGAGTTAGATCTACAAATATATTGTTTTATAAGCAAAAAGAGCATACCCTAATCAGGCGACACCTACATAAACCGTCTGATCTGGGTATACTCTGTTTGCACAGACATAGGAAGGCATCAGTATTAGGTACAGGGATGAAATATCGACTTTGTCTCTATATTTCCAGAACTTGGTGTTGATTAACGTGTTACAGTTATGACTTACAGTTTTGTTAACGATTCAGCTTCGAATCTGATCCATAAGCAGCTTTCTCCATGTAATTTATTGAACATAATAATGCAGATCCATTGAAAAAGTTTTGACTTAAAATTTAGTATGACACTAATTTTCGTGTGTCAATTGCCTGAAACATTTATTCAGGTGTGTTTACAGTAGAATTTGTCTTACGCGTCAATCAAGGCAGAGCTCCATTTATATGTCTGTAAAGCATGTGGAAACTTTATGCATGTCTAAAGTAATGTAGAAAGCTATTAAGCCATCACATGGCCGCTTTAGACAGGTTCTCCTGTAACCATTTGCAGTGTATGTGAAATGAAAGTTTTATTTTAGAAACACGTATTTCAAATTTGTGACAGGCATGAGTCTGCTTGTTTTTGTTAGATTAACCCTTTACTCCATAAATACGCATTTCTGCGCTTTTTCAAACAGAGAAGACCAAGATCAGACGGCTGCTGTAGGAGCCGACTGATCAGGGTCTGCTTTGTTTGCTTGTGATATAATGTATATGTGATTCTACAGCTTTTGTCATGGCCAAATATGCATGTGTCCATGTGTTGTTATTATATAAACATCACATCCTATGGAGGGCACCAACATGTATTGTCAACCCGATGTTGGCGTGAGCAAAGGGTTCCGAGGGTTGACAATACGCGCTGTTGCCCTCCATGGGATGTGATATTATTTTACCATACCGAACATCACACTCAACGGCAATAAAAACATTTTGAACAATTCCGAAATCAACATAAAATACTGACTGTAAGTCCAGTTATATAAGAAAATAATAGAGAGTTTTCGATTTCGTACTTACGTATACGTGTGTCTACACGTACATGTACATGTTCCTGAATTTTCAAAATCATGTTTCGAAATCAGAGAAAGTGCACCCATACGGGTAATCTGTCATGATACGTTGCGACTTCTTGCGGGACCAGGTCATTTTCTTTAAAATAAATGAGACTAGGAAGAACTAGAAATTGCATAAAGTAGGAAAATTAGGCACAAAGACGAACATAGAAAGAAAATAAATATACGGACAGACATACTGACAGGCATGCAGGGAGATAGATAGATAGACAGACTGATCGATAGACAGATAGATATACAGGCAGATATACAGATAGATAAACATACAGATACATATACATATCAATAGACAGACTGATAGGCAGACAGAAGGTAGATTGATAGACAAATAGATACAGATAAACAGACAGATAGATAGACAAACAGACGGACATACAGTATACAGACAGAATGACAGACAGACAGACAGACAGACATACAGACAGACATACAGGCAGATAACCAGACAGGCAGTGAAGTGAAGTCAAGTAATATTTATTTACGCGGTACAGAATTAACAAATAGCATAAGCTCGACAGAGCGTTCGACACCGACATTTCATACACATACACAATACAGCACAGACATAGAATCACATTAGCATTATAAGAGCAACAAATCACATTATATAGCAAAATAAGCATAAGATCGCAGGCAGACAGTCAGGCAGATAGAAAGACAGGTTGAAAGACAGACGGCTGAGCGGAGGCGTGGGTGGGCGTACGGACGGACAGACAGACAGACAGACGAAATCACAAATACGAAGCATACACAGATTTAGTGCAAAGCCAAATTGACGAAGAAACAACCCATGACTCGGTTCAGATGAACTTTTTAATTAGGTCACGAAATATGAAATTAAACACCTTTAATTTCATTTTTCAAGTAAAAAAAACTATTGTGACACAAGGAGAAGGGTTGGTACTAGCATTCTATGAACACATTTTACTAGAAAACATGTGAAAAAAAGGTATTAAACGATGAAAAAGTTACACGTTTTGTTGAAACTTCTAGAAGCAATCCTACACGTTGAGAACGTCAAAGGTTGATTATATTTACACATATATTGATGGCGTCACACTCCGAAATGATGACACACTAAGCCTTCCACGTATACATGTACGGACACCTACAAGTAAGGAATCGAACCCTCTCTAATGTCTCCGAAACGCAACTTGACAATTGCTGCAAAACGCGACTTTTTAGATTACAAGCTGTCAAACTGACGTTTGGTGGTCAAATTGCAAGCGTTGGATGACGTCACACACATAATTTAATAAGCGCTCATTGATTTAGACGGATACTTGTCCGTAGTTAACTCCCTTGTGTAATGTTGCATGGAACAGTACCAGTTGTTTCATGACAGGTATATGGAACATTTGTATGGGAAAGTCACGTGAGGTATAATAAAACAAAGTAATCTTATTAATATTCATGACGCAATTATTCCTTACATGATTATTTATGGAGGAAATGGTTAAGGGATCGGATGTCAGTAAAGCTTCATGTGACAAGAGTTTGTACACATTTATTTTCAACTTGAGAAGCGTTTTAGTCACTGTCCTTTCTATTTTTCATATCACCGCAAACTTGTTTGAGGGGGTATACTGGAATCACCCTGTCCGGCGGTCGGTCGGTTAGGCAATTAGTCGGTCGATCCATCTGTCTGTCCGCCCGCATTTAAAAGGTAGTTGGTATCTCAAACGTCCTCCTTCAGTTTGAAAGTTATTCAGTGTATAAGTGGTATACATAATAACCATTGATAGTAGACGTGCTGGACGTAATTTTCATATGTTTGCAGAATTATCTCCCCTTGAACTTTGAGTATTTTTGTCACTTTGGCATGAAACAGGAGGAGTTAGTGTCACGAACTCCCCTTCAATTTGAAAGTTATTGAATTGATGCAAAATAACCACGAATAGCATATGTACCTTGAACTTTAAGTATTTCGTGTTTTGGTCCTGTTACATGGGTAGTTGGTGTCACAAACTTGGATTTGCAAGCGGGTGCATTCACCACCTTTAGTTCTTGTTCTAGTTCTAGTTGTATTCATATAAACAGTGTAAACATACAAATGTATAAGATTAACCCCTCCTATGGTTAAAAACAAATAAAGTCTGTTAAAACCATGACTTGTTACAGTTTTCTACAGTACATATTATGTGATTTAAATGTATTTATCTCACGTTGATATGAGTATTGAACGACTTCAACAGAACTATGGACCATGTTTTAACCCTTACCACACTGTGGTAAAAATAATAGAATAGAAGTCAGGTAGGAACTTTGAAAATAACACACAGCAGTGTACAGCAACAGCAGCAGCACAACTGAAATGCGCGTTCGCACACAGAAATTAAAAAACAAACACGCACATACAGCACGCACTCACGCACTCACGCACACACACATACACACACACCTCCCTCCCCACCTCCCTACCTACCAGCATATATACCTTCCTACCTATCTAACAACCTACCTACATACATGTACCACTGGCACTTGATCGAAACAGAGTATAGTTGTTATTTATAGCAACAAGTACATCAATACACACTGAGTTTTAAAACAATTTTACTAGGTCGTGTATAACGCATTCAGCATGTTCGCTAAGCGTGACTTTTAAAAATGTGTACCTATCACTGGTGACAGGCTACATGTCGCCATGTCTTTCATCGAGTGAAATAAGTGTTTGAGTATATGGATTAAGTGCAGGAGTTTATATTCAAGTTTATAGATTAAATGCACATATACTGACAACAAGCAACAACACCAATCGAGTATGTCAGTATGACCGGAATGGTAACGTTACATCCAAACAAAACACCGACCTCAGGTAAATGTAGCTACAAGATACTTGTGTCAAGTTTATTTAAAATTGTACTCCATAGAGACGCCTTGTTAACACCATTGCAAACAGAAAAGACCGAAATCATATGGCACCTGTAGAAACTGTTTAACTAGGGCTTTCTGTTTGCTTATAGAAAAATGTTGATCGTATTCTACAGTTTCTGTCATGATCAAAGTATCATTTGTTAAACGCAAATGTAAAAATCATCTAATTAATTACTATTCATGATATAATTAGTTTTTATATTACAGCCTAAACTCGATAGTGCCCGGCCCCGCCTCGATAATCTATATACAGTAAACCCCTACTAATTATCAGTTACGGTTTTATGACATTCTAGATTATCACTGAAGGTGATTATTACCCCCACAAACGTGACTGCCACAAGATATAGTTTTGTACGATTCGAAGGGGTATAACTAAGGAAATAGATAAACTGTAAAACTATTATAGGATGCGCACCTCCTCTTCATGATAAGTATAATGTCAAGTTTCGTACGATTCCAGTCAACAGTCGCTGGGAAACGTGCGGAATAAAGTCATTAGACTGACCAACACAACATTTTTAAACAAAGGGGCATAACTGTGAAAGAAAATCAATCAATCTAAGTATACATAGAATTGGATACGCATGTCGTCTTTATGATAGTGCATCATGTCAAGTTTCGTTCGCTTCCAGTCAACAGTTGCTGAGAACCCGCGGGAAAAAGTCAACAGACCGACAGACCAAAGTTCAAATAGGAATAACTCTGTAAGAAAATAGATAAACTGTAAAACTATTATTGTCGCCGTCTTTAATTTTCATTATTGAATTAGTGTTCCACTTTGTTTCAAAATTATAATAACAACAAACATTTAGGGGGCTCCCTGGTCCAGTGATTATAATTACTTAGCCCCTCATCGCTGTTGTTCGATGTAAGGAAACCCTCCAGTTGGCTTGCGGTGTGCTGGTGGTTCCACTCGGGCGTTCTGTACACGGAACGCAGACTTCCTAGACCTGTAATTAGCTGTGCGAAACACAGACTTCCTAGACCTGTTATTGGCTTGGCTTCGCAATATGACTGAAGTAGTGTGAGAGCGACGTAAAACCTTGATAAAAAACATATCAAACAGGGTGGACCCTGATGATACACAGAGTTACTCAGCATCTCACCTGGATCCAAAATGATTGCAAGGCGATGCGCAATTTTTTTCCAACGATAGCTAAAGAGTTAAACATTGACAGAATAACGTACATGCACTGCGGGAGGTCTCTGTATTACTATCAATCAGCTGAATTGAAAACCTTAACCCTTTGCCTAATACAGACACCTTTTCATACATTTGAAAACAGAATAGACCCAGACCAGTCAGCTTAAGGTCTGCTCTGTTTGCTTATATGATTTTATAGAACTTATTCTACAGTATCTTTCGGCGCTATATGACCTATTTAGTGTCGCAGTGCCGTAAAACCCAACTCACTCACTCACTCTACAGTATCTACCATAGTCAAGTTCATGGTTTTATAATATTCAGGTAATTAGTATGCACGCATTCATTCATGTCCTCAGGCAGTTCATAATCGTTTAGCCGCCAAATAAATTTCGTCAATAGTGGTTATAAAACACAGCCAGGTATCCATTTGGAGTTTCTTTTATTTTTTTTATAATCAGAGTGTCAAACAGATTGGATCCTGATTAATTGATTTATATTTATGTATGAATGTGTTACATTGTACTTGTGTAAAAATGCAAGCAATAAAATACATGTAAGATTAAAACAAGAACAGCTTGGATTCTAATCTAGATCCACACTGTGAGCAATGGTCAAAGAGGATTCGCCCATGGCGGGGAAAGAGTTACGGCATAACTTTTGTGTGATAAAATATTTTGAAATGAATAATAAGGATACCAAACAGTTCTGATCCTGGTGAGATGGAACTGTTTCCAAAGGTAAATTTTGATATACATCAAGATACAAATTGTGACGTTGCTATCTATGTTGTTTTTTGCACTTGCTATGTGAAAGTATGTGAGCTCAAAGGTAATCTAACCCTTTCCCTAATGAATCACAGGGGTCTGGACCGCTTCATTGGGGTCTATATGTACTATATAATAACAAGGGTTCCAACTAGCAGAACGGATATCCGTGTACCACGAGTACAAATATGACTGTAACTCTTACAATTTAAATGATAATTTCGTAATTCTTTCGACTATTGAAAGCCAATATATTTTTCTATCAAATAAATATAATCTTATAACGGTAACTTATAAACAAGTATCAATCCAACAATGATTTTCTCAAAAGTTCACGTGTTTTTAGGGTCATTGACAAACGTTCGTTCACTCCGGTTTCACTATATCACAGCAATAGCCTGGCAATTTGCAGTTCAAAATATGGCGTGAGTCAATAAAACGAATCAATTCTAACACCCACCTCCAATTATTTAGTCCCCAGCATCAAAAGAATGATGTAAAACTAGCGAGTTTTGTCAGTTTGCTTCAAATCGTCGAGGAAGGAGCCATTGTACGTGACGTCACGGATTTTCCAACTTTTCATTCGCTCATCCAATGAAATGGCTCCATTCAAATTTGTTGCAAAATGGCAGCATCCGAAATAGAAACATAACGACAGACGGAAAGGCCGCTGTTGCTAGTTGCTTATTTATTAAGAGGACAAAACAAATGGAGATTGGTGATATAATTAGGTTGTTTTATTGAACCACGCCATCTTTTGAACTGAAAATCGTCAGGTTATGGCTGTGATATAGTGAAACCGGGATGAACGAACGTTTGTCAATGACCCAGAAAACACGTGAAATTTTGAGAAAATCGTTGTTGGATTGATAATTGCGCGTAAGTTACCGTGAGAAGATTATATTTATTTGATACTAAAATATAGTGGCTTTCAATAGCCAAAAGAATTTCAAAATTATCATTGAAATTGCTAGAGTTACATTCATATTTGTTCTTGTGGTACACGGATGTCCGTTCTGCTAGTTGGAACCCTTATTATTTGTATAGTACATATAGACCCCCACGAAGCGGTCCAGACCCCTGTGTAATGAATATTCATGGGAAAAATATTGACTTTATGAATACTATTTAACCCAAAATTAATAATGATATATGCCAAAGGAAAACAGAAATTTCAGACTGAATAAGTAAATAGTGCAAACCTTGATCAGTGAGCGAATAAGAACATACTGATCTGGATCTATTCTGTTCTGCAAATCGCACATTTGTATCTTTATGAAGTATAAGGAATTGTCTGTAGGATGATTAAATGAACTGCGAGAAGTCGTAGACTACCATCAACTGAACTGAACCAATGACAATTGTTACATACCAATAGACATTTTACATATAGTGACCCTTATCCTGCAGACTGCGACAGCATTTATCCTTGCCAGCAGTTTGTAGATATAATGTATGTGATGCCAAACAATCGGCAGTTTTTCAAAAGCCTAAACGAAAACAGTAAAGCATGGTTTAAGACGACATGCTGTTTTCTGCAGGATAATGGTTCAATATTTTATCTAAGAGTTTAACTTTGGTAACGAATTCTTTGTCTCAAAACACAAATACATGTTTGTCCTCAACAACATTTGCTTGAGAAGAAAGTTGATTACTAGATCTAACTCATATTTTGCCGACCAGTACGTAACTGTCATTTGCAAATAGCTGTTACATATTTTATTATACAGGCACACCTTGGATAGAGCAGATACGAGAAAGGAAGATCGAGTAGATAACCTAAAGACCATGGATTGCCTGTCTGGGACAAACCTTTTAAAACACGCAGATTTTTCTCGGAAAGTCTTGCTCGTCGGTGACATAAAGCTTGACATTACCAAAACCTGCACCTGTTCTAGGATTGCTGCCGAGGCCCCAATACCCATCTACTATGAGTCTGATTCGACATCCAAGATCGGTGGTGCTGCACATGTCGTTAAAAACCTACACTCTATGGGTATAGATGTTGATCTTGTTTCTTTCAACGACACTTCTAACAAAGCGCTTCAACAATGCCTGAAGCACGAAACTTTCCGAACTGATCATATAGTGGCATTAGAAGAATATGATGTTGAAGTAACGACGAAATATGTTACAAGCGGATGTCAGACTTTTGAGTCGATTAAACCTGCTGTTGTTCGTAATGCAAGGAGTGTCGACGAGCTTCTTCTGAAGAAAGTCACAGACTTAATTACCACGAACACTTATGCCGCAGTCATTTTAATGTACACCACACAATGCACAGTGTCAAAGACAACAATGGAAGAAATAATTAAGCTAGCAAATCACTTTAAAACTCTTTCTATTGTAAGTGTTAATGAATGGGATAACATATTGTTTCTGGAAGCCTCAATCATAGTAGCTAAACAGAAATTCTTTATGAATAGGTTTGACACAGAAACGGCTAATGACGAAAACGAATACGTAGCAATGTTAAAAGATTCGCAGAGAATCAATACTTTAATTCTACTTTCGGAAACAAGCATTTCTTACTATCAACTAGGACAGGAATGTAACAATTGTGGTTCATTTGCCCTGCCAAATTATATACCAATGGCTCGTTTGACTGCAGTTAATAATGCCATACTGGCTTCAATAGTACTCGGAACGGCATATGAATTACCAGTTCATATGAAATGTGCTTTCGCCGTTAAGTGCGCAGCTAATGTCTGTAAAAAGAATGGCGACATGGTGGTAAATCTCACGGAAGTACTACCCTGCAACATTGTTCGCTACAAAGAAGAACTGACAAATTATGTGGCTTTGCTTCCAAAGAACAAAAAGGTAGTTGTAACTACAGGTTGTTTTGACCTCCTTCACGCTGGTCATGTCGAGAGTTTACGGCTGGCCAAGGAGCTGGGAGACGTTCTAATAGTTCTACTAAACTCTGACACGTCTGTGAAAGAACTGAAAGGACCAACACGTCCTATCTATGCCCAGGAGCAGCGAATTTTGCTTCTACAATCCGTCAAGTACGTCGACTTGATTGTCCTCTATGATGACAAGGAACCCCATTGGCAGCTAAAGACTATTGACCCACACGTTTTCGTGAAAGGCGGTGAATATTCTGAAAATAAGATAACGAAGCAATTTCCATATTTGAAGCAATACAAGGCGGTCCAGATGGTTCAAAACATTCATACAACAAGCATTATTCAAAATATCATACGCAAAAATTGACACGCAAATGAAAGTTTATACATATATAGGTATAACTTGTAACTTATCATAATCCGATAGAATAAGCATGTTTTCTTTAAGTAAAGGCATTATATCACAAATTGTTTTATGTGTGTGTGGCACATTCCAGTACAGTCCTATGTTTTCACAAACTCATCATTGGAAATGTGTTGAAACCCCGTGTGTATCCTTAGCCGTGTCATTAAAAAGTTCCTCTGACACTCGGCTGTATTCGGCTGACACTTTACGTTGTCGACAGAAAGTGGACGGAGAATATGCGCAAGAAAGTTATGTTGAAAACAAGCTGGAGTCAGTCGAAGAACAAACTGTAGACAATTATTTTTTGTGTGTGTGTGTGTTTGGCTTAAATAGATTCATGAATTTTAAACAGCAATGTCAATGTACACTTATACATGTATTTCAAACCTTATGACGTCAAATTATTTCGTCTGCTCGAGACTATCGCCTGCATTAACTCCAAAAACTGCAGTTATTTCATTTTTATTGGAAAAATGAAGGTAGTACCAAAGTTTTAAGTTTTGATCCAGATGAAACGCCGAGCTACTCAATTGATTGCTAAGGAAATAGAGTTGAACTTCAATATATCGAGCTCGGATAACTCGAAATTCGGGATAACTCGAGCTGAAAGTTCGGTCCTTCCAAAATTTATAATACACAATACTCATGTCTAGAAAAGCAGGTGACAGCTTAATGCAGGTTGGAAGTAATGCTGAAAGCTCCTACAGGAGCTTTCAGCATTACATTCGACCTGCATTAAGGTGTGAACTTGAGTTATTGGTCAGAATATAAATCGGATGACTCGAACATCTGTTATCTCGAACTAATTGGTATGGTCGCTTGAAGTTCGAGATATCGAAGTTCAACTGTAACAGATGCTCTGACAAGATGTCATGCAAGTCAACTTTAGTCACTTTTGGCGCCGAAAAGTACAATGATTTTCTCTAATCTTGGTATATGCTCCTATTGTGGTTTAGTATAAAAATAAGAAAAAAACTGTAATTTGGGCTGCCGAAAGGCAGCCCATACTTATACGACTTTGAAAATGTTGCATGATTAACCACGGTCCTGTGTTTCTATAACTGCCGACTGCTACGGATTTTTTGTTATCCCGTCTATTCTAAAATTCACGAAAATTATGATGTTGTTTTTTCAAAAATTATGACGTACCCATTTATTACTGTTTAAACTCCGCATGATGCTTTTGCATTTTAATTTCATATGCACATGTTTATGAACATGTTCTTCGAAAGCGGTTTTTCAAATGCTAGTGACATAGCTATAATTGAAACACACTTTTAGTATAAAGCACCGTGTCGTAGGGGTAGCGCGTTAGCCTAGAAACCAAGGGTACAGAGGATTCTAGGTAGATATGAAAATATTTTTTTCTTTTCGTTTGTCAATTGTTTCTTTTTATTTCTTATTTTGACTTTAACGTGCTTTTGTTTTAAATCCATTTTATATTAGCATCCAGATATTCAATTCACACATCGTCCCGTGTGTAGAACCTACTCCATAATTACACAAATGGCACTTTAACTCTGATTTGCTGATGAATAACTGATTAACTGTCATCTGAAGTTGGTAGTTGAATACAAACCTTTTATTTCAAAGTTACTTTGCAAAATAAAAATGCAAACACAACAAAACCTCTCAAACAGGACAGGTTAATAAAAGTGTTATATATGTATGTTCATTCTCTGATTTCCATTCATTTACAAGTTCCCCCCCCCCCCATTTTCTGCAAGTACATTATACAACCCGCTTCTTATTTGTTTTATTTATTTATTGACATTTAAGGTCTTGGTTTACACTGGTGATATTGCCACTTGATACCTGTTAGGCAGCCATTTTACGCTTACGTAAAACCTCGCTTGTTGTGTTTGAGTTGGGTCCAACAGTCACATACACTAACGTATCCATACTGCTGAAAGAACTACATGTACATACTTTTTACAAAACATCGATCAAACATATTTGAACCATTCTCTTGCTGATGTCTTTAAGATAACTCCCCTTCTTAACCTATAACCTGCTGAATAATTCCACACACATTCGCTTAATGCACAAGTAACTTGTAAATAGTGCGCATCCCGATGAGACAACTACTGCGGGAGCTGTCTTATTAGATTCTTCACTATTTACAGGTAGGTTTCTTGACGTGAATAGCATGTGAAGTAGGTCTTCAACAAACAATTGCTCCTTATTCAACCAAAAACAACAAGTGTCTTTGAATAGCTTTTTAAGTAACAACAACTTAACATTTTACTACATGCAAACGCATTGTCGCACATTTGCAAGCAGAGTAGACCAAGAGCCGTTTGATCTGGGTCTTCTCTGTATGCTTTTGACATGGTATAGATCTGATTCTACAGTTTGTGACAAAGCAAAATAATTTTTTGAAAAGTTTACTTTATAATAATTCAGCTAATAAATATTCATGATGAGAAACACAACAATGGGAGAGAAACACAATACGCAGTTTTGCTTTCGTTTCCTTTGTGTTTTACAATATTCATGCAAATATTTACAAATAAAATCTGTTTAAACCAAATATTCATGATGTCATTATATCTCAAATGAATACTATAAAGAGAAATGGTTAAATAAAACAGAAAAAATGTACAGACTTTGGTCAAGTGAGATCAACTAATAGAATACAAACTTGTCAACACTTTATTCCATGAATACTTTATCCCCGTATATACCTGAGTATAGACATTTCATCAAATGGAACGCGTCTGGCATGTATGTGCATGTTTTTAGAGTATAAAACATTGTATACTAGAATCATTATACGAATGAAATTTACATTACCCAACTGTTCGCGACTTGATTCTCAACAGTTTTCTCAAAAGCTTGATCGATTCGGAAGTAGTCTCAATTGTATCAGAACCAGTTTTAAGCGGACATTAAATCCTCACATCGGAGTAATGTTTAAGTTTACTCTATATTAAGAGGCAAAATTCGCCTAGTGGGATTTGTTAGCTCTTCATACCCACATGAAAGCTTAAACTTATGAGATGATTTTAATGACAAGCAGAACGAACCCTGATGAGATGCCTTCTCTTGGAGCCCTCTTATCCTGGTATACACTCTTTACAAAATGGCATTGCATATCTGTCCAAAATTAAAAGGGTAATCAAACTTGAGAATCGTTGTTGGCCTAAGCCTTCTAACCTCGATCAAGTCACTTGTATCGTGTGGTCTTTGTTTATACGTTAAACATGATGTATGCTTAATTTTATATACGTTCAACCAGTCGGTATAAAACATTATGCTACAGTGCCATCTCTCTACAGCGAGCACTCAATATACGTCAGAGTGTAAGTCACGCAGGCTGGTACTGGCTTGTGGGTGTGAATCGTTCCGCCATACGGTTTGTTTGGCTCCTCGAGTTTCCTTAGCCCTACATTTTTCCTGGTGTATCTTTATTAAGTTCGCTTTCGGGAGATTCTATTGTATTAATAACAACTGTATTAAAAGGGAAGTCCCTATATTTGACGCGTTTCAAAAACATCTAAAATATACAAAGCTCATTTGTTTATATGCTGAAAAGTAGTATATCGCAAGAAAACCCGTCTAATTACCGTTTATAATGACAAAACATCAATGTGTTTGATATCGCCGATCCCGTTTTCTCTCCGATGTTTCAGTTTTATTCGGGTTGGGTTTTAGTTTCGTATCTGTTCGCCGTATTCGTGTTTCCCCGACCACTTCTGAGAAAAGCTATTACGTAAACAATTGAAGGATCGGGTGACCATCGGCAAAACGCGGAAAAAAATAGCGGAAAAAGTCGACAATATTGTGTTGTAGAACAATAATTATAAGTGTTGATGAAATCGGTTTATTTGTATCACAGGGGCATTTTTCGAACCTTCATAATAATGATTGAGTATAACAAGTACCAAGTTTTATGATATTATTGAAAATATGCGTTCATTGCAGGGACTTCCTCTTTAAATACGTACCGGAAAGATTTTGAGATTGTAATATCCTTTAGAGTTTGGCTAAGATTTTCAACGAATAGTTCATAGACCAAATTCTTGAACACATTTAACCATAGCATGCGTACATAATACACAAAATGAGAAACAGCTTGCTGAAATGTGTTAGTTACATAATTGTAATGTATTCAGCTTAGAATATGAAACAGACTATAGGTGCCTTTACTTCCCTAATCCTCTGTGATAGTAGCCTACCTTATCAGTTGTGTATTAGATCTCATACTGAGAGTACCATTAAAGTAGTAGTAGAACTCACACGCTTGTGTACTTATTTATTTGTCACTTGACAATACTCATTTGAGTTTATACTCATAACTATTACTATTACTACCACTACAAACATAAAATATTAAGAATATTACAATAATGATAACCCATTATCTTTCCTTCATTGTTTCTAGATAGATAGATAGATATTCCTTTATTTCCTCCAATATAGGAGAGTACAACATGTAATATAACAATTGTGCAAACAGACATACATTTAGATCAGCAACGTGAAACAAGACGCAATGCAATACATGAATATACAGAACAAGACATACAGTTAGTAGGAATGAATACGGACATATACATATTAATATACATATATATTCATGTATAAACACAAATATAAATACACTTCCATACACACACACGTATGTACATATATATGTAAATATACATATGTATGCACTCACGCGTGCGCGCATGTGTATACGTGTATACACGCACATACACGCACATACACATGTACGCGTATATATAATTACCAAGCGTTACTATTTGTCCGATTATCTTACCTCTTACGAAACGAAATAAAGAGATATTTGACGGCAATTTACGATACAAAAGTTATAATATAATACTATCAAAGATCCAAACATGCACCCCTTATGTATTTAACCCAAGAGATACATTAAGGAACTTCAGTGAACTACATCCCGTATGAATTACACACACCAATCGAATGCTATATGTCTGCATTAATATGTAGCCATATACATACATTCAGTCGCTGGTTACACATATATATATCATGTACAATGAACCCAAATCAACACAATTGCACATTACATAAGGGTACACTACAATGGCATAATGTATTTTCAGGACTGCCTATCTGTAGGATAATGTACTATACTGGTACACTTTAACACTGACATTATGGAAAAGTAAGTTTGCAACATACACGGTTACAATATATGTGTTTGCCACAAACATATATGCTGTAATAACCTATCTATTTATCTAATATAATTATAACAGAAGTCCTAACTATTTTACATGCCTGAAAATATTAAAGCAAAACTTCCCCATCAGTTTTAAACATGACATATGTTGATCTGCATCTATTAGATCTCTTAGACCTGATAGGAGACATACCATCTGCTTTTTTCTGGAAAAACTATTAGTTGCCTATATACTCCCAATCCGTATTTTCTACAGATATTCTCCCAAAGACAGTTTCTTGTTGTTGACGTTGCACGGCAATGTAACGCAATATGCAAGGCAATACTGTCAGTTACACTGTTGCACTTACTACAGCGAGTAATATAGGATCTCGAAAACAACAGGTTGATAAACTTGACTGCAGCTTGGGAAAATTTAAGCGTGCTTCTATCACATTTACTAATTATCCAATAACAAATCGGATTAACATGTGTTAAAGACAGAATAGTACCAACTTCTTTTAGTGTATTATCTGATAACAGGCGTACTTGCATTTCAGACATATATGCAGATTCTATATTATTGTATACCATGCGTTTCCATGTATGTTTCGTAGGAAAAATGCCATTTTTTACAAAGTCGTCAATTACTGAAAGCAGATTATATTTTCTGCAAATTCTATATATATCTGGAACGAATCCTCTAACTCTGCTGCAATCGCTAACATAGTTACAAATTCTGTAAATAAATAATTTCTTGACTAAACTGTCATTGTCTAATCTGCATAGTTGACCAAGAAATGTCAGTTTTCTCCTGTCGATTTCGACCTCAATGGGATATACACCTAGAGAAAGTAAAACAACATCTGTTCTTGAATATCTGGCAACGTTCTGAATAACTCTAATACAGAATCTATGAGCTATTTCGAGTGTATTTATTACACCAGGAGTCATGTTTGACCATACTTCGCACCCATAAAGGGCCTTAGGGAGGACTATTGTATCATACAACTTTTTTGCAGATAACGGATTAATACCGTTCATATAAATACCACAATTAATTATAGATAAAAATGTTTTCCGAAGTTTCGCAGAACACTCTTGTACAGTTTTCGACAAATCTGTATCCTTGTGAAATAAAACACCGAGATGATTATAACAATCAATTTCTATAACACTATTATTTCCTAGTACCCAACTTTTATCCCTAACAGCTGGCTTAGTTGAGTGCTCATATGTCACAATAACAGCTGACTTCTTGGCATTATAAAGATATCTATACTCTCTACTGTACGCTACACAGATATCCATCAGTTTCTGCAAACCATATCTCGACAGTGAAAGCAAAACCATGTCGTCAGCTGAAGTCGGACATGTGACCATATAAGTCCATATAATGTAAGACCATACTGACTGCAAGTTAACCGTTCAAGTAGGTCATTTACGTAAATTAAGTACAAATGAGGACTGATTACGCCACCTTGCCTGGTGCCCTGTAATACATGAAACCAGTCTGAGACATATCCGTTGCTTTTAACACGACTATACATATTTTGATAAAGGTTATATAGAGCCTTAAATATACACATTTCGATGTTTGTATGAAACAATTTCACCATTAGTGCGTCGTGCCATACACAATCGAAGGCCTTACTTACATCAAGAAAGCAAGAGTAAAGCTTACCACCATTTTCATTAATATAATTATTACATTCTCTGAGCATAAATGACGTCATCATGCACCCTATACCTTTCCGAAACCCTCCTTGCAGGTCGTGTATCTTATAACTATTCTGCATACGGCTTAATACAATCGATTCAAAAAGTTTCAGAAGAACAGATGATAAAGTAATTGCCCTGTAATTGTTTGGGTCATTATGTGACTTATTATAGTCAAACAACTAGGTCTGACGGGTCACGGGTTCGCCGAGTCCATTTTTAAGGGAAATCAGCATTCCGGACATCCACGTGCCATTTATGAAAGAAAATGTTCAGTTATAGGTATAAAGAATAAGCGCATTAGTTATCGGAAATATAGCGTAGTGGATAAGTCGTAGGACCATAAAGAAGTATATGATCGGCGAACATTTTATTAGGCGCAGGTTCGAGTCTCGCATAAACCTAAAATATTTTTTTTTGCTAAAAATATTAAGGAAAGTCCCCTTAAAAGCATTAGTTTTGTTGTGCAATAAGAATCCACTTGTACAAGACATTTGCTAAAACTTATATTGATATTCATATTTTAGCATCGATTTATTATTGAAATAGGACTCGAACTCAAACAAAGGTACCCTTCCCTAACATAGACAAACATGTGCATAAATGGCCATTACAATTATACAATATGACATAAAATGATACTCTACTATTCATTCAAAATTAAAAAAAGTTTAAGGTCGACACGGGATTCGAACCCACGTTCATTAAAAAAACTACTCTCGCAATGTCTTCTGCGTACCTAGACTTTACCCACTGCGCTAAACTGCTGACAACAATTCCACCTTCAATTTTATCTTACATACTAAACTCGTCTGTTTAAAAAATGGTCCGAGAACAGGCGGAATGCTGATCTCCCTAAAAAATGGACTCGGCTGACCTTTGACACGTCAGACCTAGTTGTTTGACTATACCTCCTTTGTGAAGAACTATTATCTCCCCCCTTTTCATTGCTATAGGACAATGCGAAAACTGTAACATATAGCTAAAAAGTTTTGAGCACAACGTTTGTAAGACACTACCACCGTGTTTCATATTCTCATAAAAGCACCTGTCTGGGCCACACGCTTTGTTTGCTTTAGCCTTTTTACAAGCGGTTTCTACCTCACTCACTGTGACATACGTTCGATTGCTATCATTTACATGGCAAGAAAACTGCTCAGTGATAGAATTTATCTCATGTGTAACCTGCTCCCTGCTGTATCCATGGAAGCTTTCATTTGCAAGTGGTGTATACAAATTCCGAAAATAATCTGCCCATTTTACATTAATCGCCTTTGGATCCCTATAAACAATATGATCAAATATCAATTCGTTACCTAGAGCAGTCCTCGTCCTTTTACGTCGACAAGTTACATGCTTCCAAAATAAAGACGTATCTATCTCTGCACACCTATCAATTTCCTCATTCAATTTATCTAGATAACAGTTTACTTTCCTACGGTGAATCCGCCTAAAATCACGCTTCGCAGTTTTGTATTCAACATAGGTATTATGGTCATTACCACGAGGTTTATGTGCCGATACCCATTCACGACGCTTAACCTTCGATATTTTGAATGCAACTTTCAACTCATCGTCCCAATAAGGCTTCAAATAGCGTTTGAATTTCGATTTGGGAACACATACGCTATTCGCTTCATTAATCAAAGAAACAATATATTCATACAAATCATCAACCTGTTGAGAACTCGTGATATTCTCGTTTAAAACCCGAGGATCTACATTATTCTCAACAAATATTCTATATTGAGCAAACTGCTCTGGTGTTACCTTTGACCAGTTTATATTAGTTAAAGGCGTATTATTACAATCGGTACTAAACGGGTTCGTTATTGTTAACGAGCACAAAACCGGACGATGGCTGGACACATTTAATGCGTTATCATCTGGAATAAAACATTTCTGTACCAGATAATATTTTTCAGATGACATCACTATATGATCTAACAGCGATTTAGTATCATTACTATAGTTACAGTTCGTGAATCTATCGCCCTGAAACATATCGAGGGAACTTAGTGAAAATAAGTTATTCCTATCCAACATATCAGTAAAATAACAGCTGCGCTGGGTATGCTGATCAGGTTCAACATTCATGTCACCCATAATTACAACTAAACCTTTATGTCTATAAGTTAAAAACAAGTTTTCTAATGTATCTATGTATTCCTTAAAAAGCTGAACCCTGTAGTTAGTGCATGGAATGTATACTTGAAATATAAATACATGTACAATCTCATCAGATGTACATGTACAATCTCATTTGTTCTGTATGTGGTATTTCCTGCATGACTCATTTTTGTACTTTTAGCTGAACCTGTATACCTACAATTTTGTCATCATCAAGGACGAGCGGGGTGACCATATTGTCTAGCGAACGTTTCCACAATATGCACACCCCGCCCTTCCCTACCTGCCTCCTACTGGGTAACACCAGATCAAAATCAGAGACAGCATGCCTCAAGTACATATAATCTATACTATTCAAAAAGTGGTGGTCATGTTCATACAACCAATGCTCCGATATGCCACACACGTCAACCTCAAATTCACCCAATGCCTGACAAAGATACGAACAGCTTGACATAATGCCAGTACAGTTCCACGTCATAAGATTAAGTTCCATGTCCGAATGATAACAATACTTGCAACAATATATGCACGGAACTCGCATACAAAAACATGTGCTAGAAACACATTTAACGGTCCGAGAACCGTACGACCAGAGCAGCTGCAACAAAAATAGCATAACACCATACACAATTTTACATTTATAACATGCACTGACAAGTAAAAATAAATAAGAATGTTCAATGCTGTAAAGATACAATGTCAGGCAATGTTACTTGAACAACGATAAAGGTACGGCATGTACCTATGTAACGGAATGACTATTAACAGCAAACTACAGTTTACTATAATAAAATCAAATACTGTAAGTAAAGAGTACTTCAATGTATCCGAATAACACGTATATATCACTATGCAGTTACTCACTTTATACCAGAACCTAATCAATGTCAGTCGCCAATGCCGAGTACCTGTTAGAGTCATAATAACGGTCTTGGTCTCCATAGTCACCATACTGTCCATCGCGCACGTGCTGTGTCCGATCATAGCGGTACCTATACCTGTCTTCAGTACTGTATTGCCTGTCCCGTTTATACTGACTATGCGTTACCCATGGCCGACATGTAACACCACGTGGCCAGAAATCCTGTTCTTCTAAAAGATAACAGTCATCATTGTCATATACATTCACACGAATAGTGGCTGTATTATACCGTCTGCTTCTGAAAATTGTGACCTTTGACACCGATGGACCACGCTCAGAGACATAAAGCTTAATGTCATTTTCAGAAATAGATGGTAGAAAACCGCCAACATAAAAACGTTTGGTCCTCTTCCGCTTCTTAACATGAGCTGCAATACTAAACTCACTATTGCCGCTGGGCACATGAGACGGTGTATATGTGTCCTGCATCTCGCGGCTATCTGGGATACTTTCGTCACATTCACTGCTCCTAGAGGGTCTACCCCTTTCTCGATATATTTCCGAGAACGACGCGTTCTGTTTATCGCGCTTATCGCGTCCGCTCTGAAGCGCATCCTTATACGTATAACCCGGACGAGGATGAGACGGTCCCGTCGAATTAGCATTAATGCCAGCGGTAGCAGAACACCGATTAGTTACAAGCACTGGGATCACTGTATTGCCGGAAGGTTCGCCATCCGCCCGAGATAAGGTTGGCGGGTCTACAACGTTCGCCTTATCAGCGGGTGCACCAATCGTAGACGTCACATGACGCGTATTTCCACTGCTGCGTCGACGAAGCGGAGAAACAACCGATACCCCATTGTCAACTACGGTTGCACCAGTTGGTGTATCACTATCGCACGGACTGAACTCAACAAACTCACAAAGTTTCACTGTGACATTCTGCAACTTGATAAGTGTATCAGAGATGGACTTTAGCTGCGACCTAGTCTCAAGCACCTTACGTGGGAGTTCATCCAAACACTTGGCTGACATGGAGCCTAAGCACCGGTTCGCATGGTCTATCTTGGACGACACATCACGAGCAAGGGTCTTTACATCACTGGAGGTCTCACATAGACTACGCTTGAAAAGTTTCAGTTCCTCCGACCTGCTAACGTCGAGTGCAACTTGCCTTTGCTTCGTTAAAAGTAAATCCGCTTCAACGTTACAAATTTTATCGGACAACAGTTTTAACTGACAGTCACAATTGCACGCAGCACGTGCGTTATCCTGAGTTACAGCCTGGGAGCTCATTGACTTTGAGCGACCCCTTGAATTACAGTTATTTACCAGATCTTTGACCTCTGAATAATCTGATCCGTCAATAACGGAGAGTAGCACATGAACATCCTTTGCCAATTTTACACACAATCTTTCTCCATTACGCGTTCGAACCCTACGCTTAAGAGTGCATTCAATGCCAAAAGGAAAATCGTCACTGGCCTTCAACGATTCAAAGAGAAGCATTCTAACTCTATCGAGCTCAACCTCATCTGTGCAGTAGTCTGCCAAGACCTGATTTACAAAGAGGTCAGACGGCAAACGACGGGACAGATTAACTAACTGGCTAACCTCCTCTAAACTAGAAGTATCAATTACTGCGTCACACTGCAGTGTAGACCAAGACAATAACATATCTGACCTAGAAGAATTGAGCTGAGCCGGTTGTAAACTTGCCGCACTGTAGTTGCTATTACCGACAACAGATAATGGTGACTGCACGGGCACTTTGACTTCTGTACTGTCCCCCAGTATAACGGGCTCAAGTTCATGCAAAATACTGTCCGCCATTATAGCGGTTTTCTGGATTTCCGTTCCTTACACGCAATTAAGGTAGAACGTCTTATATACAAGCCATGCAGGAATACTTCACCATCCGAATTCCGCTCACATTTCACACTCTAGTATACATCAACTGGGTGAATCAGAAAACATAAACATACACAAAACCGCACAGTTTGGCGGACAACAGTAAAGTACTTATCTGGTTTCCCCGTCCATAAACACAAGTGCTGTAATATATATCCAGTTCAGGATCCAGTCCCACTTATTCACAATGAAAGAAACACCATAGATCCAAAACATAGACGACTTCCAAAATTCGATGCACGAATCCCGCCATATAAACACAAAGGATGGCAGATTGTGGGACGAAAATTCTTACATTTCTCCACAATATACAGTTATTACTGATCAATAGTCCACCGATTCAATGTTTTAAATTGACACAATCCACACACATTGTTTCTGTAATACAACACTTACAGAGAAACAAGAAAAACAGCTATTTCTCACAGAGAGAGCAAAAAAGTTCCCAAATTAAAAGGGTAATCAAACTTGAGAATCGTTGTTGGCCTAAGCCTTCTAACCTCGATCAAGTCGCTTGTATCGTGTGGTCTTTGTTTATACGTTAAACATGATGTATGCTTAATTTTATATACGTTTAACCAGTCGGTATAAAACATTATGCTACAGTGCCATCTCTCTACAGCGAGCACTCAATATACGTCAGAGTGTAAGTCATGCAGGCTGGTACTGGCTTGTGGGTGTGAATCGTTCCGCCATACGGTTTGTTTGGCTCCTCGAGTTTCCTTAGCCCTACATTTTTCCTGGTGTATCTTTATTAAGTTCGCTTTCGGGAGATTCTATTGTATTAATAACAACTGTATTAAAAGGGAAGTCCCTATATTTGACGCGTTTCAAAAACATCTAAAATATACAAAGCTCATTTGTTTATATGCTGAAAAGTAGTATATCGCAAGAAAACCCGTCTAATTACCGTTTATAATGACAAAACATCAATGTGTTTGATATCGCCGATCCCGTTTTTTCTCCCCGATGTTTCAGTTTTATTTGGGTTGGGTTTTAGTTTCGTATCTGTTCGCCGTATTCGTGTTTCCCCGACCACTTCTGAGAAAAGCTATTACGTAAACAATTGAAGGATCGGGTGACCATCGGCAAAACGCGGAAAAAATTAGCGGAAAAAGTCGACAATATTGTGTTGTAGAACAATAATTATAAGTATTGATGAAATCGGTTTATTTGTATCACAGGGGCATTTTTCGAACCTTCATAATAATGATTGAGTATAACAAGTACCAAGTTTTATGATATTATTGAAAATATGCGTTCATTGCAGGGACTTCCTTTTTAAATACGTATCGGAAAGATTTTGAGATTGTAATATCCTTTAGAGTTTGGCTAAGATTTTCAACGAATAGTTCATAGACCAAATTCTTGAACACATTTAACCATAGCATGCGTACATAATACACAAAATGAGAAACAGCTTGCTGAAATGTGTTAGTTACATAATTGTAATGTATTCAGCTTAGAATATGAAACAGACTATAGGTGCCTTTACTTCCCTAATCCTCTGTGATAGTAGCCTACCTTATCAGTTGTGTATTAGATCTCATACTGAGAGTACCATTAAAGTAGTAGTAGAACTCACACGCTTGTGTACTTATTTATTTGTCACTTGACAATACTCATTTGAGTTTATACTCATAGCTATTACTATTACTACCACTACAAACATAAAATATTAAGAATATTACAATAATGATAACCCATTATCTTTCCTTCATTGTTTCTAGCTTTGTTGACGTAAGCTTACATCGGTTTTTAGAAGCGGTCAGTATTGACCTTTAGGATTACACGGCGTTTCCTCAGAGTCTATCAGCCACAGAGTGCTGATATTAAATAACTGACGACGTAGTGTCCTTATAAAACATCTATCTTCAAAATAGATTCACACGAAAAATCTTACTCGAAACTAATCAATTCAAAATCAACGTGACTTACTGTTTCCACAATAACAAAATGAAAGGGAGGAAACCCAACCTGTATTTGGAAGTCATACTACGAGTGTTTGTGCGGGCTTTCAAATATGACAGTGTAACGTGATAATAGGGCGCGCCAAACTCTACGCTCGTTCTGGTTTCTCTTAATAAACGCCAACTATTACTAAATGGTCGCATTAGATGGGATTTACCTACTAGGTACAACCAACAGAATCAGCTGCTAACCCGGATTATCCCCTGTGTACTCCCTCATTGCCATAGCGGGTCGAATAGTGTTTGACTGGAGGGGTTGCATATTGCGCGTATATAACAGTTGTTTATTTGCATTGCTTAGTTTATATGCATGAACTTCAAATTGATCTGTTCTGTTACCCAATTTTCCATCAATATTTTATGTGTAGTGTTGTATGCCAAAAATGTACTCAAGTCTGTTGGGTCTGGGTCAAAACTGTGTGACGTACTGGCACTGTGCATTGAATGTTACATTCAAGTTTTGTTTTTTATTATCTGAGTGCGTTGACACAATATAATATGAACACAGACAGATAAACTTACGGAAAGGATGAAGTTGGTTTACCTATGCTCTAAATAAATTCTTTTTTATTATTATTCTTATCTATATATAAGTATTAAATATATTTTATTTTAAATGTTCTATAATTACGCATTGAATAAACTCTGTTTTGTATATAAAATGTATCTATGTGAAGCGCTTTTGAACGCACATATCCTGTGTGAAAAGACCGCTATATAAATGTGTTACTATAATAATAATAATAATAATAATAATAATAATTTCCCTTAGCCCGCTGTGACAAACAAACTAACTGTTCAAACGAAGACCTGGTCCAATTCTCACTACTTCTGATTCGATACAAAGTGAGAAACTATCAACACTAACTATTACGTAATTTGTTTGATTACTGCAACGTGTGTGCTGACTCGGGACAGAGGCACCCTCTTGGTGCCGACAGATCCGGGACTTCTTGCGTGTTTCTTGACATGTGAAGCTCTAGTAAATTTATCATTTGGAACAATTTCGACTACTTCCGACTAAAATAAATTTTTGTGAGACTATTTAACCCTTTATTCCATAAGTACGCCTTTCTACACCTTTGCAATAAGAGTAACCGAAGATCAGACGGTTAATGTAGGAACCGTCTAACCAGGGTCTGCTCTTTTGCTTATGAATAATATGAACATAATTATACAGTTTCTGCTATGGCCAACTTTCCTGTGTCCATGCACCAGTTTAACAATTAAGCTAATTAATATTAATTATGACGTTATTTCTTTCATGATTATTCATGAAGTCAGGGTTAACTGCATTTCAAACGTCTTGGACCTGCCAACCAGGTCATGCTTAGCACGAGACTGGTGAATCCTTTCCCTGATGAATATTCATGTAGGACACAATGACGTCATGAATATTAATAAGATTATTTTTATAATGGCATATGAACACATTACATTTTGGCCCAGGCAGAAGCTAAAGAATAAGATATATATTACACCATAAGCAAACAGAGCAGACCCTGATCAGACGGCTCCTATAGGAGCCGTCCGATCGGGGTCTACTCTGTTTACAGATGCGTCAAATGCGCTTACATAACTTAGGAAAGGGTTAAACTGCTGTCCACACAAGTTAATTTGACACCGAAATCGGCAAACCATGTGTTTTTGAATATATTAAATTTAATCGAATCATAAAATTGTATCACATGCAAAGTTTCATTCATTCGGAAAACAACTCATAGAATGTGAGATTGGTCAATAACATATTTTTCTAAAACTTACATTTTTTACAGTATAGAGAATATAGAAAACATATGACGTTTCTCATTCGTCTAAACCCGTATGCCGCTATTCGCGAACTGACCAACGTGAGCAAACAGATTTGACCCTGATGAGACATTGAGTAACACAGTGTTTCTACGCTAGGTGACAGTCAGTTAACAGTGTCCAAAAAACGTGTAGTATCGGAAGTAGTCCCGCTTTAATCAGATCAATTATTTTAACAGACATGTTTTCTTCATAGTCGCATAAGGTTTAACTAATTCCCTCTGTAAAAGTCATTGCTTGAAACCATTGTGATAAACAGAGCATTTGCTCCACAGGAGCATATGGTCTATTTATCACAATGGTTTCAAAACTGCTCATTTCCAAAATTTCCTTTTTCTAGTAAATGCCCCTTTTCAGTAGATTTATTCAAAGAGGCTGGGTCTAAAATTAGTCTAGGAGGGAATGAGTTAATATCTTTGGATGTTTCTTGCTGTTGAATTCTTACATCAATTATGGAATTCATTATATAAGACAATTGAATACGGGCTGCATGTAAATAGGCATAATTGGTAATGCATTTGAACATTCGTACACGAAATCATACACGAAACAATTTATTTCCGTCAGTGACTATAAGTTTAATGTTTTAAAACTGTAATAGAAGATGTAAGGAGATGTTAGGCACACGTCCATGGCAACACTAAAACTTATGATATTCATATATATATTCCTAAATCGATATAATGGCATTATGAATAAGGACAGTTTTGGTCATGGCAATGACGTTAGAATCAGATCTATTCCACAAGCTAACATGGCAGATTCTTATCTGACGGGACATGATGTATAGATCTGATCTAGATCTACTCTATTTACAATGTGTTAAGATGCATATATGTGGAGTAAACACTTGGGTTTGATACTGGTGGTCTTTTATCTCAATGTTGTTATATTTTCTGGTCCTTCGGAATCATTAGTGGTGATGTTATTTGTTTTGAAAATTGAATACTGCTTAAGCCATTGGAGGCGTGAGTAGTGTTACACTTTTAATTACTACTCATGAACAAATTACTACTCATGAACAAATTACTACTCATGAACAGACTCAATAAAACCGAGTCTACAAGTTTCTCTCTTGGCATTTCTACTTTTGCTTTCGTAGGATAACCCATTTTTAGAATATATATTTTACTTTAGCTCACAACACGTGATGCTACAGGCAGTCCTAAGAGCCTTTCACCCGATAAAACCATAATGTCAGTTAGAATGCCCTGTGTAACTGGTGATTTTGTATTGACCTAGGTCTAGAGTAAGGGAACACAAAACGTCCATTCTCTATGTAACTCGAACTTCGCCTCCGATTCCGTCCAATATATTTAGTTGGCAAGGCATGGATGTTCACATTTAAACTACCATATATTGTCGTTTGCAATTTCGCCGTCGGCAACAATGCATTTGTTATTTCATGGTCTTCATTTGTATTTGAAAATACAAACGGTTTTGAATCTCGTGAGACGCAAGAGTCTCACCAGATTACAAATCGTTTGCATAAATAATCACATATTGGTCATAGGCTTCGAGTGAATGAATCCGTCTGACCTTAGATACATGTATGCCTTTCCTCACCTTTGCAGGAGCCGTCTGATCAGGGTCTGTTCTGTTTGCTTGTTTAATCATATAGAATTGATTGAACAGTCTCTCACAAGGAACAATGGTTTATGCGTCTATGTCAGTATAAAAAGCGCATCTATTTAATAGTTAAGATGCCATTTTCATTACTTGGAGGAAAGCCTTAAACAAAAAGGCCAAGCAATCTAAACTAAATCGTAAACTCGCCTTTTACATCCAACACAACATGAGCATCGTTAGTTGCAGTGTGGTGCAAATATCTACATCGTAAAGGCTACTTTATTAAGGAAGTTTATAAATAGAAGAAAGTACTCCTTGAAAGTAAAATTAAGATATCGACAAAGACAGTCGTGTCAATACTCATAAAATTGACACAAATGTCTATTATCTTTAAACCGTTTCAGAAATTCTTTGATCAATTTTGCCGTTTTGCAAGTGTGCTTTGAAACACACAGTTGCAGATTAGTTAACCCTTTCCCCGTTCAATATCCATGTAAGATACTGACATCATGAATATTTATTAGCTAGAGTGTTTATAATGTACATGTTGCAAGGATTGTTTTTGCTCTGATAAAAACATGCAGAATCAGTTCTATATCATTTAAAAGGGAAACACAGCAGACCCTATAGGAGCCGTCTGATCTTGGTCTACTCTGTTTGCAAATGCGTGAAAAGACATTTACATAACAGAAAGGGTTAACTTATGTGACCATTTATTAAGTTCCAAACCATTATAGTACAATTTCAATACAAAATTCTACTTACTAATAATCAAGGTCATGCGGAATGGTGTCCAAGGGGAATACTTATGACAATTGGAAACCTTTCATCCTCATTTCACTGAAAACACTCGTTGTATGTCCAAATCTTGATCTGCTGCAAATGTAAATTGCCTCAGATTAGTTCCAGTTCTTGAGAAAGGTTGACAAAGTGTCAAACAGATTGAATAGATCTTGAGTTACAAAGCGTTCCATCTGGGTCCAAGCTGTTTACTAATGTGAGTTGGTTTGAGCTAAACAAGATAAGTGATTAAATGATTGTCGTTCAAACAAAGTGCAAATTTAAATATTTCATCAACTATGATCAGTTGTTATTTCGTAATTTAAATATACATCAAAGCGAAAATATATAACAAATCGAACAACAATAGAAATAAACGCGATAATAGTAACATTATAGAATTATTAATGCGTCTATCTGCTAGCTATGCTTTCTGAGCAACCATTACAACATATCATAATACAACCGTCATTAACACTTTCAACGCTAATTGTTCATAGAACAATGGTCAATCTGTTTAACAATAGAGTCCATTCATTATGAATGGTTTAACTTTGCTGTAGGATATTGAAATACTCTGATCGGAGAGATCCTCTAGGTCTGCACTATTTGGGTCTACACTATTTGTAAATGCTAGTACACTCGTTTCCCGCCTGAAAGGGTTAAGGAAAACTGTTCTGATTAAAATGTCACATCTAGTATATTGAGTGTTAGTTGTGTGGATACTATAAAAAAATATAGATTTATGAAATTGTTTGTCCGAGATCAAAGACATGGCCTGAGTGATAATATGCGCGGTGATGATGCTACCAAAGCTGCAACAATTATTACATGAACTATCTAAAATGTAATTCATAGTTTTTCATAAAAAGTAATCAGTTAAAGAATTAAAACATTTAAAAATAAAGGTTATGATCCTATTATATTGCAACGCACTGCATGTTTGGTTATCGACCCTTTTACAGTCGGTCCCTCTTTGCTTGCGCGATGACATTCCGAGGGTAGTACTCTATGATGGTATACTCTTAAACTTGGATACAGGATGAGCTTACCAGACTCATGTATTACTTTTTCCCTGTCGTGCCCTTAACGGCTTACCTGCAGGTGCTCTGACTTCAGCAAAGTCATTGAGTACATATTTGACGGATTGTCACAGTTATTATGCTATGTTTTACATGTTGTCCTGTGTTCACCGTCGTCTATGTTGTGGGTAAGTCCAGCGGGGATACCTTTATTTACAATATTTGTAAAGCTAGGGTGACTTTGAGAGAAGTGTGAGGTTAGGACGTCCGTAAACCGGTTTAAACCCCCAGTGGTGTTTTTGCTGCTGACCTGAAACTGAAACTGAAACTGAATCACTTGGTTAAACGCCTATTTTTGCAAATAATGCATTCAATGGCGTTGTACATTGACATAAATAAAATCAGAGACAAATAAAAATCGATAGAGGATATACAATACACGAATATACATTTAAGAAAGCATAAAAACTAATATCCATAAAACGATAGTTAAAAAAAATGTTATAATATACTAAAACCCAGACTTTATGTAAAGTACTTTATACATCTAAAACACGCGGACAGTTTCTACGAAATATTAAAAAGTGAGTTAAAGTGTCTGAAATAATGTGTTTTCAACTTTCTTTTAAAAGATTCAACATTTTCTGCTCGTTTAATCTCGCTAGGAAGCCCGTTCCAAAGTCTGGGACCTGCTGTCCCAAAACTTCTATCACTAAAGGTCTTTCTCTTGTTGAAAGGCACAGCATACATCTCTTGGGCTTTGTCTGCCGATCTCAGACAGCGTGTTGGTGCTGGCTTTACGAGAAGTTCTGTCAGATAAACGGGAGCGTGGTTGAGAGAGCAATTGTACATGTATGTCAATATCTTAAAAGTGATCCTAGCTTTGATAGGTAACCAATGTAAGTCTTTAAGAGATTGTTTGGAGCTGTATGACCATTTCCTATTCAAAACGAGTTTAGCGCACATATTTTGGATTCGTTGTAGTTTATCTATATCACACTGTGCAATTCCGTATAGAATGACATTGCAATAATCTAAATGAGAGATCACTAGTGAAAGAACTAAAATTTCGGCAGATTCTTTTGTCAAGTATTTCCTAATACATTTTATTCTATAGTAGTTCAACATGGCAACGCGACACTTTCTTTTCACGTGTTCTTTGAAGGTTAATGATTCATCGAGAAAAGCACCTAGGTATTTAATACACGTTTCCGATTCAACAACATCTCCTGCGATATCAATTGAATGTGTAGTACATTTGTTTAGCTGTTGCTTATTTCCAAAAATGATGAATTCAGTTTTTGCTGCGTTCATTTTAAGTTTGTTTTCGTTCATCCAGTTATTGATCGTTATGGCACATTCTTCAAGGTTTTGAACAGTTTGTCTTTCACTACTGGGGGTAGGTTTAAAGCGTTTACTTGCAATATGGTCATCAGCGAAACCGTATACTGAGACAGATGGAGGAATAACATCGAACAAGGTTCCTGCGTATGCAAGGTAGAGCCAAGGACCAAGGCAACTGCCCTGTGGAACACTGCACTCCAACAAACGAGGTTGTGATTGTGACGAATTTACATTCACGCGACAGCTTCTTGGTCGTAAGTAGGAGTCCAACCATTTCAGAGCATGACCGTGCCAAGGCGGTACTCTCTTTGTCACCCTTCCTTTTGTTAGCCTTGCGTCTTTGTGCTTGTGGTTTGTTCATGTTGTGGAACGTTTGTCCCTGGTTCTTGTGTGTCTTTTGGTGTTTTCTGTGTTCATTTCGTGTGTGTATGTGTGTGTGCGTTGGGTGTGTGGTTGTGTGTGTGTGTGTCATGCTGTCTATCGGTGTTTTGGTGGTTTGGTCTTGCATGTGGCTTTGCCTGCTTGACTTTACTACTTTTCCTTGTATATTTATTGGATGATTCCTCAGCCTATGTCTACGCTTTAGGGATATCATTGGCGCGCCCGCATTAAGCGGGGTGCCTATATGGGCTTACGAAATTTTCAGCTAATGGGAGGAGCAGTCATTTCTGTAACGTTGAAGAAATGAAAGTTACTTGTATGAGCAATGTAAAGTGTATGTACTGGTCGATTATGAGTATGAATAACATCTCAGAAGTAAAGGAATAAAAATAAGCATTTGTTTGTTATTATTACATTAAAAGAAATGAATACATTATTGATATTAAAAAGCTGATCCTTTCGAATGCCCGGTGCAATAGGCTTGCCTAAAGGTCTAGGAACGTATTACACTTTTTACAGTAAATGCACAGTCCACTGTGTAGTTTTTGGTTTAATGCGGATTAATTGCAAGTTTAGGTATAACGTATATTTGCTTTGTAAAGTTTGGCCCAATTAAGAGTCGAAATTCTATACATCTCGGTGTATAAATGAATGTTTTTAGTTGATTATCGACTTGAAGCCAGTCACAATGTCAGAAAGACCGAGTCTATTGCACCGTAATACGGCGAAGCTAAGCATTTAGTTTATTGGTACGTACGTACATAATAATCACATTTTCATGAAAATCATACACACCTCAAGAAATTTTCCGCCCAACAGAATGTATATTTGTTAAAATTTAAAGAAGCCCAGCTATATGTTAGGACTTTCTTTTAGTTTTAAAGTATTAATTAATTCCATTCAAGTACGTTAATGTATAAAAATGCGAAAAATGGAGCACATTGGGACCATAATTGGAGCTATCTTAATGTCGTGATAGATAGATTTATTTGTGTATATATATATATGTCATCAATACAATTACAGTCATACAATTTGACATAACAGTTATCGACTTCTTGTTATTTATATAAAAAAGACATGTTATACATACACAGGATAACCCGTAAAGTGTTTCAACTTATTTTCAACAGGGTCCTATAATAGAATTCAACCTTGCTTAGTGCAACGTATGGCGTTTTAAACCATTTTCTGTTTCACAGTTAAACTCCAGATTTGTTGCAAATAGGTGTGTAATATTAAGCTTATTATATGAACGAGATTTCGCAATGAAAAGGATACTATTATTTTCTAAGATTTAATAATGACTGATTAATATAATTATCAATATATTTTATAGACATGTGCTTATTATCTATCAAAACTTCGGTATTTGATTCATTTCTTACATTCACAGTATCGAAAAGCTTTAGACAAATTATATAGTTATTTTAAGTATAATTATTTCATTGTTTGTTTGGGTGTATGTAGTAAATCTAACAGCAATAAGCTGAACTAAACCTTTGAATGACTGCATGATTATAATAAGAGAATGCCAATCAGTGTGTATTTTCATGTTAAAACATTCATTTGTCTTCATTTATGTTTAGACACGTATCTTTATTGAAATGGTAAGTGCAGAATATAAGTAGCATGATCACTCATACTCTAAGCATTTTTGTTTCACAGTAGATTTAAACAAAACCAGTATGATTGTTCTTTATAATGGCGCCCTTTGATTTTTACATCGATGCTTATCTTGTTTACATTGTAGAGGTTTTCATGCAAAATAAAGTAAATTGTAATGGTTTGTACCTACATGGAGGTTATATTACTGCATGAATGTACTTTACTTTGCTTAACCCTGTTCAATATTCATGTAAGAAATAATACCATTATGAATATTAATTATATAAATTGTTATAATAACATATGAATAAAGAACATTGTTGCTCATAGAGAAACTGTATAATTAGATCTTTAATAATTTCATAAGCAAACAGTGATGATCCTGATAAGATGGCTCCTATTGGAGCCGTCTGATTTTGGTCTGCTCTGTTGGCATATGCGTGACAAATACAAATAATAACTCTACGTGAAACATGTGCTCTAGGGCAAGTAGTGCTTCATCGTGTTAGCACCTGAAATGTCAAATACATAAAGACGGATATGTTTTTTTACACAGTTAGTTGCTTCGAAAACAGTTACTACACTACCATTGAACAATACCGAAAGTATATAACGTGTCGAATCATGTATTTACTCTCACGCATGGAATTTTGTATTAAAGAAATGTATACCTCTTATATAGTAAAACCTCTGTTAACGCTACCACTAAACAGAGGGTTTATTGTCGGTATTGTAGGCAGGTGAGGGCTTAAAGCAGAGTGAAAGTTATACAGGGAAAGCTGCACAATAATATAAAACCATTAAGCACATTTTCAGTCTTACATCTGTTTATTATCAATGAACTTATTTCTTCAAAACATATACAGTAAAACCTCTCTTAACCGGCCGTTAAATTTAATATGAATATCGGTCTTGGAGACAGGTGGCAGCTTAATGCAGGGTGAAAGTCATGCAGAAAGCTCCTCTAGGAGCTTTCTGCATGATTTTCACTCTGCATTAAGCAGCCACCTGCCTAAAAGTATCTAAATTCTTATCTACTAGAATTCCGGTTAAGAGAGGTTATACTGTATGGCAAATGAGGTGACTTCAATGACCGCAAAAGCGCAAACAGCGCAAAAATAGGAAACAGTTATTTGAAGTCTATATATATGGAAGGCCGGAGCACCATGCTAAATGCGAAATGCTTCTTTTCCTATTTGGGTACCCCTTTTGGTACCCTACTTTGTATTGTATCATGGGAACCAAACGTACCCTAATTATTCGTCCTCAAATAGTTTCGCTTCTAGTCTTATTAACATTGAACCCAATTACATTTTTCTTTGTTCTTTGAAAGTAAAAAAGAACGCATATATCTTATCTTTTGTGTAGTTTGAAATTAATTAAGAATAAATATAGAACAGGAAAAGATCCAACACATGCGTCTGATCTTGGTCTAAACAGTGTGTACAGTGTGATCGTGCGCGCGCCTATGTGCGTGTTGTGCGTTTCTGTCAACACTTCATTTGTGCATCTGGAATAGCTATGTGATTTGATGTAGCATCTTCTGCCTGACATTCACTCTTTTTATTTTAAAACTGACATTAAATTGATGTCACGCTACAACTTAAAGACGATTAAAGTAGAACATGCCATTCATTTATTGAACATAAGCGTCTTGAATAGCAGGTGGTTGCTTAATGCAGGACGAAAGCAATGCAGAAAGATGGAAACTGTATGACCTACTTTAATCTGCATTAAGCTACCACCTGCCTTAGAGACCCGTGATTAGACATATTTTTTGGATGGTCGCTTAAGACAGGTTCTATTGTAAAACGAATAATTTGATTTCTTTTCAAAGAAACATTCAACTGAATATACCATCGTGTAAGATTTAACTTCCAATACTGACACGAGAACATTAATTGTGGAGCATCGTGAAAATGAAATTTGCACAACACGAAAAGATGATTACGACCGTGGCTGGCTTTTTTTCTAGAATTACCAAATCTAATTTCAGATGTTGTATAAATTTAATATCAAGTATACCTGCATTTTAGTTCTTTTGAATGCCTTAATCAAGAAGAGTACATTTCACAATTAATCACCTTTCAGAAAACAGTTTCGTTTAAAGCACCATGATAGAATCTTACGTGATAAATTAATGAAATGTTTCGTGTTTGATTTGCACCTGGATTACACTATTGCAGCCCTTTGGAACACAACGATCAAAGCAGTTTGTATAAACAGTGATTATTTGTATATGTCACGAGTTGTCATTAGAGATAATATTTTCATAAACGAGTACAAGAAAAAAAACATTATTGAGCGAGCATTTGGCTTTTACTTTCTGTACGAGATTAAGAAAGGCTTTTGGGTGTCATACTTTATTTTATTGTGCCGCGCAGCACATAGTATGTAATGGTTTGGTATCACCTACCTTATTATGCCCCCGTTAACGATAGTCAGGGGACATTTTTTTTGCACATGTCGGTCTGTCTGTCTGTCCGTCCGTCTGTCCGTGTGTAACGCTTTTACGTGCAGTTGGTTGTCACAGTTTTTTCAGGTTTTATAAGTCAGTGATTTCTACACTTATACACATAAAACTTCACATACACATTAATCACATATGCGCTATCATTTGGCACCCCATCCATGCTGCCCGCAAGCCCAAGGTCAATATGTCAAATGACTTGGTTTTCACATTTACGTGCAGTTGGTTGTCACAGTTTTTTCATTGTCTTATATCTCGCTTACCACTATTATAGCTATTAACATGGAATTGCATATACACATTAAACACCATCCATACTTTCATTGCGGACCTAACCCATGCTGTCCACAAGCCCAAAGTCAAGGTCAAATGACTTAGGAATTTTACGTGCAGCTAGGCAAGCACCATCACGGGGACATCGCTGTGTCTTACATACACCAATTTCTAGTTTGGCACTGGAGTAACATTTTTACTTTCTGCCTGGAAGAACTTATTTGTTATGAACGATTCGGTCCAAATCCGTTTCGGATTTTTGTCGTTTCGGCCCCATTATAAAACAACTTTTTTTACGCAAAATTTAGTCCAACCGATTTGCATTCAAATGGCAATTGTGATATGATTGAACGGAAAGTACCTCTATACCCAGAACTAAATCCAATAGATACGTATATGTTTAGATTTTGATTAGATGATAAATAAGCGTTCAACACCAGTATATGCCGTATTATGATAGTCAAGTATGGGGAATGATGTCAGTAAGTATCATGTATAATTTGAATTAAAAAGTTGTGAAAACTGTAATGTTAAGGCATGGAATTAAAAAAAACATTGGTTCATTTTGAAATTGGAATTTTATTATGATAAGAAACAAATAAGAAATCAAATTTGTCAAACACTAAGTATACAGAACAAATATGAATAAGCAGACATATTTCAAGCAAGAGCTCTACCTACAGAGCAAATAAATAAGGAACAAAAGCAATGATTGAGCAATATATAGCGGCATGATAAAAATATATCTGATATGTTTCATAAGGAAACAGAGCAGACCTTGATCAGAATGAGACTGCATGAGTGTCGAATCTGGGTCTGTTATATTTGCCAAGGTGTTATATTGCATATGTACATATAAAAATACATGTATAGCGAAATATAGTAAGATATAGATCTATTGTCTGAAAAAGTTAAAAATAGTTTGCATCAGTTAAATTCTGATGCACGGAACTAACTGCGTGTGCGTGTATATTGTACTATATACAGTAAAACCACTCTATAACGGCCACTTAATTGTGTTAATTAGATGGCATTTAGGGCAGGTGGCTGCTTAAAGCAAGGTGACATAAAACAGAATGCTCCTATAGGAGCGTTCTGTTTTACTTTCGCCTTGCTTTAAGCAGCCACCTGCCTTTAACACAAAATACTTGATGTAATTTAGTGGCCGTTAAAGAGAGGTTTTACTGTGTAGTTCCAAGTCGCAATGAAGTAGTTTGATATTCAGTTACCGATTCCTTCAGCAATCAAAGTCTGTCAAAACTATTTGCATTGGAAATAAAAGTTACATGGTTTTGAGAAGATAAAATTATTCACTTATTTCTATAGTCTCGTTGGATGTTTTTGAGCTGTTTACTTATGGTACAAAGTCTTGTATATTACACTGTTCTTTTGTTATCACTGTTTTATAAAAACAACATATGTTACCTGTACTTTCTTTGTTTCAAATGTTTATTTTTAATATTTTCTCCCACAGATATATTTAAACATCTTTGAAGAGTAAACTCAGATCTGAAAGATCCTAAAAGGCTGTTTCATTTTCGCCTGCTACATTTAAAGATAATTATATTAGAAATACTGTATATCTCAATTAACACTCGTAATGTCAGTGACAAATAGTTTTTTTTTTCTATTTTTCCAAATGATTTATTCAATAAAATATTCACCAAAAATAAGCGTCTGTATAGATAAACGGAGAAAAGGTTCATTTTGCATGATTTTGCGCATGTTGTAATGAGGAATATTAGTTGTTTATTTCCCTTTGCAACTCTTCAAAGAAAGATAGGTACTTATTTCTTTTTACAGATTAAGTTCATTCATATATTTTTTTCATTTACCCAATGTAATCTCTTTTACTTGGTCGACAGGTGCATCAAGGATAAAAACAAAGGTTTTCAAATAAAACAAGCCATGATTTTTTTTAAAAAAAAAGCTTCTAGATCTACTTTTATCAAGAGCAAACAACTGACTAATATCCCTTATTGTCATTTACTTAGTAGTTTTAATTATGCTATCAACACCAAAAGTGTTCCTTTTCTATTGTATATTATTAAAAAAAGATAACATACCAAAAAGGGAATCAATATAATACATGTACATAAATACTTGAATAACTCTGGTCTAAGTTTTCGACCAAAACATTCTCTGACAATTTCTATCACTTTTAACTCATTCTCTCGTAGGCTATTTTTAGACCCAACCTCTTTGAAAGTATCTACCGAAAAGGAGCATTAACTAGAGGAAAGGAAAAGTTTAAAATTGTGTAGTTTGAAACCATTGTGATAAATAGCGCATTAGCTCCTATACGAGCCATTCCCTCATACTGACGGCTTTTGACGACTCTGTATAAGTCACTTTGTGAAACCATTGTAATAAATAGAGCATTTGCTCCTATAGGAGCAAATGCTTTATTTATCACAATGGTTTCAAACTACAAAATTCTAAAAGTTTCATTTTCTCTAGTTAATGCTCGTTTTCGGTAGAGTTATTCGTAGATGTTGGATCTAAAAATAGCCTATGAGGTAATGGGTTAACCTTGCTGAAACAATAATGCCTGCCAAAGCTATGATATGTTACTCGACATTTCATCTGGATCCAGCCTGTTTGTATGTACAGTAGAACCCCTCTAATGCGACCACTTAATGAATAAGCAGGTGGTTGCTTAATGCACGACAAAAGTAATGCAGAAAGCTCCTCTAGGAGCTTTCTGCATTACTTTTCGCTGCATTAAGCTACCACCTGCATCTACCACTCAGAATTATACCTCTTTTAGGTGGTCGCATTAGATAGGGTTTACTACTGTATTAGTAAGGTCGCGCTCAGCATGGTATGGGTAAAAGGATTTCACAAGCATAATTACATGAGTCCCTCTCACATGAAACGAATGAGGTATGCATTTCAATTTGAACGCGCATGTGTACTATATTGGAGTTAAAAGGGTTTTAATTCTTTACCCCATGGATACTCATGCAATAAATAATTACACCATGGGTATTAATTAGAGTAATTGTTATAATATTACTTGGACACAGAAATAGAACATGGACACAGAAAGTTGTGGCCATGACAAAAACTGTAGAATCATATCTATATTGTGTATTAAGCATACAGAACAGACCCTGATCAGAGGGCTCATACAGGACCATCTGGTCTGAGTCTCCTCTATTTGTAAAGGTGCAGAAATGCGTATTTATGGAGTAAAGGGTTAAAATATTTCAGAAGAAGCCTTTGACAATAGCTACAATTCACCAACATAGTCCCAGACACACGTCATAAATATATAATAGACAGTAGTATGATCATACAACTTGTAACATCGAGACTTGAAAACGATGACTTGGGACAAGCCGTTTTGAAGGTTATCATATTAAGTTCTAATTTATGACAACCGCGTCTATTCGGATAGGCAAATTATCGCACATTCGAGTGCCAAATTTCAGTTACATGTAAGAATGACGTATTTTAGAAATTTGAGTTGCACGATCGATCGTTTAGTCAGACATGACACAATCCTTCCTTTTGCAGGTCTCTTTGCTTCAAGAAGTATATGACGACTTTAACTTCCTTGTCAAATATATGTATATGCCAGACATGTAATCAGTAGCCAAACATTATATTAATCCTTCGCCAAATGAATTTTTCACTTGATGAATGCCCATTGACTGCATTTTTATATACATAATCATTGAAACATTTGACCTTACCAGAAACTTAGAAATAACTTAATATGTTAATTCCCCCGCAAACGAAGTTTGAGAGAGGCTATATAGGAGTCAGTGTGTTAGTCGGTCGGTCGGTTGGCCAGTCTGTCTGTATGTATGTAAGTCCGTCTGTATGTCTGTCTGTGTATCTGTCTGTCCGTGGCACAACTTTTGTACTTGTCTATCTCCTGTTATACAGATACCATTGAATTTATACTTCACATATGGAACATGCCTAGTGAAAGGAAGTGTCATGAACAAGGTCCATAACTCTAAAATGTGTATGTTTTAGTTATTCCTTTTTTCATTATAATGGGATCGGGCCAAAACCAAAGGAATCTATTTCCTCAAAACGGCATTAGTCATTTGTGTATTGTTAAAAAATGAGTGCTCATTTTTTCTACAGATGAATAATTGATTGCCTTTAAATCATTTATTTCTTTCAAAAATGTTAACATTCGTATGGACATATGCATTTGAAAGTTGTAGGGACTGAACCAGAGATTATTGGCCTTGGAAAGTTTTGGTTCTCCATACCCTGGGTCATTATGGGTGGGACCAAACCATAGAAAAGCAATATAATTCCCATTTCTCAAAGACCGTATACCTTTTATACCCCCGCAAACAAAGTTTGAGATGGGTATACATAAGTTAGTGTGTCGGTTGGTCTATCTGTCCGTGACATAAATCCTGCTCAATACACCAAAATACTTTTTTCATATTGGTCATGGCATTAACATATTTGATTTGCGGATCAGGGTAACTCAAGAGGGTATGTGTATTCAATTACATTTAGAGATAGTTCTAGTTTGAATTTATTGTAGCTGTAGAGCCAGATCAATTATGTCATAAGCAAACTAGCAGACTCTGATCAGACATCGTCTACATGAGCCGTCTGATATCGGCATGCTCTGTTTGATATGAGGGAAAGGGTTACGATGTCTTATATTTAATTTTTATTGTGTTTAATCATTAAGTGTTAATCTATTTGGGTCCAAGGTTATAAAATTGAGTCTTAGTCTGAGATCATTCTCAAGTTTCTGATTGGTCAGATTCTGAGAAAGCTCAGAATCAAGCTCAGAATCTGACCAATCAGATGCTTGAGAATGATCTCAGACTCAAGCTTGAGAATGATCTCTGGCTCAAGCAAAACGTGTTATACACCCAGGGCCTGGTGTTTGTTAATGCCATTGTCTATTTTACAAAGTTTAAAACAGCCAATATTTCTGTTCTTTTTGCATATATTTTAAAGTCTCGTTTATTTTACACTCAAGTTGGGTGTCTTTTTAAGCAAATAGAACATGATTACAATTAATTATGTTCCTGTTGTGACAAAATAATGTCTACTGATATTTTAACCTGGTGCAATATTAGCCAAGAGTGGTCAAATAATTTAGATCCTGATGAGACACCGAGTCAATCGGCCTCTAATATGGGTCCATGTTTATAAAGCCTTTTAGTTGCGTATGAGTTTGTTCTCAAACTTTTTATTGGTCAGAGTTGAGCCAAAGGCTCAAATCTGACCAATCAAAAACTTGAGAACGAACTCAGAACTAAAATGTTTTATAAGCATGGAACCTGGAGCAATGGTTCTGAGTTTATAACACTTTTTGTCTGAGAATGAACTCAGACCCTGGTGTTTGCATATGTCGCGAATAGGCGGTTAGGGAATGAGGATTGATAAGTTTAAAAAAAACCTGTTGACTGAGTTCATTATAAATATTAACCCATTCACTCCATAAATACGCCTTTCTACGCCTTTGCAACAGGAACCGTCTGATCAGGGTCTGTTCTGTTTGCTAATGATATAATATAGATATGATGATACAGTTTCTGCAATTATCAAACTATCACGTTTTCATGTGCGGTTGTTATAACTAATCCGCCTGTCTTAAAACCCTTCCAGTTATCGCTATAGATGGGAGTCACTGTATAAGAATTGCATGAACTTTTCTGGAATTAAAGCATGCATAAGAGCTGGACGAAATACAAACATGTGATTCGTCCAGGTTTCACATACACATGTCTGACAGAAAGTAACATTCAATTCTGAAATGAATTTCAAAAACATATTGATTAAATCTAACGTTTAAACTCAACACATTTAATATAACGTTACACATTTAACGTTACAATTTGGATATTTCAGTTCAACAAGTTTAGCATTACGCATTTAACGTTTCAATTCAAAATATTTAATGTATCAATTCACATACATGTATTTAACATTACAAATTTAACGTTACATACGTATTTAATATTACACATTTAACGTTACATATGTATTGAACATTTCACAATTTACGTTACATACGTATTTAAGATTACACATTTAACGTTACATACGTATTTAACCTTACACATTTAACGTTACATACGTATTTTAAGATTACATGTTTAACGTTACATACGTATTTAACGTTGCACATTCAACGTTACATACGTATTTAACATTACACATTTAACGTTATATAAGTATTTAACATTACACATTTAACGTTACATACGTATTTAACGTTGCACATTTATAGTCATACATTCAACGTTTCAATTCAGCATATTCATTAATTCAATAACAATACAGTAAAACCTCTCATTAACGGCCACTAAATTGTATTAATTAATTAGTATTTAGGGCAGGCTGCTGCTTAAAGCAAGGTGAAAGTAAAACAGAACGTTCCTATAGGAGCGTTCTGTTTTAGTTTCACCTTGCTTTAAGCAGCCACCTCCCTTAAACACAAACTACTTGATGTAATTTAGTGTCCGTTATAGAGAGGTTTTACTGTAGATCTAGTTATCAAACAATTCCTATTCTATTATCACAGCATTAAATTATGTATTTTGGTATTAACATTATATTTGATTTGATTGTAAACAGAGCAGACATATATTAGACATATTTTTCAGGAGCTTTCCTATCAATGTCCGCACTGTTAAGCTATTTGGATTAGTTAAATGATTAAAAGTCTTTAAGTTTGGCTAGATATACAGAACATTTATATCTATGCTTTGAATTCTACATTTAATGCGTATTTATATTTTGAAATCTAGGTAGATTGATCTGTATCATTTGTTTATTGCCAGTCATACTTGATGCATCTGTTAACTTGTAACCTCATGGAATTGTTAGTCTACAGGTGGATATGAATTCTTATCTCATCTTTATCTTTAACGTTTCAACTCAACTAACTTAACGTTTAAACTTCAACGCTACATATTGAACGTTTTAATTCAACATATCTAACGTCACGCATTCAACATATTTCAATACGGTAAGTGTGATGTAATAATGATAACATCTTAAGTGGTAGAAAACAACTACACACATCATCACAATTCTTAATTAACCTATCAACACCTGTGATCGCATGTAGGAGACATACTAGGCAAACACTATCGACCAAGATCAGAGAGCTCGTGCAGGAGCCCTCTGATCAATATTTGCACTGTCTACTATACCAGTCAATATAAAAGATTGTCACCAGGGTCCATGCTTATAAAGCTTTTAGTTGAGTCTGAGTTTCGTTCTCAAGCTTTTGATTGGTCAGAATTGGCCTTTGGCTCAAATCAGACCAATCAAAAGCTTGAGAACGATCTCAGGCTCAACTAAAAGCTTTATAAGCAGGGACCCAGGACGTATGTCTTTTGCAGGACCCTTCCACCATGGAAAAATGGACGGGGTTTAACCCATTCCGTATTCTGTGGTTACTCCAAATTTAAATACCTTCTGAGTATTCATGGGCAATATAGATATCATAAAATATGGAAGGCGGGACATTGTAGCCATTTTAGAAACTAAAGAAACTGATCTATCACATTCCATTAACAAACAGGACAGACCCTGATCAAATGGTTCCTATAGGAGCCGTCTGGTCTGGGACTACTCTGTTTGCAGGAGCCGTCTGGTCTGGGACTACTCTGTTTGCCGTCTGGTCTGGGACTACTCTGTTTACAGGAGCCGTCTGGTCTGGGACTACTCTGTTTGCCGTCTGGTCTGGGACTACTCTGTTTACAGGACCCGTCTGGTCTGGGACTACTCTGTTTGCCGTCTGGTCTGGGACTACTCTGTTTGCCGTCTGGTCTGGGACTACTCTGTTTACAGGACCCGTCTGGTCTGGGACTACTCTGTTTGCCGTCTGGTCTGGGACTACTCTGTTTGCCGTCTGGTCTGGGACTACTCTGTTTGCAGGAGCCGTCTGGTCTGGGACTACTCTGTTTGCAGGAGCCGTCTGGTCTGGGACTACTCTGTTTGCCGTCTGGTCTGGGACTACTCTGTTTGCCGTCTGGTCTGGGACTACTCTGTTTGCAGGAGCCGTCTGGTCTGGGACTACTCTGTTTGCCGTCTGGTCTGGGACTACTCTGTTTGCAATGCGTGACAATGCGTTTATATGGGGGAACGTGTAAATGTAATACTGGAATTAAAGGGTATACTGATATTATAGACCATATCAGTGATTATGCAAGGATCATAAGAAATGAAACATCATTTTAGATGATTCATCAGAACGAGCAAGCTTTGGAAAACACGCATATTCATTATTTGTTTACGTCATGCATTCGTCTGTTTTATTAACCCTTTCGCTGCCAGATTTTGTCGTCTGCAACATGTGTCGTCTGCTACAATTTTCGTTTTTTACTTTTCTTCATTTTTGTTTCAAAAAAACATAGTCACAGTAACAAACAGTTTGGATCCTGATGAGACGCCGAGTTACTCGGCGTCTCATCTGGATCCAAACTGTTTGCATAGGTAATTACAAATGTGATATTGGCAGCGAAAGGGTTAAAATAATCTCAGATTTAAACAGACACAGAGATATAATGGCAGAAAATGCTGAATAGATGTGAATATCATTCTGATTTGAGCAATACGTTTATCTTGAAATAAAATAAATCATTCTGTATTCAAATATGCAACATATTCGTCTAAATATTGTGAAACGCTGAATTTTATTAGACAGCTATCGTATCTGACAGACAGAGCTAAATTATATAATACCTGATATATATTCTATATTCATATTTGTAAAGATATTGGCAAGACATTGACTATCCCGACGGTGTTGTCTGGGTCCAAGGTTATAAAACAGATGAGTCTAAGTCTGATAATTTTCAAGCATATGATTGGTCAAATTTTCAGTTTGCTCAAGATCTGACCAATCAGAAGCTTCAGAATGATTTCAGACTCAAGCAAAAGGTTTTATAAACTGATCCTTGCTTGCCAATGTGACACATACGAGCCTCTTATGTGCGTCCTATTTAAACCATATTTATCCATTGGTGTGTTGTAAAACGTAAATAGAAAAGCCCTTCTAATCCAGACGTCCAATTTAGTATACCTATCTCCCCTAGGAGCTTTCTGCCTGACTTTCACACTGCATTAAGCTGCCACCTGCCTAAAAGTATCTAAATTATTCTCTTCTTGAATTCCAGTTTAAAGGGAGTTTACTGTACATGGTTCAAACAATCTGTTGGGAAACTTTTAGCCGAGTTTAAAACAGTTTGAACTCTTATGAGATGCCAAACACACGGTGTTTCATCTGGATCTACATTGTTTGTAAATACAAGTCTGGGTCCATGCTTATAAAGCTTTTAGTTGAGTCTGAGTTCGTTCTCAGGCTTTTGATTGGTCAGATTTGAGTTCTCAAGCTTTTGATTGGTCAGATTTGAGCCAAATCAAAAACTTGAGAATGAACTCAGACTCAACTAAAAGTTTTATAAGCATGGACCCAGGTAGAGATCAGTGGGGGGAAACTTTTCTTTAACCCTTTCCCTTTTGTAAGCGCATTCTCGCGCATCTGCAAACAGAGTAGACCCAGATCAGACGGCTCCTATAGGATCAGGGTTTGCTCTGTTTGCTTAAAGTGTAGTATAAATCTGATTCTACAGCTTCTGCATGAGCCAAAATGTCCTGTGTTCATATTTCATTATACTAAATAACCGTATTAATATTCATGACGTCATTATTACCTGCATGACTATTCATCAGGGAAAGGGTTAATGTCAAATTATACCTATCATTTAGTAGATATACCAACAAAGACTGACTTATATAGAAAGATGTGTTTATGTAACACTATACCCCGGTATGACCTTTGACCTTGGTGTATCACATTTGCCTAAATAAATCATCCCTAAAAGGTTTGCCTCAATAAGTTGCACATGCATACCAAGTTTGAAGTATGTATGTGCAATGGCGACAGAATTATTGCCAGTGTTTAAATTTGGGGCCAAACCTACCAATCGAGACAGAAAAGAAACAATAAGCTCCAACCCCTGTGATCGGGGGAGGGGGTGCACAATACAATTTAAAATGTTAGTAAGTACGCTTTAATCTATACATAGGGTTATTCTTGTGACTGTTCAATCACTAGAACATTTATATTTATAATTATTGAATAACAATGACGACTGACGAGGTTAGCATCAAATTTAAACGCACATCTTCGCCAGATAGGTACAGTCAAACCCCTCTAATGCGACCACTTAATAAAGAGCCACTGGCGTCGTTTAAAGCAGGTGGTTGCTTAATGCAGGGCGAAAGTTATGCAGAGCTTTCTGCATAACTTTCGTCCTGCATTAAGCAACCACCTGCCCCTGCCACCCAGAACTATGCCTATTTTGGTGGTCGCATTAGAGGGATTTTACTGCGTAAACCCCTCTAATGCGACCACTAAAGGAATAAACATGTATGTATTTATAAGCAGATGGTTGCTTAATGAAGGACAAAAGTAATGCAGAAAGATCCTCTAGGAGCTTTCTGCATTACTTTTGTCCTGCATTAAGCTTTCACCTGCATCTAGCACCCAGAATTACACCATCTTTTAAGTGGTCGCATTAGCGGGGTTTTACTGTATTTCCCAAATTAATGTGGTTTCCTTAATGATACAAAACCCTTTCTGTTAACCCTTTCCTATATGTAAAAGCTCTTTCACACATTTGCAATCAGAGATGACCTAGATCTGCCAGTTCCTATTGGAGTCGTCTGATCAGAGTTTGCTCCATTTGCCTATGGAATATAGGTCTGATCCCACAGATTGTGTCTAAATCATCAAATTTCTTTTAACATTTTGTCTTATAAAATTATTTTAATGAATATTCATGAGGTGGTTAATTCATGCGAAAATATTCATAAGGAAAGGGTTAACCGTGAGTATGCAAGTTTAACACTTTACTCCGTAAATACGCCATTATATGCCTTTGCAAACAGTGTAGGGTCTACAGTTTCTGTTATGGCCAACTGTTCCTTTGTCCTTGTGTGGTATTATAACAATTAACATTTAGCCTGCTATTGGCGGATGAGTGAATGCCTTTGCAAACAGTTTGGATCCAGATGAGACGCCGAGTAACTCTTGTGGCAACTGTACGGGCAGGGTCTGCTCTGTTTGCCTATTGGAAAATGTAGAACAGATTCTTTACCGTTATGTTATAGCCAAACATTTCTATATTCATTTTACATAAATGTTCATTTAATACAACCTGAGGGTTAATGTTTTTCCTAAAAATCATTTCGATAAAAAAAATTGCATGAAAACTTTCGAAACCGCTAAACAATTATTACTAGTAATAATCATAGATGATTTTTGATCATTAGATCACCGGTGTGCATAAAAGGAACATGGCTGTTGGTCTGAATTTGGAAATATCTTAACAAGTGGAGGAAGTTTGATGGACAGGTCAATTAAGGTTTAATTGTTCAAAAATGCAAAGAGGGCGATGACACCACATTTGCAAAGTTACCTTGTATCTGTCTTTTAACAATTTAGGAATTAAAATGCGATAAAGGTTTATGAATATGATAAATAATTCAAACTGTAATCAAACTAACAGATTTAATCATAAAACCAGGACAAGAAAAATTTATGAGAATCAAGATTGAGAATAATGTAATTCAATAATAGACCTTTATGTCAGCTAGATGACATTTTAACGTGCGACAAGGAGAAACAATCTATATTCATACAAAACACCCCAGAATACCTTAAGTATATCATGACGTTCTGAAACACATATAGTTTGTACATATCCAGAGGCCCAGATAACATGCGTGAATTAATACATTTTCAAGGAATTCTCTTTATCTCTCCACAAAACCCTATATTGCGACTACTCTTTAGAAGCATCTCGAAAGGACGATTCTAACGAGTGGTCACAATATAGGGTTTGGTGGAGAAATGACGATTTAAGTATCAGAGTACGTACGTGTATTTATTGCTCTGCAATGACTGTAAACTCAGAAGAATACGCGATACGAAACGTGTTATAATGTGAGAGTACAGTTTCTGTCTTAACCTATTTCACCTAGTGAATGCACTTATTTATTAACCCTTCTCTTGCTGAATTTTGAAATACACTCCCCTTCTTTACCTATGCCCTGTTGTATAGTTACATATATCTTCACTGTCTACATTTTTTCTCTGTGCAATCGCTGCTGTGGCGTGCACTCGTTGCACAATCAACTTGTGACTGACTTGTTTCTTTATTGACGAGCAAATGAAATATTACACCATTTGGACTTGCTCAGAAGTTTGCGAATCACTAACGTTTCTTTTGGATAACATATTTGTACGTTATGGGAATGCTATATACCGTCAGGTAATTGGTATTCCTATGGGTACGAATTGTGCTCCACTTGTCGCAGATTTGTTTTGTACTGCTATGAGAGAGATTTCATGTTGCGTTTGAATCCTCAATCACAAGAAGATGTTATAAAAGCCTTCAATGAAACTTGTCGATATTTGGATGATATTTTTAACTTAGATAACCCTTTCTTTGATGCTCTGATTCCTACAATTTATCCTAAAGAACTCAAATTGAATAAAGCTAACCCGTCCGACAATTGTGCAGCGTTTCTTGATCTAGACCTTAAAATTGATAATGGAATGATTTCTTCTAAAATATATGACAAAAGAGATGATTTTGATTTTAATATTGTTAATTTTCCTCATCTTGACGGGGATGTTCCCCGGGCTCCATCTTACGGGGTTTATATATCTCAACTTATTCGTTTTGCTAGAGCTTGTTCATCTATTGACGATTTTAACAGTCGAAATCTCATTTTAACTGAGAAACTGCTTAAGCAAGGATATAGATACCATAAACTAAGAAAAAACTTTCTCTAGATTTTACTTTCGAAATCTCTCGCTTATTGGCAAGTACCAATGTAATCTCAAGGCGCTTCTGCGACACGGTATTTCACATCCTGAATTTTATGGTGATGTGATTTACAAACTTCGTAAAATTATTGGACATACCCATTTTCTCACTTTGTTCATCAAATATGTTAAAAAATTCATTAAAAAGGGATATGATCCTATAGTACTACAACATACTGCATGTTTGGTTGTGAACCCTTTTACAGTTGGCAATCACGCTGGCCTCTTTGCATGTACGCCGACAAGAAAGGTTTAGTACTCTATGAAGGCGACCTCTTAAATCCAGAAATGGAAGGAGAACGTCGGATATCTGTACTATTTCGTTTTTGTCGTACCCTTTATTACTTTTCTACAGTTACTCTGTTTGCAGCTCAATCATTGAGTACACTAGCGATAGGTGGATACAGTTTGTTCACTTAAATGTTTTTGTTATACATGCACTTTACCACTGTATTTGCCGTCGCGGTTGTTGTAGATTAGTCGGAGAGGGGATACGTTTATTTACACTGTTTGTCTTTTAGGGTGGGAATGGAATAAGTGTGAGGTTGGGTGCCCATAAACCGGTTTAACCCCCCAGTGACTTTTGTCACTGACCGTTCCAAGGCGGTACTTCCATCTTCCCCCTATTGCATGTTTGTTTTGTCTTTGTGCGTCTCTTGTTGTTTTTATAGTTATGTACATTTGCTGTTTCCTTGTGTTGCTGTTCGGGCGACTGTTTGTTCTGTATGACTCATTTTTGTACTTTTTGTAAATAGTGAAGACCCTGATGAGACAGCTCCTGCAGGAGCTGTCTCATCTGGGTCTTCACTATTTACAGGTAGGTATATTGACGTGAATAGCAAGCGAAGGGTTAATGCCTTTGCAGAGTAGACCAAACTCAGACACGTCCTACAGGAACTGTCTGGTCTGGATATACCCTGTTTGCTAATGGAATAATACAGGTCTGCTTCTGCAATGCATGCTATGGCCAACCATTTCTTTGTCCATTGGTAATATAAAATTTAGTTAATTGTCATTCATGAATTCGTGAATTTTTGCATATATAGAGCTACAGATAAAGGTGCGCACCCAAATACTAAAACCGTCACTTCTCCATCAAACCCTATACTGGTGAGAAATAAAGGAGATATTGATGAAAATTATTAAAGTTACGCATCTTATCTTGTCCTCTGATATCTATTCAAGAGAAAGCGGAAATAAAGTATAAAGCATGTATATATAGTGTCACTAAACATACGTCAATCATATCATTTAATCGCCTTTTATAATAATGTGTATACGAACTGAATGAAGCATACTGCATTATAAGCTAGGCGTCATTTTTAGGGTTTCGGCTTTGCATATCGTTGAAATTTCATTACTCAAACGGTCTCACGACACTTGCTGACCATTTCTTACAACAGCTGATGAAGGTCGAGTAATTAGAATGAACTATCTAGTTAAGACAAAAATTGTTCTCAGTTATAGAAATTCAACAATATTAAGTCCTTATAGCAAATTGGTATGCCCCCCACCCAACACACACACACATGGCGGGAGGCATATAACCTTGCCCTTGTCCATCAATTCTCACATCCAATCATCATCATGTGTGTCCAACTCCTGATACACCACAACAATAGGAGGATTTACTCCAAACTTTCACAGATGAACAACCCTGATGTGTTTACATATGTATTTAACCCATAACTCCATGAATATTCAAGAAATAATTACATCATGAATATTAATTGGATTTATTATTATAATAGTACATTGACACATGAATGTTTGGGCATGGCAGAAACTGTCGAGTCATATCTTTATTAATTATAATATCATAAGCAAATATAGCAGACCCTAATGAGACGGCTCCTACAGGAGCCATCTGATCTGAGTCATTTCTGATTGCAAAGGCATAGAAAGGCATATTTTGCTCATACCATTTTTACCCGTTATGGAACCTTGAAATCTTCTTCACTATATAACATAAAGTGAAACAATATTATGTGTCCAACAACCCATATACGAATGGGAGGTTTTACTTCAAATTTTCACTCATGATAAGCTGTCAACCTTGATGTGACGATTTTCTTAAAGAAGGTAATTATTGCTCCGATCATTTTTACTAGTGATATGGGACTGAAATTTTCTTCACTATATAACACAGTCATAGTCAAAAGTGATTGGTATAGAGACAATATTGTTAGGAGAGAGATGCATCAGTGTCTTGGAAACAATGTTCTAGTTAATTTTATTTTCTAACTCTTGTATCCTGTCATGCTAAGTTGAAATATAGTTGTTACTTTATAATTTACCATATTGTTAATGTCATCCCACAGTATATAATTATTTGTAGGGTATTTAGAATCACAAGGAATATCTCCAAAATTGGTGGAAGTGTATATATGGATAAGTGAATGATGCATGCTATACTGTTATGATCCACCAGATAGTAGCAGATGTATTGCCCTCTGTTACTTTCAAATGATGGAGTGATGGCTCTTTACTACATTAAACTATCAATTTTGGCTCCATCGGCACACAGTGACAAGTTGAGCTATTGGAATCACCCTGTGTGTGACATGTGTCATAAAACAATTCTTTAAATATCATCTATACTACTGACACGATTTTCAGAAAAATTCAAGCAAACAATCAATATAATATATAGTTTGTCCGAAACGTCCAGTACTATCAGTACTTTGATTCTATTTAAATGTGCACGCAAACTTTAACATTTTCATCCAAAGATACTCATTTTGACGCATTTGCAAACAGAGTAGACCCAGATTAGATAGCATCAGTAGAGGCAGTATGATCAAGGTTCGCCCTGACAGCTTATGAAATATAATATGAATTTGGTTTTACTGAAATAAAGATTATTATCTTATGCCATTATATAAAGCTCACCTAAGTTCATATTATTGAAGTCACTTTTTTAAATTAACATTAATCTAGTATAGGTTAATGTTTCGTGAAATGTTTTTATAATGAATATTGAATATTTTGCGTGGACACTTTCAAAACAGTCGAACTGTTATAAATAGAGGATCTTACATGACTGTTCATTGTTTTTATGAAACGAGTTTACTATAATAATATGACACGAGCTTTAGCAAGTGTCATATTCATTATAGTAAACGAGTTTATGAAAACAATTTTTAATGAACACGAATGTAAGATTCTTTTTATCACACAATACTTAAAATTGCAATAGCAAATGAAACAAGCCTCTTTGCATGTACGCCGACAAGAAAGATTTAGCACTCTATGAAGGCGACTTCTTAAATCCGGGAACGGATGGAGGACGTCGGATATTCTTTGTACCCTTTATTACTTTTCTACAGTTATTCTGTTTGCAGCTCAATCATTGAGTACACTGCAGTTACTTCACTTAAATATGTTTTCATTTTACATGCACTTTACCACTGTATTTGCCATCACAGTTGTTGTAGATACGTCGGAGAGGGGGTACGTTTATTTACACTCTGTTTGTCTTTTAGGGTGAGGATGGAATAAGTATGAGGCTGGGCGCCCAAAAACCGGTTTAACCCCACCCCCTAGTGACTTTTCCAAGTCGGTACTTCCTTCTTCCCCCTAGTGTATGTTTGCTTTGTCTTTGTGCGTCTCTTTATGTTTTTATAGTTATGTACATTTACTGTTTTCTTGTGTTGCTGTTCGAACGGCTGTTTGTTCTGTATGTGTTGTTTCCTGCATGACTCATGTTTGTACCTTTAGCTGACGGCTGTTTCGGCCATAGCTTACAAACACCATAGTAATACAACGAACGGCGATTTGCTAAATCTTAGATGAGCACTACGATTGTCTAACGATTGTTAATTTGCATAAACAATGCACTTGTGCATTACCGCGATTTACGGCACTATGTTTCGGCACTCTCACAAGATTATATGATTATTAGTAATATTGGTCATTTGATCACCAGTGTACACTACACAATATTAGCTATTTGTCTGAAGATGAATCTGTATAAGCAAATACAGTAATACCCCTCTTAACCGGACATTAAATTCTGTACAAATATCGGTATTGGAGACGGGTGACTTCTTAATGCAGGATGAAAGTCATGCAGAAAGCTCCACTAGGAGCTCTCTGCATGACATTCAACCTGCATAAAGAAGCAAACTGCCTAAAAGTATCGAAATTCTTCTCTTCTAGAATTCCAGTTTAGAGGGGTTTCAGTGTAGGCGAAGTGTTATGGGCAGGTCACTGAAGATTTAATTATTTGGATGTGCGTAGAGAACGATGACACCAATTTTGCTACCATATTTTGTACATGTATCTGTTATTTTGCAATTTCGGGAACTAAAACGAGCTAATGGTTGATGATTATGATCAATAATTCAAATTGTTATCAAATTGATTCAACCATAAAACTGGAACAAGAAAATGGGATTAGGACAGTAATGAGATTCACTAGACCTTTATGTCAACCAAATGACGTGCGAAATAGGGAGGTAATCTATATTTCTATATTAATATAACCCTTTAAGTGCGGGAAAAGTGTCACTGATACCCTTAGCAAACAGTGTAGACCCAGATGAGAAGACCTCTAGATATAGATAGTTATATGGACGGATGGATAGATATATAGATAGATAGATAGATAGATAGATAGATAGATAGATAGATAGATTGATATATAGATAGATAGATAGATAGATAGATAGATAGATAGATAGATAGATAGATAGATAGATAGATAGATAGATAGATAGATAGATAGATAGATAGATAGATAGATAGATAGATAGATAGATAGATAGATAGATAGATATATTGATAGATAGATAGATAGATAGATAGATAGATAGATAGATAGATAGATAGATAGATAGATAGATAGATAGATATATAGATAGATAGGTAGATAGATAGATAGATAGATAGATAGATAGATAGATAGATAGATAGATAGATTGATAGATTGATAGATAGATAGATAGATAGATAGATAGATAGATAGATAGATAGATAGATAGATAGATAGATAGATAGATAGATATATAAATAGATAGATAGATAGATAGATAGATAAATGGATAGATAGATAAATAGATGGATAGATAGATATATAGATGGATATAAAGATAAATGAATAGATAGATAGATAGATAGATAGATAGATAGATAGATAGATAGATAGATAGATAGATAGATAGATAGATAGATAGATATATTGATAGATAGATAGATAGATAGATAGATAGATAGATAGATAGATAGATAGATAGATAGATAGATAGATAGATAGATAGATAGATAGATAGATAGATAGATAGATAGATAGATAGATAGATAGATAGATAGATATATAGGTAGATAGGTAGATAGATAGATAGAGAGATAGATAGATAGATAGATAGATAGATAGATTGATAGATTGATTAGATAGATAGATAGATAGATAGATAGATTGATAGATTGATAGATAGATAGATAGATAGATAGATAGATAGATAGATAGATAGATAGATAGATAGATAGATAGATAGATAGATAGATAGATAGATAGATAGATAGATAGATAGATATATAAATAGATAGATAGATAGATAGATAGATAAATGGATAGATAGATAAATAGATGGATAGATAGATATATAGATGGATATAAAGATAAATGAATAGATAGATAGATAGATAGATAGATAGATAGATAGATAGATAGATAGATAGATAGATAGATAGATAGATAGATAGATAGACACAAGTGTTTTAGTTGGAATTTAGCTAAAATTTGTTTTTGTAATTATCTTTTTTTTAATGCTGATTTCGATAGTTTTCGATTTTGTTTCATATTCCAGCACCGGTAAAGCTAATAAAGTAGAAAAATAATCAGATTTCCTAAAAACAAAATAATTTTGGTAACTTTTTACACGATTATGTATAGTAGACAACAGGTGGAGATTTTTATCAGGCAACCGGTTGTTAAACATGTCAAACTTAAAATCAATATTTGTGATGTAATTTATCTTTGATTCAATCTCTTGGGATTTCGTACCCCACCGATTGTAGTACCTCTTCTTATCACACAGAAAACAATCAAGAGGTGGTACTGTTTTCTTCGGCGTTGCAGCAGACATAGCGCCCGCCATAGTTTGATCACATGATGTACATCATGGTCACGTGAATGTTGTGTTGGCCAAGACCTATTCAGCCTAGCGATTAGGGGAGATCACTGCATTGGAGGTTGTGCTCCTACAGAAGCCGTCTGATCAGGTTCTACTCTGTTTGCTTAAGATATAATATAGACATAGTTCTACAGTTTATGCCATGACCAAAACGTCCTGTCTTTATGTACTGTTATGACAATCAATCTAATTATTACTGATGATGTCATTACTTCTCATAAATATTCATGGCGTAAAGGGTTCAAGCCACGTGTTAATGCAGAACGACAGCTTGCAGGAATTATCTGCATTACTTTTCATACATGCTCTTACGGACGGCATTACATTGATCCTGCATTAGATAACTACCTTCTTTTACAAACGGCATTACTTTTATCCTGCATTCGATAACCACCTTATTTTACGGACGGCATTACTTTCATCCTGCATTAGATAACTACTTGCTTTTATCGACGGCGTTACTTTAATCCTGCATTAGATAACAACCTGCATTTACGGACGGCAATACCTGGTAATTAAGTGGTGGCTTTAGAGAGGTTCTAGTGTTAATAATGAATGTATTGTCAAATGATTTTAGAACATCATCTTGAATAGAAATTGAATAAATTCATGGACATTTTCGAAACAGTCGTACAGTGATAAAAAGGAACAATTATAGCGTATCCCTTACCTTCATATAAACGTGTTTTCACAAATTTGCAAACAGAGAAGACCCAGATTGGACGGCTACTAAAGGAGCCTTCTGATGAAAGTCTACTCTGTTTGCTTGCAGAATTTGAAATATATTTATTCTTTACGTCCTAAAATGGCTACAGTGTTTCACCTTCCATATTTTATTATAAATATTTTGTCAATCAATATTCTGTAGTTATTGAAATTTTGAATAAATATAGAACAGGGAAAGGGTTAAACCCCATCCATTCTTTATGGTGGAGGGGTCCTGCAAATAAATATATCCTGGTGACAATCTTAAATATTGACTAGTATAGTAAACCGTGGGAATCCTTATCGATAAATTGTAAAATAACCAGCCCTAGAAAGACATCGCTTTGCAATAGTATTTAGAACGCTTTTAACTAATGGAATAGCAAAGAAATGTACTATAGTTCGATTTCGAGTGCTGCAACCATTCTATTTTATGGGTAAGTGGACAATGGTTGTCACAAGAAGCTCGTAGTAATCGTGCAGTATTAGTTTATACAGTAAAACCTCTCTATAACGGCCACTAAATTACATCAAGTATTTTGTGTTAAAGGCAGGTGGTTGCTTAAAGCAAGGTGAAAGTGAAACAGAACGCTCCTATAGGAGCGTTCTGTTTTACTTTCATCCTGCTTTTACATGTAGCAGCCATCTGCCCTAAATACCAAATAATTAACACAATTTAGTGGCCGTTACAGAGGGGTTCTACTATATAGGCTTATTCCTTGTCTGTATAACCACAGGTAACTCTGGAACAAATACATGGTTTGTGACGCGTTTTACCTCTACAGGTGGACTGGTCCTAAATGTCACAGCTCACGGGTCAAAATAGTGGTATATAACCTCAAATTATTTAACACCCCCCCCCCCGAAATTCCTAATTGTCGTCTGCAAACCACTTCTGTTAACTCATTTGGTAAAATAAGTAAATGAGATAAATAAATGCTAATTTCAAAGAATAAAGCTCAGATATCGAAATAGAAATTGAGATAAAACGTGAAGTTCCTGATCAGACGCCGCCTTGAAAAGGCGGCGTCTGATCTAGGACTGCACTTTTTGTCATGGTGCATTTATGCGACTTTGGCGGTGAAAGGGTTAAATAGTTTGAATCACCAACTGATCACAGGAACCCCTGCGGCTAGCCGGTATTGTAAACAACACGTACATTTATTGTCGATAAGGTTTGACCTGGCACTGCATGAATATTCCGCCTTTTTCCGTCAGCTGTTTTTATCCTTCCGAACGCACACGTGAAACATGCGTCACTATCATGATTTTTCATGGCCAAAATCGGCGGAAAGTTATGAGTGCCAGTTCAAACCTTACGGATAATATAGGAATTGGCTTCGCATTTTCGAACAGACTTGATCCAGACGAGACGCCGAGTAACTCAGCTTTGTTTGACACTCGGTCAATAGTTTCTTAACACTTTCCCTGTTTAATATTCATGTAAGAAATAATGACATCATAGAAATTTATGAACTGATTTTTTATAATGTAAACTTTTCAAGGGATTTGTTTTGCTTTGACATAAACTGAAGCATCATATCTATATCATGTTACAAGCAAACCAAGCAGACCCTGATCAGACGGCTCCTACAGGAACCGTCTGATCTGGGTCTACTCTGTTTGCGAATGCGTGATAAGGCGTTTATATGAGGGAAAGGGTTAAAAGCTAGGCCAAATTGAAAGTAGTCAAATTACTTCAGAATTTGGACAGATAGTATATTGTATAACATGGGTTATAGACCATGAGCCAGAGGCCCAAAATTTGGTCATCGGTACCATCTTTGGGGAATAATGCTATCAATGTTTTTTGGTAAGGTATAAGTGTCTAGAATCAGAAAATATGTGATAGCAGTAAATCGGTGGTAGCTTTTTGTATTTTTTTCACCAATTTTAACCCTATGGTAAAAATAGTGTTTTCTTAATCTAGCATTAAAGAAAAGACATCATTAAATTTCAAACTGATGTCTCTCTCTTGTTAAACCCTGTATCTACTTGAAAATTGAAAGACTTGTAGCTGTAGTTACACACATTTCATTTATGTTTTTACTTTTTTCACAAAAAGTGGTTTATATTATGTAAATTTTTGCTCATATGTACATGGAATTGTGTTTACATTCATATGTATTTTGCGGAAGTAAAACTTTTCCGGAGTTTTGCATACCTTCATCATCTTTATAACTAGGCTCATAAAACTTCATGTGTATATTCACAGTAATGATGGCAATGAATTGACTTCAGACTAGAACCCTTACATCTAGCATCTCTTAATGCAAATTGTCAGAGTTATGTCCCTTTAAAACGTTCATACACTCAAATTGTGCCCAAACTGAAATATCTTAAAAGTTAGCCCCATGAAAGTTCACCAGCATTTCAATGTCATTATATCAACGACAAAATTAACGATGAGAACCCTTTGAGCCAGAACCCAGACATTGTTTAGGCTAAATTATGTCCCTTTATGAAACTTGTCCCTTTATGAAACTTGTATGTAGCAGGTAAACTATAAATATCCGATCAACCACTCAGAGCTAGCTTATTCATGATATACTCTTATATATTTATTATTCATCATACGGATTACAACTTGATCTATAGGAAATGGATCCACTCCCCTCCTTCCTTATGATGATATTGTCTCTAATCAAGTATGCATATTAGTTAGAGAAAAACAAACCAAAGTCCCGTAATTTTGCTTACTACACAATTCCCCATCTTCACATCAAGTTGTTTATCTGTGAAAGTTTCATGCATATATATGCTTTATAGTGAAGAAGTTGCCAAGACCTGTAACTCTGGATAAAATTATCAGAACAAACATTTCCTTCTTAATGGTAATTTTCATATCAAGGTTGCCAATTTGTGAAGGTTTGAAGCAAATCCCCCATTTGTGTATGAGGAGATGGAAACATAAACGTTGCGAGACATACCGGGTATATAGGAGCATAAAATGGTGATTACCTTATCAAGCATGCTTATACAGACATTCTGTTTTCACTTCAAGGTAATTTGGAGTAAAACGTATTTTGTCTGACCATCCGTTAGTTTGTCCATTGGTCATGTTAAGGCCAGCATTTCAGTTACCTCAGTCGATACAGCGTTCGCTTTCGGACAGGACGTTGTGAGTTTGATCGCTGGTCGGGTCATACTAAAGACTTTCACAGTGGTACTAAGGTGGACTGGTTGGCCCGATCTCAGGTAAATGTTACTGGATATGGGTTTCAGTTTTCAATTCTATACACTATACACGTTAAAGAATCAATGAAATCAGAGTTGCTCCATCCAATACTGTCTCTAATGCATCTATTAGCACATGGTGGCAAAGGTCAAGGACTTGATAATCTTTCATCGGGTACTGGTGATACATTTGGATAGCAAAGACAGAGTAGTGAAAATATATTAAAACATTGAATTAGCAGCATGTAATGCAGAGTTTAGTCAGGTGTGTTCTGGTTAAAAGAAGCTTCAGAATGATGCATTGTTTTACATGTTGTCCTGTGTTCACCGTCGTCTATGTTGTGGGTAAGTCCAGCGGGGATACCTTTATTTACAATATTTGTAAAGCTAGGGTGACTTTGAGAGAAGTGTGAGGTTAGGACGTCCGTAAACCGGTTTAAACCCCCAGTGGTGTTTTTGCTGCTGACCGTGCCAAGGCGGTACTCTCTTTGTCACCCTTCCTTTTGTTTGCCTTGCGTCTTTGTGCTTGTGGTTTGTTCATGTTGTGGAACGTTTGTCCCTGTTTCTTGTGTGTCTTTTGGTGTTTTCTGTGTTCATTTCGTATGTGTGTGTGCGTGTGCGTTTGGGTGTGTGGTTGTGTGTGTGTGTGTGTCATGCTGTCTATCGGTGTTTTGGTGGTGGTTGCGTCTTGCATGTGGCTTTGCCTGCTTGACTTTACTACTTTTCCATTGCACGACATTCGTTGGGATTCATAAAATGTGATATTTAGTATGGACTTTTCAAAAGCAACAAACAATGACAAAACATGAGAGGGAACCTCCAAAACAAAGTTTAACAATCTGTTATCCATTTTGAAACATAATTGTTATAAAGGAATTCATGATATGCTAAACATAAGCAACAATAACACATCAGTAAAAATACAAAAATGAGTCATGCAGGAAACACTACAATACAGAACAAACAGTCGCCCGAACAGCAACACAAGGAAACAGCAAATGTACATAACTATAAAAACATCAAGAGACGCACAAAGACAAAACAAACATACAATAGGGGGAAGATGGAAGTACCGCCATGGAACGGTCAGTGACAAAAGTCACTGGGGGATAAACCGGTTTATGGGCGCCCAACCTCACACTTATTCCATCCCCACCCTAAAAGACAAACAGTGTAAATAAATTTGCAGAAGAAATTGACTAGTGTAAACAATGTCAAAGTACATGCTTATAATCGTGCTGCAATAGTAGATAGGATAAAGTTTGCTCAAACAGAAATTAATTATCAATGTGGTATAACATCTTTGGCCATGGAAGATTATATATACATTATGTTTGAATTTTAAAGGGAAAATCAATCAAGAACTGTGGCGATGACATCGAAGTAGAGAATCTGGTCATCAGATGCTAAGCATAACGATTAAACAGGTTTCTAAGTAAATAGAGTCAACCATTGCATTGGCAATAGAAAGATACAGCAAACACTTTAATGACACAAAGAAGGTCTCGGCACTTAAGTACTAACTGGATGAAGTAGATGAGCGTCTGACCATACAACTGAAGTAGTAAATCTAAGTTTTATAAGCTGGTCAGAGAACACAGAATATTTTGTAATGTATTTGGCTTTTCCTGCTGATACATACACCAGCGTCCCACTATATTAGAGATGCGGGACTGGAGCAATGACTCCATGACATCGGGAAGATTACCATCACTATTAAAGTATAAGTTCATGTGTAACTTTGCATTGGCACGCCCTTAATTATAATTGTAAGACAAGCACAGTGGGATTCCCAACCAGGAAAGAAAACCCCTAAGCAAAGTCCTTAAATTGGTTAGAAATAGGAGATCTGCTTCAAATTGTTACATGAAGTGCAGCGATTTGTCTGTCTACTACATTCACCATAAATTTGTAGGTGGTGCCAGACGCGACCTTTGCTGTGCGATGATGGAGTGCAATCTTCAACAACTATGCAGCGAATACTTTGCATAGCGCTCGTAAAAATACAAACGAGCAGGCTGTAATTCAGAATCCAAATTGTCCAAATTATTATAGCTTAGGCAATGTTATTTGTGTATTGGTCAGGCAACCAACTTTGGAACATTATTGAATTATTAGGATGTCTGTTTTTTAAACTTGTGAATGCCTATAATGACTTTCTACACTTATGTCAGTAGCCGGTGAGAATACATGTATTTGTGAGTAGGGCTATTGTTTGTTATGTATATTTGCTTTACGTCAGTTTTATCATTCATTTGCCATATAGGGCAATCAATGATCCAACAGGAAAGATTGGAGGAGAGCAGAAGAACGCTCTTGTTCTCTGGATCTTCAACATTCCCGGTTACTATTAGCAGATCGATACATTATCTTATCACCAGCTAGTTAACATATCTTAGAGCTACCCTCATATGCCAAGTGTAGAGCAAATGTAAAACTTGAATCATATCAAAACCTTTGTAATAACCTTTGGGGCAATCCCTTTAACCTCAGTCTAATGGGAATTATGTTGAAGAAGACCTTGCAGAACAATGATAGGGTAATATTTTTCAGAGAAAACTTTTTCAGAGAAAGGACACTGAGGATTTTGATCACTGTTTAACTCAACTGCCTCTTGTTCTAATTTTAAACAACATGTCATTCAGATGTGCCATTCACAAGCCTACATATTAAAATCCTGATCATAAATGCAAAAATGTAATTGATCTGTCTTGTGTTATAACCGTATTGGATACCTCCGTGCGACAATGAAATCACTAAAAGCATGTATGTTAGATTGACACAGATGTCCATCAAGAATGACCCATAGTTCATCTAGGAATATGTAATTGTGTACGAACCAATAAGGACACCCCACCACATCCCATCTTACAAGCTACTAATTTACTTTTGGATAAAGTGGAAACTGGACCAATAAATAAATAATGATCAGGTTCAAATGAAACTAGAATTGTTTTTATACAAAAACCTTTTGCCCCCACCCCCGGGCGGACAAAGTTTCCCATATACAATTTTCAAAGTCCTAGAACTCTTTAGAAAATCATCGAATCGGATCAGGAATAATATAAGCACAACTAGGCATAGTGCTGATCAATCCTATTAAGTTTCATGAAAATCCGACATGTCTTGGAGAAACCACGAGGACAAAAAATCAATGTAAAACAAGATGTGTTTGTGAAACACTATGCCCCGACCTTTGACCCTGAAGGATGACCTTGACCTACCTTTGACCCATGGACCAGGGAGTTGAACGCGACACATCGCCTTTATGTGGTGAACATTTGCGCCAGGTTATTTTGAAATCCATTCACAGATAAAAAAGTTATAGAAGGGACACGAAATTTGGGATGGACGGATGGAAGGACAGATGGACAGACGGAAGGACGGACAGTGCGATTACTGTATGCCCGCCGTTGTGGGGGCATAAAAATCAAAGTCCCATAACTCTGCAGAAAATCATCGAACCGGAACAGGAATAAGATAAACACAACTGGGCATAGTGCTGATCAATCCTATGAAAGTTCATGAAAATCTGATCAAAGGTTTGGAGAAACTGCACAGATAAATTAAAATCGGACAGACGAGCGGACGGACGGAAGGGGTGGGGGGGGGGGCAGCAGACATACGGATGGACAGACAGACGGACACCGCACACAAAAAATGTCTCTCCAGTTTACTGGGGGAGGCATAACTAGCTGGTACATTGGTTACTAAAATAATAAGATTATTTTATTATCATGTTTTAAGCAAACTTGTAGATATGGAAACTTGCGTCTATAAATGGACAGACAGGCAGACAGATGAATAGACGGACAGATAGAGGGACGGACATATGGGGTGGACAGATTGATGGAAGGACTTTCAGACTAACAACCTGATTCAGGTATACCATCATAATTTCGTTGTTGGGGTATGATATACCAAATGTTGTAAATCTGAAATCCTTAGCTTTACTTTTCAATGATAATATTGTCTCGAAATGCGGATATTGTATAGCATAATATAAAACGCAATAACACATTGAAAGCTACCATCGATGCAATGCTATCACATATTTTCTAACTCTATAGATGTATATGTTGTAAAAAATCACAATGAGAATTATTCCCCTGAGATGGTACCGACCAACCCTACTGGCTCATCGACTATTAGGGTTAAACCTTCAACAGAACATAAATTCAAATTCCAACTGCATTTTCGATGATTGATGGTCTATTTACGTGTTCATTACAATGAGAGTGGGTCGATGTGATGCCAGTAATGAACATGGCACGTGTTTAACCTTGTTCGGCCAAAGACCGTTTGATTGGCATTAATTCAGTTGAGACATGGTGTAGCTCAGCTGTCTGCCATCAGCTCGATATAATGTTTTGAAAACGAACATGAGAACTACTGAATTTAAACTGCAGCATATATGTTTTTGGCATTATCTATGTCACCAACATAAGGGTAAAAGTGCCCCTAATGCTACATATTCTCTGTGCAATCGAATCCGATTGCTTTTGTAGTAAAACAATTAATTATGAATGGATTTGTTTTCATGCTTTCCCTAAAACGTGAGTTACAATATAAAATTTGCTTAACCCATTTAAGCCTTATGTTCTAAGCGCACGTGACCAGGTTTGTATTGTGGGCCATTCTAAGGTTCATTTGAAAATGAAATGGATGTTGTTTTTGCAAGTATTATTTTGCTGATCGTTTGGTTGTTAGAGATGAATTTCTGACACAAACAGTGCAGATCCTAATCAAAGGACTTTTAATAAATTACAATGGGCACATACGAATATGTTAAATAATGTTGGCACCTACCACGTGCACAGACATTGACAAAAACATAAGAGTATTCATTGACAATCAAACCGGATGACTGCAGTGCGATACCAATTAATATAAGTAGTTTGCATTTACCATATACATGCATATATAACAGACTTGTATATGTATACATATATTAGTCTTCTATTATAGCGGATGGTTGCAGGCGCGGATTTAGAGGGGATGGAGCCGGCGTAAGCCCCCACCTCCCCTAAAATTGCCAAAACAATTTATTTAGTAATATTTTAGATCTATATATACAGTAAAACATCTCTATAACGACGACTAAATTGTGTTATTTAGTTGGTATTTAGAGCAGGTGGCTGCTTAAAGCAAGGTGAAAGTAAAACAGAACGCTCCCTTAGGAGCGATCTGTTTTACTTTCACATTGCTTTAAGCAGTCACCTGCCTTTAACACAAACTAATTGATGTAATTGAGTGGTCGTTGTATCTACTAAAATCAATAAAACACTGATTCAGTAGGAGTGGTTTATTTCCCTCGCCCAATTAAGCTCTTTTTCAACATGTATTACAATCACACTATTTATTTATTGTCATCAAACATAAAAATCTACGCCCCCTCCCCCTTCCAAAAACATTTCCACGCCCCCATCCCCCTAATCTGAAATCCTCGATCCGCACCTGGGTTGCAGTTAGATAACAATGAATGTAAGACTTTATGTACATGTTAACATTCTTCTATCAGGTCGGACGGTTGCAGTTCGATAACAATGGATGAAAGACTACACGTACACCAATATGTTAACAGTCTTCTATCGTTGCGGATGGTTGTATTTGAATTCCATTGAAAGAAAGGTTACATGTACATGTAACAGTCCTGTATCACAACAGATGGTTATAGTTCGATAACAATGAATGTAAGACTATGTGTACATGTTAACAGTCTTATATTATAACGGATGGTTGCAGTTCGATAACAATGAATGTAAGACTACGTGTACATGTTAACAGTCTTATATTATAACGGATGGTTGCAGTTCGATAACAATGAATGTAAGACTATGTGTACATGTTAACAGTCTTATATTATAACGGATGGTTGCAGTTCGATAACAATGAATGTAAGACTACGTGTACATGTTAACAGTAATTACCATACCGGCTAGTTGTAGTTCGATAAAAATGAATGTAAAACTATATGTACATGTTTCAGTCCTCTATCGTATATCATCCATATGAAAGATTTTAATTGCATAAATATTTTATAAGGCAATGTTGTACTGGCAAACATCTTTTTATATCGCCGACCACTCTGTTTTAATTATGAAATGTTTTAAGCTTCAGAACTAGGTCATATTTAAAGATTTATCCGACAGACAACAATGTGTCGATGTTTCCGGTACATTTGCTTCTACTTTAAATACAAATGTATATGTATAACCCGTGGTGTTCCTCGAGGTTTCATACTTGGACATTTGCTCGTTCGTGTTTTATTTTGTTTTATTTTATTTTTTTGTAAATGACATGTCGGCAGTAGTTAAGAATAAAGTGTTTATGATTCTGCTAGTTGCTGGTGAACATGCCGTAACGGAAGATTTGCTAGTGGATGGCTAGTCGATAACAAGCGCGTGGTGCATTTAGATAGGACTGGGTTTTTTGTTTTGGATTCAAAACAGTCCTGGGTCACAGTCTGATTTAGAAATTACTTGACGTGTTACAGGTATTGAATCAGCCAAAGTTGTTAAGTATCTTGATAAATACTTTGATTATTATACTGCATGCGCATGATAGCCTTTCTGTGTCATACCACCAATGTCAAGGGTCATGATAAAAATAAGAGCTTGCACATTTGTGTATTATCCTTGGTCATGGTTTACATGTACATTTTACAGAATATAATAATTCGTATTATCTGATTATGATTATATATAATGTGTGTGCACCATTGTTATATACATATAAATATATCTATCTATATAGGACAGTTGCAGTTCCACACAATGCATATTAGACTACATGTACATGTAATAGTTTCTACGATTGTCTGGTGGAATAGTGAAGCAAATGAATAGATTACTGCCAATGATATACACAGCATAACATATATAAAGCATACAGTTATGTTTCTAAATACACGGTCTGCTATTATCAGTAAAGGTTGGCACCCAAAATATACAGTTAAGCCTCTATTTAACAATCAACTAAAATGGACAGAATTCAATATCTTAAAGTCAGGTGTTGACTTAATGCAAGACGAAAACATAGGTCCAATTCTTGGTCACAGAAGCTGATGATGGCTTACGAAATGTAGGAAGAAAGCAATGCAGAATACTTCTACAGGCGTTTTCTGTATTACAGTTGTCCCGTGTTGAGCATAAAGCAACCGAATGCTTTAAAGACACTAATTATATACCCTTTATTCGATAAATACGCCTGAATATTTATAATAGTACAATGAACAATGGAATGTTTTTATCAAGACAGAAACTGTAGAATCAAATATATATTACTTCAAGATCAAACAGAGTAGACCATGATCAGACGGCTCCAGAAGGAGCCGACTAATCTGGATCTACTCTGTCTGCAAATGCGTTGAAAGCCGTTTTTATGCAGTAAGAATTAAAAACAATAATTGTTCTATAATTCTCAGCCAAACCTCATCTTGCTGCTGCTCAATAGAATCGTTTCTCCAGGGGCAGCAAGATAGGGTTTAGCTGAGAAATAAGAGATTTGATGGATCTGAACACGTCACATCTACAGCCCTCCCGAGGACTATGGCTATTTGATAGTTATCTCATTCTGTCGTAAACAAGTGGGTGAAGTTTGATTGACAGGTCACTGGGATTTGTAAGGTTGATCAAACCAAGAGAGCGATGGTACTAAAATTATACCAATACAATATATCTTTTATTTTTAAATTATCTGAACTAAAACAGCAATAAAGATTTCTTAATATGATAAAACTTCCAAATTGTCATCAAAGCAAAGAATTGAATCATAAAACCAGGACAAGAAAGATCACAATAATGAGATTCCATAGACTTTATGTCAGCTAGATGACGGTTTTACGTGCGTGGTAGCAATGGCATCTATATTTATATCCTAAACCTCGAAAGACCTTGTTTTTAATACATCATGGAATATTGTATCAGAAATAACAAACATTGCCTGGGAATACCGTTCTCGAACTATTGTTCAATCAAGCGTGTTCTAATTATAAATGTATACCTATAACTTTAAACCGTTACTTAATAGAAGTGTGTGTACGCCTTCTGGCCAGAGTCTGCTATGTTTGCTTATGGGATTTTATAGAACTGATTCTAAATATTTGCGAATTTAATTATCTTATTGGCCTAAGCATTGTTTATTGTGTTTGACCAATACGAAATTGCTTATCTTGTTTGGCAAATGAGAATTTATTTAACGTGTTTGGCCAATACGAAATGGCTTATTTTGTTTGGCCAATACGAATTGGCTTATCTTATTTGGCCAATGCGAATTTCCTTATCCTGTTTAGTCAATGGGACTTTGTTGGTCTTGTTTGCCCAATAAAAATTTGTTTACATTGTTATTTTAATTTTATAACAATATGTTGTCACAATTATATGTAAATTTGTAATTGCTGACTAGTTGGAAAACAAAACGCATGTAACCGAAAGCTTAACCTTTTACTCCCATGAATATTCATGTAAGAAATGATGACATCAGGAATATTAATAGTCTAAAGTAGCATATATACACACAAATATTTTACCCAAGCAGAAACTATGCAATCAGATCTATATTATTCCATAATCAAACAGAGCAGACTCTGATCAGACGGTTCCCGTATGAGCCATCTGATCTGTTTCTACTCTGTAAAGACATATAACGGCGTATTTATGGAGTAAAGGGTTAAAACACCACTTTACCAAAGCAGTTTATTTATATGTTTTTAGATCCACATACAGTCAATATATCTGTACATTTTATTCTCAATCCTCTGCCAGCTGTACAATAGTATCTGCTTCAGTTTGGATCTTGTCTGAAAGTTGCCTATTTCCGATGCAATAAAGTTTTTCGAGAAATTATTGACCGATTATAAAATGGCTTCTCATCTGGATCTAAACCGTTTGCATATGCGCGAGTTAAGCCACGTTAAGCATTTCCTTCATATAAACGGGGTTTCACGCATTAGCAAACATAGTAGATCCAGATCAGACGGTTGACCAGGGTCTACTTTGTTTGCAAATGTAATTTGATGGATCTGCTTCTTTACTTTCTAAAATGGCTACAATGTTCAAACTTCCATGTTTAATTATAACTGTTTTGTACATGAATATTCAGTAGATATTGAAATTAGGAAGATTTATAGAACAGGGAAGGGTTAAGCGGGATACAACTCAATAAGCGGGAAACAAATGTTTCTGTAGCGTATATAAACAAATGTACCATTAGCTTAGCTACTTATCATTGATGAATATTTATGTAAGAAGTTACGACTTTTTTAGACCATTAAGGAAATGTTGGATTGTAAAGAATGCTGTAAAACCCGATCCATATTAACCCATTTGCGGTTAGTGGATTCTTCTACGTTTAAATATTGGATTAGTCCATTTTTGATCTAAGGGATGCCTGGCCTAAATTTTCAATTTCGGTTTTGCTTTATATTGAAATTATTATCAGCAAACAGTGTAGAATCTGATCAGACGCCGCATTATGCGTCGTCTGTACAGAGTCTACACTGTTTGACTATGTCCCATATATGGGATCGTGTGCATAAATGGGTTAACCCATAAAACACACGGACATGTTGTGGCCGTCTGATCTTGGTTGTATTTGTTTTAAACTACGTTAAAGGTATTCTCTATCATATTAAGAGTTAAACTTCATTTATATCAATATTGAAATTCCGGAAGAAAATTAGCAAAATAGATAGTAGTCTTGCTATTTGAGATGAATTCAATTGAGTTAGGACATTGTTTCACACTTCAAACTTTAATTTACACAGTTTCAATCACCCATACAAATGAACAAGAATTTGTTGAAACCGTGCCAGGTACAATTGCAGTCCTTAACCCATTACCTCATAGGCTATTTTTTAGATACAACCTCTTTGAATGAATCTACCGAAACGAAGCATTAACTAGAGAAAATGAAATTTTTAGAATTTTGTAGGAGCAAATGTTCTATTTATCACAATGGTTTTACAAAGTGAGTTCTACAGAGTCGTCAAAAGTCGTCTATATGAGGGAAAGGGTTAAAGTGATACTCTCTACTTGCAACGTGTTTTAAAAATGTCTAACAATTACAAAAATCATTTGTTTATTTGCTGAAAAGAAATTTATCGCAAGAAAACCAGACGAATAAACACCGAAGAATACTCAACTTTCATGTGTTTGATATCGAGGACCCAATAAATTCGGCAGTGTATTAGTATCTATTCTGCTCGCGATTTAGTTTCGTTAACTTTTCGACCAATGCCGATCATATTGTGTTGTAGTACAAAAATATAAGTATCGATGAAAGCAGTTTATTTTTTATCACGGGCAAGTTTCGATATAAGTTTAAATTAACAATCTTCATGATCATGATTGAACATAACAGATACCATGTTTTATGATATTATCGAAACTAATAATGCGTTCATTGTATGGACTTCCTCTTTAACTCGTTTATCGTTTATGATTATGGTTTATCCACTAAGGGCTCGTCTTAAGTCGTTACACCCTAGGAATGAGCGATACATGCTACTTTATCACATAATCTGGCGTGGGAGTGCCGAAACAGAGTGCCGATAACCGCAGAAATGCATTAGTGCATTTGTTATTCATATTAGCAGTTTGAATCCGGCCAATCAGGAATCTTAAAAAGAATACGTGGAACCATCGCGTGTGATCATTTAATCGTTAGCCAATCGTAGCGCTGCATGTCCGATTCACTCGATGTGAGTCGTCTGTTGTATTACTACGCTGTTTTAAACAATGGCCAAAGTAGCCCTCAGCTTTACCGTTTCACTTTCTATGGCACTTTTAAGGATTGTGGGATAAAAAAATCTTACACTCGTGTTATTTACTAATTGTATTGAACATTCATGTGAGATCCTCTATATGCGAGAAGTATCGATTGCCGTTGCTTGGACTTAAAATAACTTTGGTCTAACATTCTTTGGTCCAAAATGGATCCATTGTGTTATTTTATCTTAACCCGTTTACTTCAGGAATATTCATAAAAGAAATAATGACATCATGACTATTTATTAAATTAATTTATAGAATGGCATATTTACACATGAAAGCTTTGGAAAAGCAGAAACTGTAGAATCAGATCTACATTATTCCAAAAGCAAACAGCGTAGACCCGGATGAGGCTGCCCCAGTTACCATCTGATTTGGGTCTACTCTGTTTACATAGAAAGGCGTATTTATGGAGTAAAGGGTTAACCTTCCAGAAATGTCTTTTCACGCCTTTGCAAACAGAAGAAACCCAGATCAGACGATTCTAATTTGATTCTGAACTAATATAGATCTGATTCTCAACGTTCCTGTTTTCATATGCTAATTCTAAAATAGTTCCAATAAGGTTTATGATGTCATTATTTCCAATATGAATATATATGAGATAAAGTGTAAACAACATCGTACAAACTGCTCTTCGTGTCTTTGTTTAGGATTCCGTTGAATGATGCTGATTTTTGTGATCACGCAAAGATTTCATTTGTTTCAGGTGAGTAGACAGCTTTTTATTTTTGTCTTGTATTAGGCACAATTCCCTGATCACCGAATTCGCTTTATCCAATTTAATGCATTAGGGCAGTATTTCGCTCACAGTTTACTATCACATAATTCCCGGTAGTTTTAATGTAATGTCTAGAATTTAAATAGTGGTATTTATGACCATGTGAGAAAATTTTCGTTATTTTTCAAATGGCGTTAAGATCGAAGGGTTATGATAAAACAAAGGCTAAATTGCGGACTAAATATACGCCGGCTGAAACAGTGTGCGGCCATGATTCGGGTGCGGTCTGTTTTTATCTCGTATAGTCATAAAATGCGCTGATGCTAAAGCATAGCTTCCCTATATGAACACGAGATTGTTTGGTCCCCATCAGGAATACCTTATCTTGATCTACTGTGTTTGCAAAAGTGTAAATGGGCACCTCTATCATGCAAATAGTCACCCATCCTGTACAGTAGATCCGGTCTTAAGCGAACAAAAAGAGGTATCATTATGAATCTTTAAGACATGTGGAAGCCTAATGCAGGTCAAAAGTTATTCAGAAAGCTCGTATTGGAGCTTTCTGCAGTACTTTTGCCCTGCATTAAGCAACCGCCAGCTTTTTATGGATCCTATTTCCAATAATTAGAAGGTCGCTTAAGACAGGTTCCATTGTATGTAAGTTCACATAGAATAACGCCTCGTTTATCCGAACACGCAATGAATCCGTATCAGTATTTACACAGTTTTGCAACTGTCACTTTTAGAGAATGTTCATCTTTTAACAATATCCAAAGAAGACAACCTTTGGAACAAAAAAGCATATGAATTCGCAAAACAGATGGATACGCATTAAGCTAGGTGATTTGTTTCTGTCAGACCGTTTTCGAGATGTTTTAGGTTAACTGAGAGTAGCGTGTCGCCCTGTTATTGGTCAAACTTTTGTTTTCCAATTTGGATTTTATACAAGCTTTTGAGAAATTAACTCTTTCCTCCATAAATACGCCGTTCTATGCCTCCGTAATAATCACTTCTTAAAACCATTGTGATAAATAGAGCATTTTCTCCAATATGCTCTATTTATCACAATGGTTTCAACTACAAAATTTAATTCTAAAATCTTACTTTTCTCTAGTAAATGTTCCTTTCTGGTAGATTCATTCAAAGAGGTTGGGTCTAACAGGTCGGCAATGTTACCCGGCATCTCATCTGGGTCCAAGCTGTTTGCAAATATCAGTCAGGTAGCTATAACCAAGAGATCGACTAATGCTTGTTTAAGCCTTTGAATGCGGGAAAGATAAGTGTATATGCATTTGCAAATAGTGTAAAGTCAAATCAGAGGGAGCCTAGAGACTTGACGTCACATGTAGACATCTAAAATTCGCCGTCTCATCTGGGATCAAATTGTTTGCAAATGTCAGTTAGGTCGCAATCAGCAGGCTCAGGGTTAACTCATCCCCTCCTAGTGACGCATGTTGGAGCCTCCCACAAGATCTACAGCATAGACTTGATTTATTAAAGGTATACTGTGATGAATGGGGCTTGTAGGTCAATATAGATAAAACAAAAGGTGTAGTGTTCAGAAAAAGGGGACGGGTATCTGCAAATGAAAAATGGTCATACGAAGACGAATATTTGGAAGTAGTTGACAATTTTAATTACCTAGGAACAGTTTTGAATTATACTGGCAGTTTTGCTCTTAACCAAGAGACACTAGCTGGTAAAGGTCTTAAGGCATTGAATACTTTATTGAATAAGACAAAAGTTTTTAATTTTAAACCCAAAACGCTTTGTCAACTATTCGATGCTTTTGTCGGAAGCACGTTAAATTACGCTTGTGAAGTTTGGGGATTTACTAAATCTAAAGAGATAGAGAGAATTCATCTTAAATTTTGTAAATTGTTATTAAATGTCAAAACTTCTACATGCAATATGGCCGTATATGGCGAGTTAGGACGTTACCCGTTGTATATCAACAGGTATGTTAGAATGATAAAGTATTGGGGTAAGATAGTCAATACTGATAATTTATTTATACAATATCTTTATAATAGTTTAGTATATGAAAATAGCAAGGGTATTCATAATTGGGCCAGCAATATAAAGCATTTGGTGGATGAATACGGATTTTCTCATGTTTGGCAAAATCCAAACGAAATTAATTTTAATAATTTTCATATTTTGTTCAAAGAACGCCTTGTTGACGTCTTTAAACAACAATGGTCTGTATCATTAAGTAACAGTCAGTCATTGTTTATGTATAAAAACTATAAAACAATATTTGAATACGAGGAATATTTGGACAAACTACCTAAGCAATTGAGAACACCAGTATCGCGATTAAGATTGTCTTCACATACCTTAAGAATCGAAACTGGTCGTTATTCTCAATCTAGAACCGAACGTAATCTAAGGTTATGTTTGCATTGTGATAAGCACGACTTAGAGGACGAATATCATTTTGTACTTGTTTGTCCAGTATATGATGATATTCGTCGTACGTTTATCAAGTCATTCTATTATAATAGACCTAGTGTTTTTAAATTTATTTCACTGATGGAAACAGAAAATACTAAAGAGCTTTCCAAATTGGGTAAGTATTTATCTGAAGCATTTAAACGACGATTGTCAATTTCAAATATTATTTAAAGTATCTCATTATGTAATTGTATCATTAATTCTGTTTATAAAACCTACAGAGCTGAATGGATTTAACCGTTTAAAGTTCAACCTCTTTTTTCGATTTCGGTTTGAATTGTGTATACATGTATGTTAATACAAAGTGAATAATGTAAATGAAGATAGTTAATAAGTTCTTGACATGTGACTAGGATTATATTATCATGATTATGCTGATGCAATAAGAAACACTATGTGTTTACATTACTGAATAAAGAAATATTGTATTGTATTGTATTGTATTTAACCCATTACATCATATGCTATTTTTAGATCCAAACACTTTGAATAAACCTACCGAAAAGGAGCATTAACTAGAGAAAAAGAAAATGTTAGAATTTTGTAGTTTGAAACCATTGTGATAAATAGAACATTAAAATTTTGCTCCTATAGGAGCAAATGCTCTATCACAATGATTTCAGTAGGTGATTTTACAGAGGCGTAGAAAGGCGTATTTATGGATTAAAGGGTTAAAAGTCACACTTTGAAACTATTGTGATAAATAAATCAATTGCTTTTATTTATCACAATGGTTTCAAAACTACAAAATTCTACAAATTTCCTTTTCTGTAGTTACTGCTCCTTGTCGGACGATTCATTCCAAGAGACTGGGTCTGAAAATAGTCTAGGAGGGAATAAGTTAAGGCACTGCCTTACATACATGTATACTTATTTCCATGTCACTTTAGCGATGTGTATTCTATCATCGGGAGACTTACTTAAGTTTACTTTTCGAAATAACAAACAAAATGTAAACGGATTATGATGTTTAAGTTTTTCAAAGGGCAACACGCTGTAAAACGAAATGCATTCCGTGTACATGTTGTAAATATGAGTTTCGTCGAATGTAACAATTCAGTTAGTAGTTTGTATCAAATTGTCCACATATAAGTAAACAAATAGTGCGCTGTGTCATTCAGTTATCTAAATAAACCATTGTGCAATGCGGTGTCATTTAGTTATTCAAAAACAGTATGGCATGTCTGTAGTAATTCAAACGATGTAGTGTGCAACTTACTTAATCAAATAATGTGTTGTGACATTTATTATTTACAAAATGCGTCGTGTTGTATAATTATTCACAAACTGTAAAGTGTCGTTTATTTACACAAATGATGTATTATAGTATATTCACTAGTGATTTGAAATGGCGTTAAAGTGGATTCATGTTTAAAATAGAACTGACGTCAGGCAGGAAATTAGGAAATGACAAACGAAAGTCTACAGCAACAACAGAAGCACACATTAACCCTTTACGTCATATGCTATTTTTAGATCCAACTTCTTTGCATAAATCTACCGAAAAGGAGCATTAATTTTTATTAGCAAAAATGTTAATTTTGGAATTGTGTAGAATTGAAACCATTGTGATGAATATAGCATTTGCTCCTGTGGAGCAAATGCTCTATATATCACAATGGTTTCAGAAAGTGACTTTTACAGAGTCGTCAAAAGGCGTCAATATGCGGAAATGGGTTAAGTACGCGCTCACATAAACATGTACGACCGTCATAGCATCAGAACTGTTCCTTACCTGCACTACACAGACAAGCAGTGCCGTAAACCAGAACCCAGAAAAACAAAAGACGTTGAGTTCGGTGGTGGTCAAGCAGACATGTGTATAGATTTGATAATGAGATATATTCGTGATAATATATTTTATACATCTTGACTATTTTGTTGAATGGAATTCTAACAAAGATTACAAAGGTATTTAACAGCGTTTGGGCAACCACTATTTTAAATAAAACTCTGGCGACGAATCACTATATACTTTCACACAATAGAAGTTTTTCTAGGGCTTAAGCCAATTCTATTGTACTTGCACTCATGGTTATGGTATGACAGAGTCGTCGTCACACAAGTCAATTATATGTACTTCTTTGATTGTTTTAGAAGAAGAAAAATAATACTTTACGTGAAGTATGTACTGAACAATTTTAGTTTGCTGCCGAGTAACACGATGTCTAATTAGGATCCAAACTGTTTAGCACTTTGACTATATTTGATAAGGCAGTTGTTGAAAGAAACTCTACTTTGATACCGGACACATTAGATACTAGATAATCATAGCTGACGAAATTTGTGGTGAAAGGGTTAAACGTTGTAAGATGTACATATTGTTCCATTTGCCTTAGAATTACAAAGATGTAAGACCAATAAATACTGGACAATAATACAAAGCATGTTCAACTGCATGTTCGTTGCGCTGCATGTTCGTTAACCATTTCACATGCAATTAAATCTGAATCAGTTTTAAATACCAAGCTTTAGAGAAGCTACTGGCCGAGTGTAGAGCAGCTTGAATTCATCCTGACGAGACACCTGGGTCCATGCTTATAAAGCTTTTAGTTGAGTCTGAGTTCGTTCTCAAGATTTTGATTGATCAGATTTGAGCCAAAGGCTCAAATCTGACCAATCAAAAGCTTGAGAACTCAAATCTGACCAATCAAAAGCTTGAGAACAAACTCAGACTCAACTAAAAAGCTTTATAAGCATGGACCCTGGTAACAACGAGTAACACGGCTTCTCAGCTGGATCCAAGCGGTTTGCTCATCTGAGTCAGCTCGCGGATGTCAACATAAGGGTGTTTTTCTGATTTAACTCTTTAAATACAGGCAACGAATGTATACATTGTAGATACTTGCACACATTGTATACCCCGATCAAATGGATTACAGGGGAACCATCTGAGCCGGTTCTGAACTGTTTGTCATTAAAAATCCTCTCGCAGATATATGCCCTTTGATACTGAGTAGACGCAATGAGGGATCATTCCACTTTGACGACGCAGCATTCAAAGGTTTAAAACCAATAACAAGAACACGAACACGTGTGCTTAGTTTCTGTGATGCTTCATATTCTCCGCGAGTTCAAGTCCTATTTCCGCTGTGGTATTACCGCTTGTCATGTTTTAATTTGTTTTAATCGTATCACATGCTGAGGATAACATAGTGTACCACAGGCACATTGTTCTAGGTCAATTAAAACATCTACGGGACGCTCATCCTGCCAGTCATTCGGCGTATCTCTGGGATTAGTAGAAAGGTATCGATGCAGGTCAGACTCCATATCGGCAGATACGAGGCGTGTTTAACCCTTGCCCTGTTCTATGTTTAGTCCAAATTTCAATACCTATTAAATATTCATTAACAACATAGTTATAAAGAAATATGGAAGGTTGAACATTGTAGACATTTTAGAAAGCAAAGAAACGGATCTTTGAATGTCTATTAGCAAACAGAGCAGACCCTGATCAGACGTCTCCTGAAGGAGCCGTCTGATCTGGGTCTACTCTGTTTGCAAATGCGTGAAAACACGTTTATATGAGCGAAAGGGATAACACAATCTATGTTAAACAGTTTGTTTTATACCGGAGGACCTGATAAGAAGCGTAAATTAAAACACTTTCAAGAATAACTTCTTTATTTCTGCACCTAACCCTATGTTGTGATCGTCTCGAAGAATTGTTGGATAAATTAAGTACTTGTTACCTGTAGCTGTTGCTCTGTTTATATGTACGTACTGTATTGTCAGTTATATATAATTAACAACAAAACTGTTCCCTGTCCTATGTTTATTACAAAGTTCAATACCTATTGAATATTCAAAGACAAAATAGTTATAATGGAACATGGAAGGTGGAACATTGTAGCCATTTTAGAAAGTATAGAAACAGTGCTATCAAATTCCATTAGCAAACAAAGTAGACCCTTATCAGACGGCTCCTATAGGAGCCGTCTGATCTGTGTCTTCTCTGTTTGCAGATGCGTAAAAACACGTTTATATGAGGGAAAGGGTTAATTAATAACTACATATCTGGTTAATATAAATATCTTGTTTCTTGAATAAATAGTAAAACAGCTCGCATTTGATTTTACAGAAACAAAATGCATAATACTCAAAACATGTGCATTTTATATATGGTTACATCGACCCTTTCCCTTATGTAAGCGCATTTTGACGCATCTGCAAGCAGAGTAGATCCAGATCAGGGTATACTCTGTTTGCTTATGGTGTAATAGAGATTTCATTCCACAGCTTCTGCCTGAGCCAAATGTCCTGTGTTCATATGCCGTTATAAAAAATGTTATTATTAATATTTATGACGTCATTATTTCCTACATGAATAGTCATCAGGTAATGGGTTAAAGACCTACAATAAGCGTCCGGTATATATAGGTCCCACTGTAAGTTACTTACTTCATAGAAATACTTTTACCTACCTCTGTTTCCCCATACTGACCTCTTTGCATGTCTTTACAGTGTCAATCTTAAAAGTGATGCATAACACTCAAAAATGAGAAAACACTGAGTCTGAATTTTAAGCATTTTATATCTCAGATCAGAAGCAGGGTGACATATTGTCTGATCTGGATCCAAATTGTGCATGTGTGGTTCGTACCTTTAAATCACCTTAGTAAGGGTTCCCAGTATACCGACAGGCGGTTGCTTAAAGTAGGTTGAAAGTCAATCGGAAAAGCAACGACCTAGATGGGAAACAAACCAATAAGAAAATATATTGGACAAGATGAGAAAACGTACAAATACCACATAGTAAATATTAAAATAAACACCGGACAAACAGATAAACATACAGCTACCTAAATCGACTTGAGATCAATTAGAATACACTAACGCAATATCAGGAGACAAATTAATAAAAAGAACCGGTGTATTTAGTAGTACCTTTTGTCAAGTTTTCCCATTTGCAAAGACAGTGTTAAACTATTGTGATCCGTGTATACCCTTTGTTATATTGGCATGCTAAAAATATTGTCTGTAAATCGTCTCGCAAAGATGGTTTTGCGGATTCCTTGTTCTTCTAATCAATTCATATTCTTGAATTATGTTTCAACAATATCGTATTGCCAGTATCGTTGTTGCACATAGTCTCTTATACGAGGGGATATCAGAAAGTTTTGAGCCTCGGGCATTTTTTTCATTCAGATTGATTAATGGTTTCACGCCTGATGTGCATCAGTATGTTAACTATTGATTACATAACGGATTATCTTGATTATTGTAATCATTTAGTCACAGCACTTCGATAAAGAGACATACCCCTAGTAAGTTGGTCAAAAATGGATAAAACGTAGTACAGAGCGATGATCAAGTTTTTGGTCCTGGAGAGTCAGTCAGCAAAACAGGCTAAAGAGCGAATGATGGCTGTTTATGGAGCGTCTGGTCCTTCTTCTGCAACTATCAAACCCTGGGTGAAGGAATTCTAACGTGACAGAGAGCGGGTTTAGACGATGACCTCCGGTCAGGATTGCCGACCACCAGTACCCGCCCTGAAAACACCGAGCTATTCGTCGGACCTAGCCGAATGGGGATTATTATGCCGACTAACTGAAGCAGGTGCGCCAATCCATCAAGGAAAAACGGCTAGGGAAATCCATCGCGGGATCCTGCTCCATCGGGACAGGACCCCAGTTTACAGTAGCCGAGTTGCGATGGAAGCCGTGCGCGAGTGTGATTATGCACTTCTTCCTCACCCACCCTACTCACCAGACCTAGCCCCAGCGACTTCCCCCTCTTTCCTAGGCTGAATTTTTTTTTCTTCGGGCCGGAGATTTGATGATGACGATGAGCTGATGACTGCTGTGGAGGGGTGAATAGGGGGCCAATATAATGACTTCTACCGTTCAGGTATCATTAATCGGAAAACTAGGTTGAACAAGTGCATGGAGTTGGAAGGTGACTATGTCGAAAAATAAAGCAGTAAACTTCCAAAAATCCAGCTCTTAATATGTGAGGCTCAAAACATTTTGATATCCCCTCGTATATCTGTATGGGGATCATGATAACTCAACATCTTTCCTCTAAAAAAATGGTTCGATGTGTTCATTCAGATTTGAACGTATGCTGCATTATAAGACATGCTACTAGTCAATATTAATGATGTCATCATTGCTTACATCAATATTATTGGTGTGAAGAGCTAAGCAGTTAAAACACTACTCACTGACTGTCAAACGAGCTGTTTCTAATTAACAGTCAGGTCCCACTTGTTAGCATGTGGATAAAAAGAAGGGTCTTTTAAAATGCACTGTCTCACTCAGATCCTTTTCCTTTTCAAGCAGTGTCGCAATATCGCTCAATCAGCTGGAGTACCAATTGTTTTTACGGTTTCCCTGTGAATATTAGGCACGATTGTATGGGCATTTGTAAACAATGTTGAATTCGACCAGAGGGTTTCAGGAGCCCTCGGATATGGGTCTGCATTGTTTGTCATGCAAAGTCTTCTCACAGATTACTTCTGACTGAACTGTCGATAAACTTGAATGGACCTCTAATACATGTATGTCTGAAGTCCCGAACAAAATTTAACATAGGTTGGTTTTATGATGACATTTATTAAACAAATCAAATTCCTATTTCAGAGTTGTAGACAGATGCGCATTAACCCTTCGCTTGATATTCACGTCAATATACCTACCTGTAAATAGTTGCAGGAGCTGTCTCATCAGGGTCTGCACTATTTACAAATTAATTGTGCAAGCAATGCACTCCACAGCAGTGATTGCACACAGTGAAGATATATGTAATTATAGACCAGGGCATGGGTAAAGAAGGAGAAATGTATTTCAAAATTCAGCAAGCGAAGGGTTAAATTCGATTATTATTTTAGAACATCTGTAGGATAAGATTTATATTATACCATAAACAAACAGAGCAGACGCTGATCAGACGGTTCCTATGGGAACCGTCTGATCTAGGTCTACTCTGTTTGGAAAGACGTAGAAAAGCCTATTTATAGAGGAAAGGGTAAAAATAAGAATAAAAAGATAAATACAAACATTTCTCTTCAACAAATGCTAAATTTTCAAAAGTGGAATGGGCCAGCTTTATTTAAGAGTATCGCGATTACAAAGCGCAAGGATTAAGATGATATTCGAGGACAAATCGAGTAGACCTTGATCAGATTGTTGCTCTGATCTGGATCCACAATGTTCGCAATTAATCATTCCCTGTTCTATGTTTATTACAAAGTTCATTGCATAATAAATATTCATGGACAAACTAGTTATAATGAATTATGGAAGGCCGAACACTGTAGCCATTCTAAAAAGTAAAGAAACAGATCTATCAAATTCAATGATCAAACAGAGTATACCCTGATCAGATGGCTCCTCAAATTGCAGATACCTGAAAGCAAGTTTATATGAGGGATAGGGTTAACAATATCAATCCGTGTATTGCATTCAAATTGTTATTGTATATTTAAAGGTGTACCTTTAGAGTGCCACTGTTTTCTAAATACGCTCATTTATGTGCTACAACATCAAATAGTAACGACAACCAGTAATAGCTGATTTGCAAACAGAACTGTGAATTATAACTTTATCATGACTTCCAAATAGGTTCATAAGTAATTCTTGCATAAACAGTCTAGTAGCGAACCAGTCCAGCGGTGACGTCACCAAGGGTCACAGTCTGACGATGACCACCGGCGATTGTTGAAACTGTCAAAGGTACACGAAATTTTTATCTGATATAAGGAAACTTGCTAAAAAAAAAGCTTTTTCATGACAGCAACGCTGTCCAACACATTGAACATTCATGAAAAAAATAATGACATCGCTAATAAATATTTCCTGAATTTGTATTATGCATATGGAATAATGCCTTTTTGGTATTGGTAGAAACAATGTGTACAGTCAGATCTGTTATAACTTCATAAACAAACAGAGCAAACCCTGATCAGACGGCTCCTACACGTCTGATCTGTGTCTGCTTTATTTGCAACACCTTGAAAAAGCGTTTATATATGGGGACAATTGACACCCGGTCAACAGTTTACTAAATATAAGAAATACTCTAAAGTATGATATATAGTTTATTCATACATAAGGTCATAGGCCCAACAGTACACAAGCATACAAATATACACTACATATGGTCAACGGTATGTAGGGTTTTTCTATAGATCGGGTTCTAGCAGGTATTATTGATAATATATTATATCATTGATTGATCCAGGTCGTGGGCCTTGTACAGTGTATACGAGTCCTCTTATCTGAAGCAACACTGGTAGTATGTTTGCTTGTGACGTATGTTTACAGTTCATGTCGTCCACGCTGTCGTTGTATATGCATGTATCAAAATGTGTGTATCTGAGTTGCCATGTCCTTTCGAATAGCGTTGCAAGCAGTGTAGATCGGGGCATGTAGGCTTTAATAGCCCACTGATCTGAGTATATCTGTACTGTTTGCCTATTAGTCTCTTACTGATAATACAGGTAAACATGGTTAATAAATGTTATTAACTAGTGTTTTTTCTTTAACTCTCCGTTATTAACTCATAACACTTAATCAATCTACATGTATTGGGTCGAGAAAAAAAAACCCAAATATTATTGACCGAAAATTCACATAACCAGTTAAAATGGATGTATATATTTAAGTAAAGACCATGTATTATGTACAGGTATGTTCTGTTCTGTTCTGATGATAACAGGATAATGGATAAACACAGAAACACCATTATGTCTACAAGATGGGGATATCAACTCGTTACCTCAAAGACTGGTTTCAATGTCTGTTTTATCTCTGGAATATCTGATTGAAATCACAACACACGTCTCTATAAAACAAGCTTATTTATAATTAAAGCTCAATTAAAGTTTTTATCACGTTGGCGCACAGAGACTAAAAGAAGCCCAAGGGCATAAAAAGATCCTATTAAACACCTCGTATGTAATTCTATCTAAATCAAAGCTGAATAGAAGGGTTTATTACATTTGCAAAGGTAGAAGATCTATGCGACACCCAAGCAAGTATACTCTGTCTGATACAGTTGAACTTCTATATCTCGAACTCGGATGACTCGAACTTCGGGCTTACTCGAAGTAAATGTTCGGTCCTTCCAGAATTTAAATACAGACTTGTTCTTAAATGTATCATTACGCATATCTAGAAACACATAGGACAGCTTAATGCAGGTCTAAAGTAATGCTGCGAGAGCTATCGGCATTACTTTAGACATGCATTAAGCTGTGAACTTGACAAAATGTTCAGATTAGAAACTCGAACTTCTGATATCTCGAAGTAATTTGTATGGTCCCATGAAGTTCGAGATATCTAAGTGCAGTTGTATTTCATTTTGAAAACAGAGATGGTGTGTTAGATCAAGGTATACTCTATACTGTATAGTTACTGTAGGAGCAGTCTGGTTCTGCCCTGTTTGTCTAAGCATGTCTGTCCGAATAACTACGGTTCATTTCCAAAACACTCCTCTCATTTAGAGATTCGATAAGTACTCCAAACGCTTGAATTTATACATGTAAACGATTTCATGTACTAAAAATTCGTAGTATCGAGTGATTAATTTACAGTTGAACTTCGATAAGTCGAACTTCAAGGGACCGTACAAATTAGTTCGAGATAACAGACGTTTGAGGCATCCGATTTATAATATGAACGAGTTGTCAAGACCACAGCTTAATGCAAGTCTAAAGTAATGCTGAAAGCTCCTGCAGGAGCTTTCAGCATTACTTTAGACCTGTATTAAGCTGCCACATGTGTTTCTACATATATGTAGCGATATATTTTAGAGCAATTCTGTAGTGTTAGTTTTGGAAGGACTTGACTTTTTGTTCGAGTTATCCCGAAGTTCGAGCTATCCGAGTTCGAGATATCGAAGTTCAACTGTATTTGGATATTCATGTACACAGCTGGGCCAATGAGATCAATGTCGCTTCGATAGTACTAAGTTCTAAGAGTAGGATACCTTTTCGATAGTAGTGTTTTGCACCCTTAGAATGTATTGGCTTTCAAGTTCTCAAAGTAGTGTTTTCAGCCACGTCTACTGTTTGCACAACGTAAAATAAAAAGAAAAAAAAAACATCACCACTCCTATGCAAAGTGTCTAAGACAAGTGTGAGCCCGTCGTTACAAGCCGCCAGTGTATATATACATTCACTCGTCTGTATTTGTTTCTACCACGAGGTAAATAACCTGTAGTGGCTTGACATTTGGTCTTCATCCTTTAATAAAATCTTTGTTTAAATATAAAGGTATAGATATGAGTCATACAGGAAACACCACATACAAAACACACAGCCGTCCGAACAGCACCACGACAAAAAAGTATAAGTCACATAATTATGTTGTTTTTGTGTGTTTCAATACGTTTTCTGTTCGATTATTTGGTTCTTAACCATTCACACAGGAGCAATACAAGCAGGTACGGCTTAACTCAGCGCCCCATATAAACTGTTTTAAGTACGTTTGGTCGTTATTAACAGGTTAAGTGTTAAACCAACGAGTGCATTGTTGTCAGAATATTACCATGCGCTAAAATCATCAAAGTCCGTTTTTTTTCTTTGTATTTTTAAAACACCACCCACATGCTTACTGTAAGTCTGGTTTAATAGAGCAACATACAAAGGTGCGAACTCAAATACTAACATCACCAATATTCATTGAGAAATTTTTGAAAATGCTTCAATTTACGCATCGTATCTGGACTGCTGGGTATCATGACCTACACTAAATATATTCGTTATCAAACGCCGTTTGCCTACAAGTAAACATACATATATTTTCATCTCTTTCCACATATTAAATAATTTTGTAAATTATAACCCTAACCATAATCTGCTAATTTCTAATTATTACCCCACATACAGCCGATCCCATTTAATGTCGCGCATGAACTTATCTCATAAGACAAAATAGATTCAAGTAAATGTTCAATGGTACCCCTTGAAGACGACCAACTAAAATGGACATTACTGTGTTTAACTGCAGGTAGTTACTTAACCCATTCCCTCATATGCTATTTTAGATGTTATTTTAGATCCAACCTCTTTTATTAAATCTACCAAAAAGGAACGTTAACTAGAGAAAAGGAAAATTTCAGAATTGTGTATAGTTTTGAAACCATTTTGATTAATATAGCATTGGCTCCATAGGAGCAAATGCTCTATTTATCACAATGGTTTCAATAAGTGACTATTATAGAGGCGTAGAAAGGCGTATTTATGGAGAAAGGGTTAAAGTGTATCATAGTATCTATCTGCAACGCGCTTAAATGTGCTTCATATCACATGAATTATTTGTTTATATATGCTGAAAATAAATATATTTCAAGAAAAAAAAATCGAATAAACGCTGGAAAAGAAAAGTATTGCACGTGTATGATATCCAATACCCCGATATTATTCGACAATGTATTAGTATTTATATAGGTAGCGTTTTAGTTTCGTAATTGTTCGACATAGTCTAATGATATATTGTTGTATAACAGACAATATAAGTATTGACAAAAACGGTTTATTTTGTATCACAATTTTAATTTGCACCTTCCTTCACATTCAGGATGAACTAGCACTCGTCGTGTGCAGATAGGAATAACCACTGTGATTTGATTATACAGTACGAGTGATTGATAAGTCCGTGGCCTGCGGCAGGGAGCAGCAGATTGACCTCAACATTTTCATTTATTTTTCAACGTAGTCACCTTGCAAGCTTACACACTTTGTCCAACGGTGTTGGAGCATTTGGATACCTGCCCTGTAGAAGGTGGCATCTTGGGCCTCAAGAAATGCTTCAACAGCTTGTTTGAAGTCATCACCAGGGCGAAAATGGCGGCCTCTGGGTTCCTTTTTCATCTTGGAGAATAGGTAATAGTCCGAGGGTGCTAAATCAGGTAATATGGTGGATGCTCAACCATTTGGAAACCACATTCCTGAATGGAAGTCATGGCAACAGTGGACTTGTGTGCTGGAGCATTGTCCTGATGGAAGAGCACACCTAATGACAACTTGCCACGCCTTGTCTCCTTGATTTTTTCACGAAGCTGCCTCATGATGTCAGCATAATACCTTCCTTGTAATAGTGTGACTTCTTTCAAGATAATCCACTAGCAGCACACCTTTCGCATCCCAGCACACCTTTCGCATCCCAGCACACCTTTCGCATCCCAGAAAACTGTGGCTATCACCTTCCCAGCGGATGTTGTCGACTTGGCTTTTTTCGGGGTGTGTGGGTGATCCTGGGTGTTTCTACTGTTAATGTTTTGACTGTTGTTTTATCACAATGGTTTAATAAAGTTACTTTTGCAGAGGCGTCAAAAGGCGTCAATATGAGGGAATTTTATATATCTTCAAATTGACAATCTTCATAAAAATGACAGAACATACCGAATACCATGTTTTATTATGTATGTTATTGAAAATATGCGTTTATTGTAGGGATGCGCACATTAAACGAATATGGTACATACAGTGTGATATATTCGTGTGGGCTAGGATTTTATATGCACACCAAAACGAATATGTTACACCCACAGAGTAGACATAAAAAACAAAAATGGCAACTTATCCATCACGTTTGTTCATTGTAATCTGTTTATAAAACGCGTATTTTGTTAACAATCACATTTTATGGAAACTTATTTATGCCACAAAGTTTTTCTTTTACCTGAATCATTATCATTATCGACGTCATCAAGTACATGTAAATGTAGTCACACGAAGCTGTACAAATATACTTAAAATAATTACATGTATGACATTGTTATTATATAGAAATTACATGTATGGCAATGCTGTTTAGTTCGTTGAAATCACTGTTCAGAACTGTATCAGATTTTGTTTATTACAGTTTATGATAATTTCGTATGTTATCAGAATTAGATACCTTTTCCACATCAACTGAAAGTTACTTTCCGTTATGCAGAAACAACAAGAACGCTTAATAAAATGGTGATGAATTGAATATGACGATGATTTGTTCTTGATGATGATGGTCATAATGAGGATGATGTTTTTAGTGATGATGGTGATCGTAATGCTGGTTACTGCGCCGACAACAATCATGATGATGATGATGATGGTGATGATGATGATGATGATGATGATGATGATGATGATGATGATGATGATGATGATGATGATGATGATGATGATGATGATGGTAAGTATGATGGTGATGACAAAGATGATGATGGTAATGATGGTTGGCATCATAATAATGATTGTGATTCTGGTCGTAATGATGATGATGACGATGGCCCTGTTGCTGATTATACTAATTATGATCGTGGTGGTGGTGTTGGCAGTGTTGAATGATGGTAATGGTTTTATATCAGAACGTATATGACATATACCTTTATGTTTTTACTATCATACTGAGCAGACGAATTTGACAGGTGTGATTTTACAGTCAAATATATCACATACGTGTTACATATTCGATCCGTGACATATACGGCTCAACAAAGCTGTATGTACATCGACTGTTCGTAGATTTGTTTTTAAATTACAAAAATGTGGCACCTAATGATGGCGGCCACGATGACAGGTTTTGTGCAAGCGTTTTTATATCTCCTCAATATCTGATATAAGTCTTGAAAGATCCGATTTGTATCGTCGATTTGGTTTTCTTCACAGATATCTGTCTTTCTAAATTTGTCTGAAAATACTTATTTAAAACAAAATTATCAAAATCATTGCATCTGTTTTTCCCATACGACAGACTAGCCTTTTATGGTTATACAACATGTTAACGATAATATAAAAAAGTTTACATTTCACAAACATATGTAAAAAAATTCTTTACAGAGACATAAAACTGTCAAACATGGTTTACTTATAAAGCGGATTTTTGGTTCTACTTTCCGGTTAAACGTATCCCTGCGGAGTTATAATTAAATATCCACACTGTCGATACATCTAATTAGCTCAGTTGGAATAGTACAATTAAGTTATGCTTTCAATACAAATTCAAATCGCAGGGGTTTCATTCGTATAGAGTAAACATGTCATTTTCACTTATTTCGTTAAACACTTCATACTCAGATTAATGAAAATATGTACGTCAGTTTCGAATTACAGTGCTCCCTCCCTACAACGGCCCTCTTAATAACGATTCCCTCCTTACAACAACGCATGTCACTGTTTCCGAAACAACAAGGCTCAAGAAACAACTTTTTTCCATCGTAATTTCTTTATGCCTCCATCAGACTCTATGTTTTGACCACTCTTTAGAATCGTCACTTTGTGACGATTCTAAAGAGTGGTCACAGCATAGGGTTTGATGGAGGCATAACGGTTTTAGTTCTCGAAATACACCTTATCTGGGGATCTGCAAACAAACTAATTATGTTTGATTTTCCCTCCCTATAACATCTCCCTCTGAACAACACATACAATATTCGTATCCCAAAGGGTGTCTTTGTAGAGAGGGAGCACTGCACAAACATATTGTTCTTGTCAGTGAGTTCTAGGGACAACACTGCCTTTATACAAACGCCCTTTCACGCCATTGCAAACAGACTAGACCCAGACCAGCCCTGTGATACAGTTCTAACTCTGCAGTTCCTTCAATAGCCAAACACCAACGTGTTCGTGTGCAATTATAAAAAATAAACTGATAACTATTTGTGTTATCATTATTTAATAATTGAAAAGTCATAATATGAAGGGATGATATACATGTAATGACGTGATAGACCGTAAAATCAGTTCCCTGTCGAATATTCATGTCAGAAATAATGACAGGTGAATATTTATAAATAATGACAGGTGAATATTTATAAATAATGACAGGTGAATATTTATTAACTGAATTTTTATAATGGCATTTGTACATTGGTGTGTTTGGTATTTGTAAAAGTAAAAACTGAAGAGTCAGGTCTGTTATAATTTCTTAACGTTTTCCCTCATATAAACGCGTTTTTACGCGTCTGCAAACAGAGTATACCCAGATCAGACGGCTCTTATAGGAGTCGTATGATCAGGGTATACTCTGTTTGCTATTGGAATTTGATAGATCTGTTTCTATACTTTCTAAAATGGCGACAATGGTTCACCTTCCATATTTCATTATAACTTACTTTCTCCATGAATATTCAGTAGGTATTGCAATTATTAATAAACATAGACCAGGGAAAGGGTTAAGCAAACAGAGCAAATCCTGATCAGATACAGTGGTAAATACGCTATTCCTACCCATTTACCCGTTTTTCTACGCGTAAGAAACGGGTAGTGAACGGTTAACGAACGGTTAACGAACGGTTACGAGATAAACGGTTTACACGCGTTAAACGCGTAAAGAAACGATTATACCAAAGAAGTTGCGGTAGGTGCATACATTTTCCGTTTCATGCGGAGATTTCGGATCTTATCGATGATAGCCGTTTTCAAAAAAGTCCGAATGAAACGGGTTAGCCAAAATAAGAATCGATTCGTCACTCAACGAACGTTTAGCGGTTCAATCCCGGCTAGTGTCGACGATTTGCTCATTTAGGTAACGATATGTTCTTAAATTTTGTTTGTACAAAGCTATAATATCAGATTTCCACTGATTATCAAACAAATGGATTGAAGAATTAGTTCTTTTTGAGTAGGTTTCTACATTTCAGATAAAAAAAACTGTCACAAAGTAAACCACCAAATTTTGGATCTAGAATGAAGAAACCTACTAACGAATTCAGATCTATTCTATTTCTTAACCCTTTCCCATTTTAATATTTCTATCAGAAAAAATGACATCATGAGTATTTATTAGATCTTGCTGAATTTAACAACGGTATAAGTGCACACGCCTTTTTGATATTTGTAGAAAATATAGCCAACTCTATTAATTTATAATTTCATAAGCAGAGTGGGCCCTGATCCGACGGCCACTACAAGAGCCTTCATGTCTAGGTTTACTCTGTTTGCAAAGGCGTTAGAGTGTTAAATCCATGTGTATGTAATGGGATAAGCAAATAATGCAGACCCAAGATCAAACGGTTTCCACGCGAGCAATCTGATCTGAACCTATTACGTTTTCAAAGGTGTTTTCATCATTATGAGGTAGATCTAAAGCGTTTTAAACAAATACAGTAAACATAGTTCATGCTCACATATAACTATGAAAACGTTCTTATTATTTTGTTACTTTGTGAAGATTAAACCTTTGTATGCCGATATTTAAAAGTGGAATGGCCCATCATATTCCATTCACTATTACCAGGCTTATATTTGCTAGATGATTTTTAATTAGGCCTATGAAAATACTAGTGAAGACCCTGATCAACACCCTGATTTTGTAGCTATATTGTCTGTGTTTACACTGCTTTCAAATGTCAGTACTTTTGTTCCCCGCATTCAAATATTTAAAAAATACTAACTCTATAATTGTTATGAAGATTTTATTATTTACCCAGCCTAAATATACAGTAAATCCCCTAGCTATTTTCTCAGCAGGGGACAATGGCCTGACAGTGATCACACCACTGCTTTCTTATCAACAAAGTTGCGAACTATTACGTAACAGAAATACCAAATAATGTGCCTAATGATCTAAAAGTATGTATTTTAGCTTCTCCAAAATACAAGAGAACTATGTTTTGAATAATTGTAGATCTATGGCTCAGCACAAAGTTAAATCCAAACGTTTTAGACCAATTAAGATTAATATAAATTCTAGTTTTAAAGATAGTTTAGATTGATATGATCTAGATCTATTGTAAAATACTTCTACTATATCTTCTACGGTACTGTACGTATAGTAGCAAAAAAGACATTTTACAACACATAGATGAACGCAATGAGAATGTAGATCTATATTTTAATATAGATCTAGATCTAGCTAGATCTTATGGAAATGAAACGAGAATTAAAAGTTTAAATACTGTTAACCCTTTCGCTGCCATTGTCGGATCTGTGATTACCTTTGCAAACAGTTTGGATCCAGATGAGACGCAAAAGGTTTTGGACCCTGATGAGACGCCGAGTAACTCGGCATCTCATCGGGATCAAAACTGTTTGTTACTGTTACTATGTTTTTGAAACAAAAAGGAAGAAAATCAAAAGAATGAAAATTTGTAGCAGACGACAAAGTTAGCAGACGACAGAGTTTGGCAGCGAAAGGGTCAATCTTAATTTTACATATCAGGAGCGTCCGACAGGTAAATGAGAATGTCTCCCATTTCAAAGAAAGGCCATATCAAGGATTACCCCCTTTCGTCCATGATTACTCCCCTTTCATCCGGGCTCTTAAACGTTTACGAAACGCGTTAAGATACGCGTAAACAAACGGTTAGAAACCCGTTTAACGAAACGGCTAAGAAACGGGTAACGAACGGTTAGGTAACGCGTAAGAAACGCGTTAAGTGGGTAGGAATAGCGTATTTATCACTGTAGTTCCTACAGGAGCCGTCTGATCAAGGTCTACTCTGTTTGCAAAGGCATGGAAAAATCGTTGATAATGGGGAGTGGTCACATCAGTTGATGTTGCTGGTTTTATTAAAACATGTGTTAAAGTGATAGGATCTACTTACAACACGTTTGTAAATGCCTACACTTTACATATATGATTTGTTTATAGGTTTAAAAGAAATATATCACAAGAAAACGTTGGAAAAACTAAACGTTCACGTCTTTTACATCGAATACCCCGATTTTGTTAGATGTATTAATATTTATGCGGGGTTGCGTTTTAGATTCGTAATTTTTAGAAATAGACCACTAATAATTTGCTGTATACAACAAAAAATATGTGTATCGACGCAAACGGTGTATTGTATATCACAGGCGCATTTGTTGATATAAAACATAGAACATAGAAGTCAGGCAGGAAATTCCACACGCATGTCTACAACCTAATCGGAAACACAAATGAAGTGCGTCCTTACATAAGTATACATTTCCTCCATGTATATTCATGTAAGAAATAATGACGTCATGAATATCATATAGATTTATTATGATATCATATAGACACCTGCATTTTTTGGACATGGCTGAAACTGTAGAATTATATATATTATCCTATATCATAAGCAAACAGAGCAGACCCTGATCAGATGACGACTCCTACACGAGCCGTCTGATCTGGGTCTACTCTGTCTGCAAAGGGGTAAAAAGGCGTATTTAAGGAGTTTGGGGTTATACATGCACATACACACGCACACGCACATGCACAAGCACACGCACACGCACACGCACACGCGCACACGCATACGCATACGCACATGCACAAGCACACACACACAACCACACAAACACACACAAAACATTCACAGATCGGTTCCATACCTGCTCAACAAGTCCAACATTCTAATTGACAATCTTTATAAGACTAATTGAACATAACCATCACCATGTTTTATGATTTTATTGAGAATATGCATTTATTGTAGGGGCTGTCGCTTTAACAGGACAAATTCAATTTCTTACATGTTTCGAACGTGTGTTGTGAGTATTTGATTTAATTTTGACAGATTGCACACATCTTAACAGTGACACCAAACGCAGCTAGAATTATTCGTTTGTCTTCTTAGTAAAGATCATTGTCAAGATAATTGTCCAATTACGTCTTGTCATTAGATTAAGAGTGATTTAAAGTATGATAACAAAGTATCCTAAATATTTCAAGGTACAAACCTAGTCGGATAGTGCAGTCCCAGATGCAACGGCTCATGAAAGAGCTGTTTGATCAGGGTCCACACTATTTACAACCATGTCAGTCTATTTATTGTTTTTCAAAACGTTGGGTTGGGTGTCGGAATACTTAGGTATGGGGGATATAATCCACTTGATAGTTGCTTATTGGTTAAAATATATTTTATTACGGAAATATGCAACATGCATCAATGTACATGTACAAAGCTTCTAAGAAGGATTGAAATGAAAGCTAACAGCTTGTTAAATTCCTCTCCTTGGCATATAATGCTCCCCAAAAGCAGTTGTTCATAAAAATTACAAATTGTTTCAAGGTGCTTATTCGTCTAATCCCTAAATTATTGACCGAATTAACGACACCTTATCACTAATCATTTATTCGACCAATGTTGACAATGCAAAACAGTTAAACCCCTTTAAAACAGACATTCAATTTAGTAGTAAATATCGGTATTGGAGACAGGTAGCAGATTAATGCACATTGAAAGTCATGCTGAAGGTTCCTCTAGGAGCTTTCTATGTGACCCTTTACCCTGCATAAGCAGTCACCTGCTTCAAAGTATGTTTCCCTGCTAGAATTCCGAGGGGTTAAGAGGGGAGAAAGTACTGTTTCCTTGGGGTCGGATTTGCTGGAGATCGTGCGAATGAAATTAAGTTTTAACATGTGACGATCGCAATTGAAAGTTGTGGTCGTTATATGTCACTCTCTTACACCCGGTTACATTACATATACATCTGTAGTTGACTCAGAAAGTAGTCCGAAATGAAACTTAACTCCCGTACAAAACAGAAAGTAAATTGCTTTGTGTGTTTCTTAGACAGTTCAACGGAAGAAAAGCAAAAGGCTGGGATTTCCCATAAGTTGTGTGACCTTTGGGGTTATAGCAGAATTTAAGTGCCCTTATAAAAAGTTCGGAATCTATAATTTGTAGAAACTGTTTTCGAAATATTGAGCAGACATCATTTCATTTTGCTTGTTTACATTTGTGCAATACTCGAAGCGTAAAGCGGCATGAAAATAGGTCATCAAATATTTTCTGAAATTAAACTGTATTACCCGTTTTATGATAAAATAAAATCTGTTTATTCTCGATTCAGGCTATTTTGATATAAACTATCGACACAGATAACCATAAAACACAAACTATTGGTTTTGCCAAGATTCTTGGCATGAGCCCATCGCGGAGGTGTATACGAGAGTAACGAACGGCAACTCTGCAAGGAGATTGGTTATTTGTTCGAACTTACGATAATAGCCTTTATTGCTGTACACTAGAATGTGCGATAAGTATTTGTATATTTGTATGGTCCATATTAGGCCCGGTGCGCAAACGGCCGTGCATGACCGTACTGTATCACACTTGTCGCCAATTGACCTTACTGATAGGTAAAATCCTTACAATCCTACACCATTTAGATAATATTCTAATTAATATTCATGATGGTATTATTTCTTACATGAATATTCACGGAGTGAATGGTTAAATCAGTGTTACATGTAGTATCAGCGTGTGCATTATCCCGTAAAGTCTCGCCCGTGCGACCACATAGTTTATCAATATATGAGCCGGTAAAAGTATAAGAGTCTTAAAAAGGTAATTGGTTAACCCTATCATTCATATACACGCACTTGCAAACAGAGTAGACCCAGATCAGACGGCTCCTAGAGGAGCCGTCTGATCAGAGTCTGCTCTGATTTCTAATATAATTTGAAAGACCTGATTCTTTTCTTTCCAATATGGTTACAATGTTCCACCTTCCATATTTCGTTATAACTATTTTGTCCATGAATCACAGTATGAATCGAAATTTGGAACAAACATAGAACAGGGAAAGGATTAATACAGGATAAAAAATATGCAGAAATCTTCTATACGAGCTTTCTGTATATCTATTGCGTCAAACCCCGTGTGTCGCTTTCGGGCGACTTCGACTGTGAAAGATTTAATGAGGTATCATAAATCATAAGTACAAACTTGAGACTGAATTTGGGACATTGACCTATCACTAAACAGTGACTAACGTTATATGTTTCATTTCTTAACGCATTTGTTTCCATAGAATTTAAAGAAACCTCGTCCAGATCTTACTTTGGAACTCATCCATTTTTTTCATGTGGACAGGTGCAGCAAACATAATATTTGCTGGAATAAGCCATTTACAGAGCAGCCCCTGATCAGAGGGCTCCTGAACGAGCCCTTTAATCTGGGTCTACATTGTTTGTCTTGGATACTCGGCACTAATGGGTTATAAGATTCAATCAGAATTTAACCGTGAGTCATTTCGGTGCAGTTGAGTTTTAAAAAAAAATATATTAGCGAACATCAAGTGGATTGGCTTTTTTCTATTATTGGCGCTATAGTTGCTATGGTATATAACAAGGTTTCATAACTGTTGCTATGGTGGTTGTTGTTTCATGTCTATGCTCATTAACACTGGTTTTATAACTTATGAATGTTCATAGTTTGGCCATGGTGCTAATGATCATAGGAGTGTATCGAAATATAACGAAAATATGTAAAATTCAAACAGGGTGAGTACGAGAATGACTAACTGCACCTTTGCTAAGCGCAAATTCAGAATGTTACACACAATGAAATATAAACATGTAAATTTCATTAACACTTACTGTACGGGACACGAGTCACTAGTGCGTTTTTTCAAACAGTGTAGACCCAGATGAGAGGGCTCCTAAAGGAGCCCTCTCATCAGGATGTACACTGTTTGCCATGTTACAATTTTCTTTAGAAAAAAACCATCCCTAAATACTCACCTTTAGCTTGACCTGTATGAGTTTTGGAGCAGTCCATTTGAAAATTCAGCATTGTAAGGTTTGACAGTAAACCCCTCTAAACCTGAATTTTAGTAAAGAAGAGTTTAGATAGTCTTAGGCAGGTGACTGCTTCATGCAGGGGGAAAGTCGTGCAGAAAGTTCTTTTAAGAGCTTTCTTCAATAAAATCACTCTGCATTAAGCTGCCATCTGTCTTAATGAAGGATATTGATACTAATTTGAACATCCGGTTAACCCCTTATTCCATAAATACGCATTGAAACGCCTCTGTAAAAGTCATTTTTTTTAAATCATTGTGATAAATAGAGAATTAGCTCCTATAGGAGCAAATGCTCTATTTATCACAATGGTTTCAAACTACAAAATTCTATTTTTTTCTCTAGTTAACCGGTGTGATATGATTATATCGAGGAGTTCTGGTTATGATGCGGGCTGCTGTCTTTTGCACTCTTTGAAGTTTCCGCAGTTTGTTATTTGAAGTTCCATGCAGCAATGAGTTGCAGTACTCAATATTTTATGTAACTAGAGAGTTCATCAAAGTCTTGGTCGTATCAGGTGAGAAGTACTTTCTTATGCGGCTTATTTCTCGGAACTGTGCATAACCAGACATACACGCGGAATTGACGTGCGATCTAATATCCATTTGTGAATCGAGCCATACACCGAGGTTCTTTATACACACAGATGGTGGTCCTACTTGCACACGAATCTCTGCAGGTATTTTTGCGTTGTTTTGTTGTATGAAACAGTGTGACCTTAGTTTTGTTAGTATTGAGCTTCAGCATGTTCTGGTGCATCCAAGAAGATACTATTTCTTTGAGACAGTCCTCAATTCGCGATAAAGCTTATTGTTGACAGGAAATGTCCCTGGGCTTAATGGATGGGTATAACTGTGAGCCATCGGTATAGAAAAGGTGGTTCATTCTTGGTTTCTGCAGATTGAACCGACATATTGTGTGTATATTATATAGTGCATTGGTCCTAGGACCGATCCGAACTGTTTAACAAGCCATCCTGTTTAAAACTCAGTCAATAGTTCCTCCATAGCTTGGGTCATGACACTTGGTCAATAGTTTCTCAAAGATACTCGGTCAATTTTAAGGGACCACTATGGAAATAAGAGGAATCCTTTCCTCTTTTTTGTGTTATCCCTGGTATTGGTGTACATTGCATGGCTATTATTACTCCGAATTAATATAAATATAAATTTTATTTATTTAATGATATTATTTTTAGACTGATGAATTTCACAGTTTTATTGCATTTTTATGTATCATTTTGTTTTAAATTGCCATGTCATGTATACTTGCCAAATAAAATTATTATTATTATGACACTTGGTCAATAGTTATGACACTTGGTCAATAGTTATGACACTTGGTCAATAGTTATGACACTTAGTCAATAGTTGTCAATAGTTATGACACTTAGTCAATAGTTATGACACTTGGTCAATAGTTATGACACTTGGTCAATAGTTTCGTTATACAGTGCTCCCTCTCTACAACGACACCCTTTGGGATACAAAGATTGTATGTGTTGTTCAGAGGGAGTTGTTATAGGGAGGGAAAATCAAACAAAATTAGCTTGTTTGCAGATCCCCAGATAAGGTGTATTTCCAGAACTAAAACCGTTATGTCTCAATCAAACCCTATGTTGTGACCACTCTTTAGAATTGTTACAAAGTGGCGATTCTAAAGAGTGGTCACAACATAGGGTTTGATGTAGGCATAAAGAAAATACGATAGAAAAAAAGGTGTTGCTCGAGCCTTGTTGTTTCGGTAACAGTGACATGCGTTGATGTAAGGAGGGAATCGTTATTGAGAGGGCCGTTATAGGGAGGGGGCACTGTAGCTTGGGTCATGACACTCGGTTACTAGTTTTTTCCAAAGCTTGTTTGAAGCAGTCGATAAACTTGCAGGACGTCAGAATTCGAATATTATTTTTCACAGAGGGATAAGGTTTAAATGTATATTCACTCATGAGTAAGACATGTTTTCATGACAACTGTTCTTTGTTTGGTGATAGGATGAGGTAGCGATGGCAGAGAGTGATCGACAATATATTGTAGTTGGTTATCAGGTGTTCCGTGGTTTTGAACAATATTCAAAGTCATTTAACCCTTTACTTCATGACTATTCGTTATTTCAAAAATATCATTTAACTAGATTTTACAGTAGCATATGACCAAGACTATGTTGGACCCTGGAAAATGTAGAATTATATTACAAAGCAACTAGAGCAGGCCATAATCAAACATCAGCTGTGTATAAAGGTGTACTAATGGCATATGAGTAAATGGTTAAGCGGTAAAATCCCATATGGCGATGTTTCATTAGTGCGAATCCAAACTGTGATCCAATTCAGCGAAATGTCAGGAGCGTTGCTGAATCCAAATGTGATATACGCACTGTGGCTGTATGGGTGCGTGTGCATGCTCCCCGGGTAAATCTAAAATTGTGTATTTTTTAAACTATTGTGACAAATAGAGGATTTGCTCATATAGGAGGAAATACTCTATTTATCATGATGGTTTCAACAGGTGACCTTAACGTAGGCGTAAAAACGTCATTATGACGGAATGGGTTAAAACTTACATAACACGACAGAACTTTTATCCAAGTCTACCCCTTATCCTTGGAATTTGGTCCTTTTTTGGCCATTATAATGCTTTCACCTTTCAGATTGAAGATTGGTGTTCCGCAAGTAAGTGTTTAAGTTCGTAAGTGTTTATCACTAGCTACGTCCGTGTGTGCATTAATGTCTCCATTGCCCTTGCTGGAGAACACTCGTATAAACAGAAAAGTGTTGAATATGAATGTCAGGCGCGTAGCTAGCGATACGCACTTACGCACGTGCGTAACATTTATTTGAAAAGTGAAAACATTACAATGGCCAACATGGAACAAAACTGGAACGCGAAACGGTACACGCTGTCTGGTCATGTAAGCTTTAATACATGTCATCTTATTGACGCTTTTTGACGCCTCTGTAAAAGCCATCTTTGAAACCATTGCGATAAATAGAGCATTTGCTCCTATAGGAGAAAATGCCTATTTATCACAATGGTTTCAAAACAACACACTCCTAATTTTCCCCGGGGGAGCATGCCCCCCACCCCCCTCGGAGCCCTATACATTTAGATTACATTTGGATTCAGCTACGCTGCTGAATGTATGTTCTATATGTAGTCCTTATTCAGTTATATTGAATCAAACATATTCAATAAAGGGAATGTGATAAAGCATTATATTTATATTGAGTTCTAACTCTAATGTTTCAACCATACTGTGCCTTCTTTAAAGAATAACGTGGTTTTTTTTAAAGCGTCCCACCCACAAGCAATATATTTGTCAATATAATTGTCAATAATTTATATTGACAATCTAATTGATCGCGAATGGGCGGTATTGAAGACTTAATCAATATATTGAAGAATGTCAGGGATCTGAAAAATATTATTGACACACTGTCAATAATATTGATGTGTGTTTTTGTCTCATCGATTGTATTGATCAATATTTCATTCTTGTTGAAAACATGGCAAAATCGGCCAATGGTGATGAACGGAAGTTTCTACTAGAATGAATAGAGGTGTAAACATCTCCAAGAGTTCATTAAATGAATCCTCATCCATTCGAAGGAAAATATTAAATCTTCTGGCTGGTTTGCACGGAGCTCATTCAGGAGCATTACGTGACCAAACTGCTGTTTTGCAGGACCATCGTATAGTCCAAAACTTCTTTTTCGTTTACGTTTATCCAACAGTAGTGCAATACTAAACATAAGAACAGGATTCATCCTTCTCCAATGATGGCCGAAGCAGAATTGAAAAAAAAATTGATCATTATGATGGTGCAGTTGATGGCAAAACATTATATTGCCAATACTATTCAGTCGATAATATTGACAATTATATTTATTGGGCATGGACTGTTTAAAAAGAGAATGAAGACCCGAAATAGAAATATGGTAGTGGCAAATTCACCTCATTGGCAAAATCAAATTAAATAAACAACAAGGTTTATGCAAAAGAGTGCTTAATAAATAAGTCATCTAGTAAGGTTCATACAGGTCAATCAGTGGTTAATGTAATTTTACAGCGTGTAATTTCCAGTTGGAGTAATGAGTGTATGCGTCCTACAACTGTTAGTATCCCATGGGCCGCCATAGATAGTGCTTTATTATTTAATATTCTTCACTCTGAGCAATTTGTCGTCTGTGTATTGTCTGTGTATATTTTCGTCTGCGTATAGTCTATATATTACAGATAACTTACAATGGTATTAGACGTGATGATTTGGAAAGTATTTGGATTGAAATTGAGAAGCCTAATTCAAAATCAGTTTTAATTTGAATAATATACCGACACCCTGAAACTAGATCTTCAAGGAAAGATCAATTTGAAACTAATATAGAAAAAGTTCAAACTGAAAATAAGGAAATTGTGATATTAGGAGATACATGTATCAACAAAGATTTGAATAATAATCGTATGAAACAAGAATGGTTGCATTACACCTCATCTCTTAATATATTACACCTGATTAACGACTCTACCAGATTATGTAGTTTATTTATCATTTTAGACGCAAACTTCCGTAGCATGCAAAGGGTTAATACTGAAAGTTTGATATATTAATTTGCTGTGCGTACACTATATCTATGGGTTACTGTTTTGTATTTGATATGAAATGCTTTTGTTTGAGGTTCTCAATGTAGATTAGTCATTACGACTAATTGAGCTACCCTCGTTAAATAAAGGCTTTCATTTCATTCATTCATTAAACGGCTGATACCTTTGTACTTTCAGTACTGTGGTGTTGTTTCTCCACATGACGTATATTTTCTTTATTGAACGACATGAAACAAAGCACAAACGTTTCGGTCTAGGTCCTAAATGGGCATTTAGACCATTTCTGTCAGCAGATCGATATTTTCGCCGACATTGATTGTTCTTAAGACAACTTTGTCGGATATAAAGGAATAATTGAAAATATTGTCAAATGACATCGGAAATACTACAAGAATCACAAATATTCAATGTTCTGCTAGTCGTAAGGAATTCCATTAACAATCATTTCGGTCTATGGCATGGCGATAACCACAGTGTATTGTTCTCATCTCGACATTAAACCAAATGCAGTACAATCTTTCTGAAAAACACCTATCATCTTCACCCAGACATTTCGGAAAAATATAACACTGCTACTATCACGGCCATTTGACTCAGAGGTGTTGTATAGAATAGAAAGTTTTTTTATTATAGTGACATGAAATTTACAAATGCAAATATGTACCGAATCAAAATTATAAACTTCAGCTCCGTGGGCCTATATGTCACCTTTACACTTATTCGTATTAAACATGTATATAAAAGTCGTAAATATAAACAAAATTGGTCAGTTTAATATATATATAGACTATGTACATTAATTTACCTTAACCCCGACATTGTTTAATTTCTATAAAAGAATAGTTTCAACCCATGGCGTAACATTTACATGTATAGTAAAACCCCTCTAATGCGACCACTTAATGAATAAACATGGATGTCTTTATAAGCAGTTGGTTGTTATGCAGGACAAATGTAATGCAGAAAGCTCCTCTAGGAGCTTTCTGCATTACTTTTGACCTGCATTAAGCTACCACCTGCATCTAGCACCCATAATTATATCTATTTCAGGTGGTCGTATTAGCGGGGTTTTACTGTATCTATACAGTAAAACTCCTCTAATGCGACCACCACAGTGAGGTGTAATTCTTGATTTTAAACCTTTCCGTTCCATGCTTATTTCAATGTTCAATACCTATTTTATATTCGTGGAAAACCTAGTTACAGCAAAATATAGAAGTAAGAACACCGTAGCCTTTTTAGAAAGTAAAGAAACAAATCTCTCCATTAGCAAACAGTCCAGACCCTGATCAGACGAATTATATAGGAACCATCCAATCCTGGTTTACTCTGTTTGCAAATGCGTTAAAACACTTTTATATACATATCTATATCCGAAGTAATGACTTCAAGACTTTAATAAGAATCACTTTTATTCTGGAATATAAAAGAAAACACTTTTGGCCTCAGAAGAAAGTGTTGAACCTGATTCATATAATCCATAATTAAACAGAGCAGACCTTGAGAGCAAATGTCTGACCTGGTTATGGCATGAAAAGGCGCCTTTATCAGGTAAAGTGTTAATTCATAAACTGTTCTATTAATCATGATCTCACTGACCTTAATCTATTTCTTTGTATCGTTATACAGTTTAAATGTATTTCTACATGTCTTTAAATGTACACTTAAAAGTTGTATTCGATGTGTTAAATGACATCAACTGTTGTAATTATATTTATCTTTAATGAAACGGCAAGGGGAAAAAACCGACAAGATCGTATTGAATTTTCACATGAGTGGTGTCAGGCCCATGATTAATGAAAACAAATACACAATAATGTCTCCACGTGCGACATGTAAAGTGTATAACAGGACAATGGCAGTGCGATCATGGAGAATTTAAAAATATTTAGATACATCATCGTATTTTCCCCCTGGTAAAATGTAATTACATGTTTTGAATGTTCCGTGTCACGCCAGTGAATTTGTATGCATGCTCGGCAGTCTCTTAACCCTTACTGTGCGGGACACGAGTAACTAATGACCTTTGCAAACAGTGTAGACCCAGATGAGAGGACTCCTCGAGGAGCCCTCTCATCAGGGTCAGCACTGTTTGTCATGTTACACTTTTCTTTGGAAAAATCCCTAAATATTCACCATAAGCTTGACCTATTTGAATAGTAAATTTGAAATTTCTGCGTCGAAAAGGTTAAATAAGACTTCGCCCATGGCAACTTCGGCATCCTAAAGTCAAGCCATTGTGCTAATGTCAGAACCTAATGCCACCAGTTAACTCTTGCCCTAATGTGACAAAAATAATGTCTCCTCAAATCTGGATCGGTGCTATTTCGATCAAGCTTTGAGAAACTATTGATAGTGTGCCAAACAGCTTAAATTCTGATGATATGCCGAGTGTGTCATCTGGGTCCAGGCTGTTTGCAAATGCGAGTGAAGTCACAGTTAGTGAGAGGAGGGTTAATGAATGGCAAGGATTCGAGATAAAGAGTGAGAAGTGTTCAATGTGGTAGTGAAAACTCGATTATTCGAACATTTAAAAACGTAATCTGTAGCACAGGTGGCAGCTTAATATAGGGTTAAAGTCATGCAGAAAGCTTTCTTAGGAACCTGTATTCAGCTGCCACCTGCCTACAAAGACATAACTTCTTCTTAGATTCGAGTTATTGCTGTATTACATTCACCCGTTCTGACAAAGACGCAATATACAAATTTATACAGACGCAAAGAGAGTTGAAAGTCACCCATCAAAATTGAAAAATAATTTTTACATGTTGAAAATATATCGCCAATCTTGAATCTAACTTTAAGTTTGTTATTTAATATGCTTCATGTTTAATGTTATATGTCTTGATATGCGTCCCGAATGGGTTTGTCTTGTGGCCGTGCCGTTCCTTGTTTCATGATGTTTGGTGCAGCGTCCTTTCGAATGTGGCTCTCCCTGTTTGACTGTTTTTTCCCATATTTAGTGCTAAAGCGCATTGTTGTTTGTATTGAAAGAAAAAGAGAGTTTCTTTTATGGATTGGGACATCCACGGAAATAAACTCGTCTTACACCAAAATATGTCGTAAATCAATTGTGTGTACCGTGTTCAAGTAGTTTTTCCACTTTCCACTTATCCGCATCAACTGTGTTTGTGAAAATCAAATTAACCGAAAATGTCCGTTGATTGCCATAGACTCGACGCAGTTTTCCGTATCTTTAAAAGTCGACCGTTTTCTGAGGATGAAGCATTATTCAGATACCGTTGACATTTAGCTGAATATATGCAGGCTGTTAAAAATTGGGCTTTAAGCATTATTTGTGATGTTAAGAATTTTCGAATTTGGTATTGATAGGCCATGGGCAGACTATAACTTTAACAAAAACATGTAGTTTGAATCTGTATTTCAGCCACGCTCACAAATCATTGTGATAAATAGAGTATTTGCTCTATATGAGGCGTCACGCCTCATATAGAGCAAATGCTCTATTAATCACAATGATTTCAAAACCACATAATTCTAAACAATTCCCTTTCTTTAGTAAATGCTCCTTTTCGGTAGAGCTATATACAGAGGTTTGTTCTAAAAATAGCACATGAGGGAATGCGTTAAATTAAACACAAATTACAGATGCATTACATTGTAAGAATATAAACTTTTGTATTACTTCTTAATCATTTCCTATAGATATATGTTTAATTTTAATACATGTTAGTACATATGTATGCAATACGCTATTGTGTGTTTAGCGCGCATTTTAATGTTTTTTATGTAATTTTCAAAAAGCATGTTTAAGGTGTTGAATTGATAAAACATCCATTTGAAGTTCTTGTGAAACCATGGAAGATTGTTGACAGTCTGTAGGTTTATACGTATTTATTTCGTATGTAATGTATAAGGACGAGGCTACATTCTTAACGACCATCCCCATACAACATTACCATACAACATTTGATAGTAATTATGGCATTAATCATATAGAATATAAATTATCTAAACAAACACTAACATATGTGTTACTGTTATGCAAATGATATTTCAGGATGATGTGTTTGCAGAAGTTCATAACTGAATATCACAAAAATAGTTATCTGTTGAGCTGCAACTGTCCCAGTGCTAAACTCGAACAAATCGTCGTGAGAAAAAGATGTTCTTATACGTATGTACAGACACAATGACTGAAAATACAATACAGTGCTCCCTCTCTACAACGACATCCTTTGGGATACGACGATTGTATGTGTTGTTCAGAGGGAGTTGTTATACGGAGGGAAAATCAAACATAATTAGCTTGTTTGCAAATATCCAGATAAAGTGTATTTCGAGAACTAAAACCGTTATGCCTCAATCAAACCCTACGTTGTGACCACTCTTTAGAATCATGCCTCAATCAAACCCTACGTTGTGACCACTCTTTAGAATCGTCACAAAGTGACGATTCTAAAGAGTGGTCACAACATAGGGTTTGATGGAGGCATAAAGAAAAAACGATGGACAAAAGTTGTTTCTGGAGCCTTGTTGTTTCGGAAACAGTGACATATGTTGTTGTAAGGATGGAATTGTTATTGAGAGGGCCGTTGTAGGGAGGGAGCACTGTATCTGATTCGTGCGTATTGCCACACTAGCTAGAAGACAAAACAGTCAGTCCATCCCACTTCGAACGAAATCATCCTGCTAACAGATTTACCCAATTTACTAAATGACATTAAATAAATAACAAAATACCTAATAGAAAGTACGCTCATAAATAAGTAATCTGATGAAGTCCATGCAGGTCAATTCCGCAATCGGACACTAATTAATGTCATTTACAGCATGTAATTACCGACATAATCCAGAAAATATGCCTTCCCTCAGTGCCTATAGCTCGGGGACATCGGTTATATTGACGACATAAAAACGAACTTAACCCTTCGCTTGCTGAATTTTAAAATACATTTCTCCTTCTTTACCCATGCTCTGTTGTATAATTGCATATATCTTCACTGTGTACAAGTATTTCGCTGTGCAATCACTGCTGTGGAGTGCACTGGTTGCACAATCAACTTGTAAATAGTGCAGACCCTGATGAGACAGCTCTAGCAGGAGCTGTCTCATCTGGGTCTTCACTATTTACAGGTATGTATATTGACGTGAATAGCAAGCGAAGGGTTAAGACAGAGGCCACGTACTTTCGGTAATTATAATATCTTAATACGTGTTTCTTTTTTCAAATTGAAATCGGTGCAGGTCTTTAAACAGATGGTAGCTTAACCCTTTACTTGTTGAATTTCCATGTAGGAGACAACGATACCATAACTATTGTTTTGCTGTTTTTTATGATAATGGCATATATACAGCTGAATGTTTGCCTTACTAGGCATATAGGCATATGGATTTTAAATTTTGAGGTTAAGCGATGTTCTTTTTATACCTTAGAAATACACTGTAAATGTTTTGTTTTTGTTTTGTTTATTATGTTTTTATTTCTATTTCATATCTTATGTTTTCTTTAATTTCTGCTTTAGTATGTATTCATGTTTTAATTGTAAAGCACTTTTGAACGTATTTAGATATGAAAAGAGTGCTATAAAAAGTTGGTATAATAATAATAATAATTTGGCAGATATATAATATCATACTACGAGGCAAACAATGCCAACCCTATCACACGGCTTCTATATGAATCGTCTGATCGTAGTCTACCAAAAGAGCTTTTTGCATGTTTTTCATATTGCAGTAAGCAGACTTCTGTCTGAAAAGATCTAATTTCTTATGTTCTAATTGTACGATTTAGAGGGGTTTACTGCATGTCAAAGTATTAATTAAGGAATATTAATCGCTTTATATTGACCCAAATTCAAATTTACCATTGTTTGGTGCTAAGCTTATCATTACACCTACCAAAAGCATTTAGAATATGAAATTAGGCAAGGATCTAAATAATAAATTTACTAACATTCGTGATTTATCGGAGCAAATTCATTTTCAATAGTATGATTGTCTACTAATCCATTTTACGGAATGGCGTAATCTCGTCATGCACATTTATTTAATTAACGGTATTTTTATAATAACATGCACATTAATATTTAACAAAACCAGAAAAAGTGTAAAATCAGATCTATATTATGTCATAAGCAAAGAGAGCAGTCCCTTATCAGACGGCTCCTACAGGAACCATCTAATCTAGGTATTTTATGTTTGCAAATGCGTAGAAAACGTCTTTATTGAATGCAGAGTTAAACAATGTGAATTCTCTTAAAGTATTACATCAATATATGTTCTGATGAATTGAGATGTTACACTGAAAATCAGACTTTTCTGCACACGGCACGACGTTTATTATGTTAGTGAACTAATAGTACTGCTAAATCTGCTGACTAATTAAAACTTGTTCCTCTTATTCTGAATATTCATTAATCAGCCTTCTAAGCAAACTTTTTAATTAATCTTCTGAGCAAACTTTTGACGGTAGAAAATGTCATCGACTTTGTTGTCAAATTTGTTTTATTTTGCGTGTCTTTTCAACAACTCGACCAGCAATGCAAACAGTTTGGATCTTGATAAGAGGTCGATTTGGTCCGTGTCTCATCTGGATCCAAACCGTTTGATTAGGTAATAACTCACCCATCTGCATCAAGCCGAAAATTAAGTAAGAAGTTGTATCGTAAAAACATTGTTATTATGACAAACAGTGCAGACCATGACCAAAGGGCTTTCCTCAGGAGCCCTTTTAACCCTTTCCCTCATATTGACGACTTTTGACGACTCTGAAAAAGTCAATTTGTGAAACCATTGTGAAAAATAGAGCATTTGCTCCCAAAGGAGCAAATGCTCTATTTACCACAATGGTTTCAAACTACAAAATTCTGAAATTTTTCTCAAGTTAATGCCCTTTTTCGGTAGATTTATTCAAAGTGGTTGCATCTAAAAATAGCCTATGAGGTAATGGGTTAATATGGGTCTATATTTTTGCAAAGGCCTTATATGCTCCGTCCCCGCGCACTATGGGTTAAAGGGGAAGTCTCTACAATGAACTCATATCTTCAATAATATCATAAAACTTGGTATTTGTTATGCTCAATCATTATTATGAAGGTTGCCAATTTGAACTTATATCGAAAAATGCCCCTGTGATACAAATACACCGATTTCATTAATACTTATATTTTTTTGTTCTACAACACAATATTATCAGCCTTTTCCGTTAAAAGTTTCCGCGTTTTGCCGATGATCACCCGATCCCTCCATTGTTTACGTAATAGCTTTTCTTGGAAGTGGTCGGAGAAACGCAAATAGGGCGAACAGTTACGAAACTAAAACCCAACCCGAATAAAACTGAAATATAGTTGAGTAAAATCGGGATCGGCGATATCAAACACATGGCTGTTTTGTCATTATAAAAGGGTAATTGAATGGGGGTTCTTGCAATATACTACATTTCAGCATATAAACAATTGAGTTTTGTATATTTAAGGTGTTTTTAAAACGCGTCAAATGTAGGGACTTTCACTTTAACGATTTCCTCCATAAATACGCCTTTCTACGCCTCTGTAAAATCACCTGATGATACCATTGTGATAAATAGAGCATTTGCTCCCATATGAACAAATGCTCTATTTATCACAATGGTTACAAACTACAAAATTCTAAAAATGTTCATTTTCTCTAGTTTTACCTGGTTCTGCTCTGTTTACAAAGACCTAGAAAGTTGTATTTATGGAGTAAAAAGTAATCGCTAAGAATACAAGCTAAGGGAACTTGATCAATACGATTCGTGTGATTTAAACTTGTTCATGTGGGGACGTAAAAAAAGGAAAATAAATTTGTTATAATGTCTAGAACCTTCGTCTCAGTGCAGACATGTTCGGTTCAGCGTTGGTCACCAGAAACACTACATGTAGTTCACATTATCTTGTAGAAACCTAATTTACGTTATTGACCTGACAACACGCGTTTCGGTCTATTTGCTTAATTGAAAATTAGACCATTGTTGCCAATAAATGGGTTTTGTCACCGATACGTCTTAAGCCTTTGAATGCTGGATACACATGCTCTGCCATTTGCCAACAGTGTAGACCCAGATCAGAGGGATCCCAGAGGGGGGCTGTAATCAATATTTGCAAGTTTAAGCTTTTTATACTGAATGGTCGCTATAGTTAAACACTTATGAGTTTCCCACTCTGGTTATTTAGTTTTTAAGGTGTTACTATTTGGAATACAGTAAAACCTCTCTACAACGGCCACTAAATTACATTAAGTAGTTTGTGTTAAGGCCAGGACGCTGCTTAAAGCAAGGTGAAAGTCAAACAGAACACTTCTATAGGAGCGTTCTGTTAGACTCGCACCTTGCTTTAAGCGGCCACCTTTCCGAAATTCCAACTAATTAACACAATTTAGTGGCCATTATAAAGAGGTTTTACTCTACGCCTCCTTTATCTTTGAATGGACTGTATTAAATGTCAAGTCCGATTTAGAGGGGTTTACTGTCTTTTTATCACAAACGAAGTGGTGTGCACGTTCAGTATATATTGATATGTGTTTGTTTTGCATTTTAATGAACTTCAAATTAACCCTTACCTCGCTGTAAAAGAATATTTTCTGCTCCTATTTGTAATTGTCGACATTTCGACTTTTTCTGATTAATTCACGCTGTTGAAATACTATTGGAAGAATGTCAAACAGCTTGGCTCCAGATGAGATGCAGAGTTACTCGGCGTCTCATCTGGATCCAAGCTATTTGCAAATGCGAGTCAGTTCGTGGATAGACTGCGTGTCAAACACAAACAATTTGGGTTCTGACGAGACTTCTCAGTTCGGGCCCAATCTGTATGCGAGTAAGGTTGCAAGAAGCTGCAGAAAGGTTAAGAAAAACAACGTACTCATGAGAGTGAATTTACGACTAATTGATTACATACATTAGTTACCCATACGTAATCACTTAATGGCTTTGCATTCGAATATAATTTTAAAAGCATGATAATTGTAAAATGTTCTTCAAGAATGAACACAGTATCAGCATGCATCATGGTATTTCCCTGTGGCTCAAAGTAATTACATGATCTAAATGTTTCATGTCACGCTTGCGGGTTTGCAATCATGCTCAGACGTCTCAACTCTTAATCCCCTGTAAAAAAAATAATGTCCGCTAAATGTTTTATCTGATGCAACTTTGACTATTTCCACTTCAGTCATGTTTCTGAAAAAAAACCTATTGACCGACTGTTAAACAGATTGGATCCTGCTGAGACGCCGAGTAATTCGGCGTCTCATCAGGGTCCAATCTGTTTGTAAATGCAATTCATTTCGTGGAAAGAGAAGCTCGTGTCTGTCCCTGTCTCTCTCAAACCATATCACTATGTTCATGTCATCACCCACTGTGTCACCCATTCAATGGATGGTAGTGATTAAAAATGGACGAATATTCACTGGCGGCAAATAAAGAATGATATTTCCTGATAATTAATATAATAAAACACTCTTATTTAGAACCTAAATCGCTTTACCAATAAACATATATGTCTGTAAAACAGGTGGTGACGAAAGCAATTCAGAAAACTGTTTTGAGAGTTTTCTGTATAACGTTCGTCCTGCATTTAGCTATTATCTGCCCTTAACCCTTTCCCAGTTTATGTTTATTCCAAGTTTCAATACCTTCTGAATATTCAAATCTTTCAAATTACATTAGGAGACAGAGCAGACCCAGATCAGCCTGCTTCTATAGGAGCCCTCTGATATGGGTCTAATCTGTATGCAAATGCGTGAAAACACGTTTATATGAAGGACAGCGTTCAAACTATGGTAAGATATGGTACCTTGGGATTGTCGCTTTCGAGGGCGTTTACTTTATGAAGCTCATGCGAAACGTTTCGTACAAAACTGACGTAAATGACACTAGATTTACTTTCAAATTAAACGCCATTCTTAAACATCATCGTCTATGAAAGACTAATTGCTTGTAAATTACACGAAGATTATGTAATCGCTTCTGTGCTGTAAGTTTTATTTCGAATAAACTAAACGTCGTCAAAAATATTATCTTGCCTCACGTCAAGGTCACAAAGAAATCTACAATGGGAACGTTGTGTGTGACTTGCAACCTGTATTACACTATTACCTCTCTTACATACCCCTAATTGCATACGATGTGTGGCTGTAATTCTATCGTATTCAATAGTGTAAACAATGCTCCCTCTCTACAACGACACCCTTTGGGATACGAAGGTTGGATGTGTTGTTCAGAGGGAGTTGTTATAGGAAGGGAAAATCAAACAAAATTAGCTTGTTTGCAGATCCCCATATAAGGTGTATTTCGAGAACTAAAACCGTTATGTCTCAATCAAACCCTATGTTGTGACCACTCTTTAGAATCGTCACAAAGTGACGATTCTAAAGAGTGGTCACAACATAGGGTTTGATGGAGGCATAAAGAAAATACGATGGAAAAAAGTTGTTTCTGGAGCCTTGTTGTTTCGAAAACAGTGACATGCGTTGTTGTAAGGAGGGAATCGTTATTGAGAGGGCCGTTGTAGGGAGGGGGCACTGTATCCCCCTTTAATAATAGTTGGTAGGTCGGAGAGTCATCCCACTCAACACCTTACAAACGCCATACTATGTATATATTTATAGTGTATGTACATATGACATAGAACATTTCTTAAACAGGAAACCTTATGAACAAAAAGACGTATATAGAAGACAAACACTAGAAACGACATAAACGAAAAGGCATGACTCGTAGTATTATGTAAGAGTTGATAAACATAGGTAGTTGAGGTTCAAAGACAAGCATATTCATTTCATATACAGTAAACCCTTTCTTATGCAACCAGCCAAAAGAGGTAAATAGTTTGGTCGAACGATAGGGCAAGGGGTAGTTTAATGCAGGGCGAACGTTATGCAGAAAGCTCCAGTAGGAGTATTCTGCATTACTTTCGTCCTGCTTTAGGCGACCCCCTGATTTTGAAATCACCCATGTTTATTTATATCATATTTATTTATTTGATTATCATGAAACACGTTTTTGAAAATTACTTGACACTGCTTTTACATCTCCAGTATATAAATTGTTGGTCTCTAATGTATATGCTTTATTAAATTCCTCGATGGATTTTATCATTAACATATAGATATATGATATACCTGACAAAGATACTTCTGCTCCCAATTAAACAAAGGGCATTTCAGACTCTCTTCTTTACATTTTACTGGTTTGCCATTATATAAGTTGTGCATGCTTTTAGAATATCTTTCAAGAATATAACTTTGTTTGCTACATATCTGTTTCAGGATAATGTTTCCACATTTCACAAAAATGATTCCATTGATGACCACTTTGCACCCGTCTCATAAATATAAATATGAAAAAACCCCAGTAAAAACCAGTCACATACGAAATGACACCGCACCAAAACCACCAAACAAGAAACGGCACCAAAGTAACCAAAGTACCTAAAGTATTGAGGATGAGTTAACTGTACATGTAATTAAATGTAGCTGTTCATTAATATAAGGTCACAAGAAGTGCTAGGAGCATATAAATGTGGCATATTTTGTCCTGGGTTAGTAGCTATTGCATATGAAAGAGGTCAATGAAATGGAATAGGGGAGAACAATGTACAAAATGCAACATTATTGCAAACATGACAAATGAAGAAACAATAGATATTACAAGTAATGTATGACAGAAATGAAAAAATGTCAAAGTCAGCCTGTAGATGAAATAATATGAGACACATATGTCACAAATATCCATGCTGAGACAGACGGAAGACAAGCTGAAAGTTTATGTACAACTTGGTACATTTGAAATGCAGTCATGTTTGCTTTCCTGGAATGAGATAATGCTGGTAAGTTGTATAATGCTATTATTATGCAAGTCTTAGGACTGGATGACTTAAACTACAAATAGAGCAGTTTGGGTTATAAATACATCGACCCATACTACTGTACAATGTCCACAAGATAGGAGTCCTGAAATATTGTAGGTGTTAAAATTAAGTCAGTTCTTGCTGCTGCGAAATGAAATAAAGTTGAGAAAAAATGACTATAATATGAAATGCTGTAAAAATGCTATTATCGTGTAACTTAGACTGAGTAGTCGATTTTCGTTGTCATTATACCGACGACAACAATCTAACAATAAGTCGGCCATGTGTCAAACAGCATTGACGTTGAGGTCTGACATTGTCACAAAATTAACTTTTACCCTTTTGCTAGTAAATTCTCCTTCTGGGTAAATTTATTCACATAATATAATAGCACTCCATATAATAGCATATGATAGAATGGGTTATTGTGCCTAATTATAGATTTCAATCTGGATTTTTAATGTTCTAATTATAGTTCTAGGGGGCATGAGTAGTTTTGCATTTTAAATAATTGCCCGGAACACATCCAATAATACTGTGTCTTCAAGTTCCTCTTTTCATAGTGTTGCATTTGCTTTCGAAAGAGCTCATACTTTCAGAATTTATGCGTAAACCATTTCGTCATTGCAAACATGACGTCATCATCATTGATATATCGTGGGTGTTTAGAATCTTATAAGTTTGAATCAGATTAATACAAAAGCATAACTTAACCCTTCGCTTGCTATTCACGTCAATATACCTACCTGTAAATAGTGAATACCCAGATGAGACAGCTCCTGCAGGAGCTGTCTCATCAGGGTCTGCACTATTTACAAGTTGATTGTGCAACCAGTGCACTCCGCAGCAGTGATTGCACAGCGAAATACTTGTACACAGTGAAGATATCTGTAAATATACAACAGGACATGGGTAAAGAAGAAGAAATGTATTTTAAAATTCAGCAAGCGAAGGGTTAAAGATACAATGTTTTCATTACAACGAAAATGCTTAAAGGAGAAACTCCAATGTCTGAAGCATAATACCAACCTCGCAGTATTACTACGGTGACCTATCAAACCATTGCACCGCCAGTGTTTTGCTCTATAAAGAAACCCTTTTTAAAACAAAAAGAACGGAAAAAGCGCAGAAGACATCACACTCGAGATATACAAATGAATACCGTGCGCCCACATATACACACAATCTTCACAAACTTGTCTCTTGCCTGCTCATCTTCGAAAATACATTGGAGCTTAACACTTTCCCTCCTACTGACGCCTCTTGACGCCTTTATAAAAGTCTAGTAGATATAGTTATTAAAAACTATACAAAATAATTTCAACATATACATACCGTGTCGTATAATAATTACATATAGATATAAAGTATTTTGAAATCATAATAAGAAGAACAGTTAGAAAGGGTAGAAATCGGAAGTAGGGGTTGGTGAGGGTTGCAAATCAGGTACTTTCAAATTGATGTTTTATTCAGCAGACTTAATAAGATCGACACGATATGTGTTGCATATGTATGTTAACACTTAAACTTTTTTATGTCAACAGTGGAATTCTGTACAGCTGAAAATATCAATATATTTGTGTCAAATGACATAGATTCATGGCAGAACAGTAGAGAAACAAATTGGTTGTAGCTGTTAGAATCCGATTTATATTATTCATTAAATTTACACGAGTGTGTCGATATGAAAGTCATATGAAGAAATAGTGTTCAGTGCTTGAAATTAAGAGGTGAATAAACAATATTATTTTGAAAAAAGATTTAGGTTCAAAGAGCTGCAGTTACATGTAGTTCACAGCCGTGTATGGTACAGTTTTGCTCGTTGTGTCACCAACATGATAATACTATTCTACAATTAGCTACCACCTACTTTGTCTAGTCAATATAGGATCAGTTAACCCTTCGCTTGCCATTTACGTCAATATACCTACCTGTAAATAGTGAAGACCCAGATGAGACAGCTCCTGCAGGAGTCGTCTCATCAGGGTCTGCACTATTTACAAGTTTATTGTGCAACCAGTGTACTCCACAGCAGTGATTGCACAGCGAAATACTTGTACACAGTGCAGATATATGTACTTATACTACAGGGCATGGGTAAAGAAGGAGAAATGTATTTTAAAATTCAGCAAGCGAAGGGTTAAATGATCACTTATGGACACTCGTACATGTACATGTTAACGACGATACCTCCGTCCCTTTACTCCCTGCCTATCTGTGTAAGAGGTACTGGCATCGTCAATATAAATTAGATTATTTTTGTTACTGTATATTAACAAATGAATCGTTAGCCCAGACAGATACTGTAAAATCATACTTACATTGCCCCTTTTGGCAAACAGAGCAGATATTGATAAGACGGCCCATACTGCAGCCATCCGATCTGGTTCCTCGCCGTTTGCAAAAACTATAAACTGCGTAGTTATGGAGTAAAGGAGACATTTGCGAAAAGATTATACCCGTCTGTTCTATTTGCTTATGGAATTATATAGATATTATTCTTCAATTTCTGCCATAACCAAAACATCCCGTGTCCTTGATACTATTATAGAAATTCAGCTAACAGATAGTAGTATCAATGTTATTATTTCTTAAACCAATATCCTAGAGGTAAATGGTTATTATACTTAAGTATTGACCCGTCCTCTGCTTACTGTGACATTGACTGGCAATTACAAACAGATTGGGTCAAGACGAGAATCAAATGATTCCATGTCTTTTCAGGATTCTAACAGTTTAACACTCCATGCATAGTTTTTGATAGAATGGAATTAATCTTCAATTAAACAGTCGTTGCTCAAGGTCAGATTTTTTTATTTAGTACTATTTATTAGAAGAATAAAGGTTAATTATAGGATTGCTGATATTGACCTTTCCCTGGATGTCAAGTAGATTATAGTCATGTCCTATAACTCTTTCAATGACAAATGAATTTCTTCTGCCAAACTTTGCCTCTGCTTCAACGTGAAATATACCGAACGCAATGCTGACTCTTATTCACTTTTGCTGACATGTTTGTTTTAAGTAATTTTGAACACAATATGGGCAATTTTGTATGAATACAGTGCTCCCTCTCTACAACGACATCCTTTCGGATACGAAGATTGGATGTGTTGTTCAGAGGGAGTTGTTATAGGGAGGGAAACTCAAACATAATTAGCTTGTTTGCAGATCCCCAGATAAGGTGTATTTCGAGAACTAAAACCGTTATGCCTCAATCAAACCCTATGTTGTGACCACTCTTTAGAATCGTCACAAAGTGACGATTCTAAAGAATGGTCACAACATAGGGTTTGATGGAGGCACAAAGAAAATACGAGGGGAAAAAAGTTGTTTCTGGAGCCTTGTTGTTTCGGAAACCGTGACATGCGTTGTTGTAAGGAGGGAATCGTTATAGAGAGGGCCGTTGTAGGGAGGGAGCACTGTAGTACCTAACCTAAACCATGCACTCTGAAAACTACAAATATATAACGAGCATAGTATATAAACCCTGTAGTCTTAAATATACAAATATAAAATGAGCATAGTATAAACACCCTGTAGTTTGAAAACTACAAATATACAATGAGCATAGTATATACACCCTGTAGTCTGAAAACTACAAATATAAAATGAGCATAGTATATATACCCTGTAGTCTGAATACTACAAATATAAAACGACCATAGTATAATACACCCTGTAGTCTGAAAACAAAATATATAAAATGAGCACCATATATAAATCCTGTAGTCTGAAAACTACAAATATAAAATAAGCGTAGTATATACACCCTGTAGTCTGATAACTACAAATATAAATTGACCATAGTATAATATACCTTGTAGTCTGAAAACTACAAATATAAAATGAGCATAGTATATACACCCTGTAATGTGAATATTCCAAAATATAAAATAAGCACAGTATGTACAACCTGCACCACACAATTTTACAAATGGAACATAAGCATTGAACGTTGTTCAATCTGCACTATGAAAACTAACATTAGCATAATACCTACACCATGCTCTCACACTACTACGACTAGAAAATGAGAATGCTACATCCACAATGCACTCTGAATACTACACATAGAAAATAAGAATACTACCTACAGCATGAACACTAAATACTACATTTTTACATGTTTATAATGGCATATAGACCATAGAATGGGTTGATCATAGCGAAACTTGCACAATCGTATCTATATTATTTAACCCATTCCCTCATATTGACGACTTTTGACGACTCTGTAAAAGTCACTTTGTGAAACCATTGTGATAAATAGAGCATTTGCTCCTATAGGAGCAAATACTCTATTTCTCACAATGGTTTCAAACTACAAAATTCTAAAAATGTCATTTTCTCTAGTTAATGCTCCTTTTCGGTAGATTTATTCAAAGAGTTTGTATCTAAAATAGCTTACGGGACAATGGGTTAATAAGCAGACGCTGATAAGACGGATCATAATAGGATCGTTCGATGTGAGTGTACTCTTTTGCAAATGCGTTAAAAGATGAATCTTTGGGACACAGGGGGTAAAAAGTTCATACTACATGCACCGGGAATTAACTCTAATTAACTCATTCCCTCCTAAACTATTTTTAGACCAACCTCTTTGAATAAATCTACCGAAAAGGAACATTTACTAGAAAAAAGGAAATTTTTAGAAGTTTGTAGTTTTGAAACCATCAAAATGTATCTTTTACAGAGCCGCTTAAAGTTGTCACTAATGTGGAATGTGTTAGGTGCTGGCCTTTGGGGAATCACAAACAATATAATTATTTGAATGTAGATTGTATTCATAGAAATAGTTCTTTAACCCTTTACCTGTTCAATATTCATGAAAGTAATAAAAACATCTTCAATATTTATCACATAATCTGTCTTGTGGGAGTGTCGTAACAGAGTGCCGTAAATCGCGAAAATGCACTAGTGCATTTTTATGCAAATAAGCCATCGTTAGCCAATTGCAGCGTTCATTTAAGTGTTAGCTAATCGTAGCGCTCAATGTGCGTCGCCCATTGTATTACTACTACTAGCTATAGCCTGTTTCATTTTCTACCGAATTTAAAGGCTTATGTGATAAAAAGAATCTTAAAAAAAAGCTAAAGCTCGTGTCATATTATTATAGTAAACTTGTTTTATAAAAAAATGTGTAATTAACACTCATGTAAGATCCTCTATTTATTTGCTGAATTTTTATAATGCAAAATTTCCAAAGGAATTGTTTGCTTTGACAAAAACTTACAATCGGTTATTTTTCATTCGGAGCCTTCTGATCTGTATCTGCTCTGTATGCAAAGGCATGGCAACGCGTTTACACGAAGGAAATGTTTAAAACAGATCAAATGGTGAGTTTTTTCAGCAAGAGCAACAACATTTCGTTGTTTGAATCATTATATTGTCTACGTGATTCAAAACAATTATATATTATAAATGTTTCCTGTCACGTTTGTGAGATTGTATTCATGTTCAGTAGTCTTATCCTTTACCTAATTGTGAAAATATTATGTTAGCTCAAAATGTGATTACGTGTACGTGTGACTATAGCCGATTCAATTAATTTTCAAGCATCTATCTACTGACCGAATCTCCAACAGCATGTATCCTAATGAGACGCCGAATAACTCGACTTCCCATCTGGATCCCAGCTATTTGCAGGACTTGTCGTGAATAGCGGGGTAAGTTCTAAAGAGAACGCTGTCTTTGACGCTCAAACCATAGCATTGTGTTCATGACAGCTACCGGTATGATAGCGGATGGTAGTAATACTAAAATTAACATATAACTCCTGGCGGCAAATAGGGATTGACGTTTTCTGATTTCTCTTTCATGATAAACTGCTCATACAGACCGATGCATTTAGAAAAATAGTTGTTTCTTAGAATCAAACACCAGGTTTTGATTAAACGTCACTGCCTATGTAACATGTATCACTTGCAAATGACACGCGCAGTATGGCACATACACAGTGGCTTAAGGTTGTTTAGAATAAATTTAATGCCCAGACTCTGTACTTTATTCACGTTGCAATGTATTAAAATGGGGTTGTAACGATGTGTGTATTTCTCTGCGTGGTACATGAAGAATAGCATAACAAGAGAAGGCACAAGAGCGCATGATCCCTTATACAATGTAAGAACACTGTAGAACCCTAAGCGACCATCCATTTATTGAATACAGGGGGCTGCTTAATGCAGGGTAACAGTAATGCAGAAAGCCCCTTTTGGAGCGTTCTGCATTACTTTTGATCCCCATTAAGCTACCAACTGTCTTATAGACACATACTTAGACCTCTGTTTGATGTCCGCTTAACCCTTCACTTGCTAATCACGTCAATATACCTACCTGTAAATAGTGAAGACCCAGATGAGACAGCTCCTGCAGGAGCTGTCTCATCAGGGTCTGCACTATTTACAAGTAGTTGATTGTGCAACCAGTGCACATTACAGCAGTGATTTCACAGCGAAATACGTGTACACTGTGAAGATATATGTAATTATACAACAGGACATGGGTAAAGAAGGAGAAATGTATTTTAAAATTCAGCAAGCGAATGGTTAACACATATCTTAGTAGGAAGCTATGTTTGCTCAATGTCTATTCTGCTGCTAATTTTACGGACTTAGTGTTTGAGAAATTATTGATGGAGTTGTACAGAACATGCATCTTGATAAGACAACGGGGGAAATGGTTTTTCTCTGCTATATCCAAACTGCTAGTCATTTTGAAATACATTCGTTAGACACAAAAAGACATGCAAATAAAAAAAACACAATTATACCTGTTTATCGTAAATGTTTTATTTAGTTGGATATATTTTGATTTACGGTTTGCTTTTTTTTGACACATACAATATACACGTGTTCTTAATTGGGTGGGACGCAGCGAACGTTTTTGAATGTTTGGTATTGTAAGATAAATACAACAAATTATAACCTATCAAATACTGGTAGCAAGTATAAACGTTGTTTTCTAAAGGGACCTAGTTCATACAGGACAGTTATGTCTTTATGTACGCTCCTACAAATGATTGCAAACACTATATATCCTGATCAGCTGCGGTGTTGCACTTAATCTGGATCTACAAAAAAGTATTTTCTTGTCAGATTACACAATGTACGATATCTCTAATTTGTAGTTCATATTAAAGGTCGAATGGGCATTGTTGTTGATAATATAGGAACATGACTGTATAAAGTATTGCTACAATATTCAGAAACAACAAACACTCCTCAAATGTTAGAGTACATATACGTGTAAGGGTGTCAAAATGGATCCCAAAGCATACGTGTGAGGTGTCAACGTTTGTATGGGCACTACTGTTCATACAATGTAGTTCACCCATCCATTTGCAAAATGTAGACTCTGTCCTTAGAAATTGAAATCTTAGGAAATGGTCTTATTGCATTGTAACATATGTAGATCAAGACACGCCTGTGTGACTTGGCAATACCTGCAATGTTTGACAAATTATCAGTCACAAATGGTCAGTCATTTATTGAACATAGGAGTCTAAAGAAGCAGATGGTTGGTTAATACAGGGCAGAAGTAATGCCGAAAACTCCTCTATGAGCTGTCTGCATTACTTTGACCCGCATTAAGGTACAACCTACCTAACATGTCCCTTTTTCATGGCCGCTTAAGACAGGTTAATATGCTGTAAAGCAGTTTGTCCACTTACTTTCAAAAGAGCATATCACTTGGTCAAATACCTCATAATTGACATGGTTTCTGATCTTTATCTACACTGTTCACAATACAGCAAGATCCATTTTCCTCAGAAAGTGGCTCAAATACTATACAGGATAATGATGGCAAAGAGAATGTTATCTGCATACGTGCATACACGGACGAAAAAGGAAAAGTAACTCAAAATAAATGTATTACCATAAACAATTAAATACAATTGGAACATTTAATGAAATTAAAACCTTACACCAATAAATCGTGTTTATTATGAAACGAACAAGAATACCTCAAATGAGAATTCTGGTTTAAAGGTTTAACATTTTCGCCGCCAATGTCACATCTGTCATTACCTATGCAAACAGTTTGGATCCATATGAGACGTCGAGTAACTCGACGTCTTATCAGGATCCGATTGTTACTGTTACTGTTTTATGAAACAAAAATAAACAAAATGAAAACTGCAAATTGTAGCAGACCACAAAGTTTACAAACCACACAAGTTGGCAGCGAAAGAGTTAATACACGCACGGTGCATGTTCATGTCTAGAAGATAATGTTAGCATTACGTTTCCGTATATGTAAAAGCCTGTCGAGAACTAACGCTTACAACGCTGAATTGCCCAATGAATTATTGCAAATTTCAAACAAGTCAATCTTACATTGAATATTTAATGATTGTTTTAAAGAAAAGTGTAAGATGACGCCCCAGCTAGGGTCTACATTGTTTGCAAAAGACATTAGTGAATCTTGTCACGCACTTTATGTGTTAAATAAACACCAATATCGTTTCCATGTAGAAATTGTTGCAAGGATAAAATACTGTCAAGGACGAATCAGTCGTGCAGCCTCAGGGACATACGATCAAAGCTAAACATCAAAGACAGCATTTACACGAATGATATAGTGAAAAATGTATTAAGCGACCACTAAACCTAATTCTACTAGTGTTGGGTATTCAAGCCAAGTGGTGGCATAATGCACGACAAAAGGTAATGCAAAAAGTCTTATTTTCCCCTGCATAAAACAATTACCTGTTACTTAAGACGTGCGTTTAGTAAAGAAGAGACCACTTAAAACAGGTTTAACTGTAACATGTCACGTGTTACTTATAAGTTATTTGTTATTTATTTCAATAATTTTAGAAAAGTAACTGAATTGGAAATGTGGTGAACTTGAAACAATGACATTGTTTGAACAGATTAGTGCGAAATAACGATAAAATATAAATGAAAGTGAGTGAGCCTTAATTTCGGTATTACGAACGTCACGTTGTCTCATTTATCATTAAATCGTATGAGTTATTTCTTAGTTCTTATTTCGTAATATTTATCTATTATTTGTTATCACTTTATTAATTGCTTGGACTTCGAAACGGCGACAAAGGCCATTATTACAAAACCAAAAGATGTTGTAGAAAGTCGGGAAAGGGAATATAAGGAAAGCATCCAACGATGTCTAGCCTATCCTAACGTTAGTGGACTACATGTATATCATTAAGTCTTACCTTACTGCTTCGCTTTCTTTAAATCATCTCTCGGTTTCGCCAGAATATGTTTGCCACCGTTTCCAATTCACCGATTATTCAGAAATAATTCAGAAATAGCAAATAATACATAATTAATAAATATTAACAGTAAATGAGATCTGAGGACTTAATCCTTCGCTTGCTATTCACGTCAATATACCTACCTGTAAATAGTGAAGACCCAGATGAGACAGCTCCAGCAGGAAGGAGCTCTCTCATCAGGGTCTGCTCTAGTTACAAGTTGATTGTGCAACCAGTGCACTTCACAGCAGTGATTGCACAGCGAAATACTTGTACACAGTGAAGATATATGTAATTATACAACAGAGCATGGGTAAAGAAGGAGAAATGTATTTTAGAATTCAGCAAGATAAGGGTTAAGTATACTTCAACCTCACTCACATGCTTACAGTTGTTACCATATCTGCATGTGCATACATGTACTAACTTTTAAAAAAAGGCATCAATCTCAAGTCCACTACCTGATGATGTCATTACTTCTAATGAATATTCATGGAATAAAGGATTGATAATAATTACATGTTCTAAATACACCCTGTTACGCTTGTAACTCTGTGTCTTAATTATTACCCCGCTGTGAAACGATCATGTCTGTTCAAAGTTTGATATCATGCAGTTTTGACTATTTCCGATTCAACCAAGTGTTTGAGAAACTATTGAACCAGTGTCAAAAGGCGTAGACCTTGATGAGACACGGCGTCTAGATCCAAGTTGTTTGTAAATGAAAGACACGTGGTGGATAGCGCGATAAATTTGAAAGAGAAGGCTGTCTTTGTCGAACAAACCATATCAGTGTACTCATGTCAGCTACCGCTATGATCATTCTATGGATAGTAACTCTAAATAAATAAAAAAAATAGATCCCTGCGGCCAATAAGGATTGATGTTTTCTGATTTCTCTTTCATGATTAATTGTTCATACAGACTGAGGCATTAAGAAAACTAGATTTGCTTAGAATCAAATGCAAAAATATGATTTAAAACATTACAATATGTATAACATGTGTAGTACTTGCAAATGACATGTACCCTGTGACATAGGCACGGTGACTTAAAGTTGTTAAGAATAAATATAATGTGTTTACCTTCTTCATCATTTGTTGCATTAGAATCAAGTTACAAATCACAGTAGAACCCCTCTAGAACGACCACCAAAAAGAGGTATAATTTTTTGTCGTTGATTCAGGTACTTGCTTAAGCCATTACCTCATAGGCTATTTTTAGATACAACCTCTTTGAATAAATCTACCGAAAAGGAGCATTAACTGGAGAAAAGCAAAATTTAGAATGTTGTAGTTTGAAACCATTGTGATAAATAGAGCTTTTGCTCCTGTAGGAGCAAATGCTCTATTTATCACAATGGTTTTACAAAGTAACTTTAACAGAGTCGTCAAAAGTCCGTCAATATGAGGGAAAGGGTTAATACGGAACAAAAGTTATGCTATAAGCTCCTGTAGGAGCTCCCTGTACTACTTTCGTCCTGTATGAAGTAGCCACCGGCTCTTAAAGACAAACAAACAAATGTATATCTATTAAGTGGTGGCTTTAGAAGGTTTTGATATATAAACTGTATAAACCTCTCTTCTATGTGCCTGACATGACGCTAGAATAGCAATAAGCAGTAATCGGACTTTTTAGGACCCCAGGGAAGATACGTTGATAGATTAAACGAGTTACTTTCATTAAAAACATTTCGCTCATTCATTCATCCATTCACTGATTCATTCATTCATTCATTCATTCATGCATTCATTCATTCATTCATTCATTCATTCATTCATTCATTCATTCATTCATTCATTCATTCATCCATTCACTCATTCATTCATCCATTCACTCATTCATTCATTCATTCCATTCATTCATTCCATTCGTCAATCACCTGGTATTTAAGACTCGTATGTTCAATCAGTATGTGGTCGCTAAACTCTGCCGCAGACATTCATTCATCAATTCACTGATTCATTCATTCATTCATTCATTCATTCATGCATTCATACATTCATTCATTCATTCATTCATTCATGCATTCATTCATTCATTCATTCATTCATTCATTCATTCATTCATTCATTCATTCATTCATTCATTCATTCATTCATTCATTTCATTTCATTTCATTCATTCATTCATTCATTCATCCATTCACTCACTCATTCATTCATTCATTCATTCATTCATTCAATCAATCAATCAATCAATCATTCATTCATTCATTCATTCATTCATTCATTCATTCATTCATTCATTCATTCATTCATTCATTCATCAATTCCATTCGTCAATCACCTGCTATTTAATACTCGTATGTTCAATCAGTGTGTGGTCGCTAAAACTCTGCCGCAGACATGCGCGAATCTGTAAAAATCTTTACAAATAGTTTGTAGTACAGTAAAACCCCTCTAATGCGACCACCTAAAAGAGGTATAATTCTGGGCGGTATAGGCAGGTGGTGACTTAATGCAGGACAAAAGTAATGCAGAAAGCTCTTTCTGCATTACTTTTGTCCTGCATTAAGCAACCACCTGCTTATGAAGACACCGATGTTTATTCATTAAGTGGTCGTATTAGAGGGGTTCTACTGTAACTCGGTGTCTCTTCGGGATCCAAACTGTTTGGTACTAATTGTATGTTTGTAAAGCAATTGTAGAAAATGCCTTTTTCAGATCTGAAGCAGATCATGATCATAGCAGATGACATTTGTTTGGCGCCGAACGTGTTAAATCAAGTTTAACTGTACAATTAAAATTATGCCTGCAAAGGTGACATACGCAAACCTTCTTGTCATTTCATGAACAGCTTAATCCATTTATTCCCAAATTATTGAAGGAAACCCCGTCAGGATATTATTTTGGAACTAATTCATTGTATTGTTCATGTAGATATGGCAACGCAATCACATTATTTGCTGGTGTAAGCCATTGGCGTCAATATGTTGAGCAAACAGTACAGACCCTGATCAAAAGGCCCCTTGGAGAACTTTCTGATCTGGATCTACAGTGTTTGCATATATCATTTGTAAAAGACACTAAATGGAGGTGAGTTAACAGTATTGTCTTGATCACAGTTCTAAGGAGTCCGTTCTCGAACCAAACTATTTCCTCCTGACTCATGATTTGTATTCTGTATTTCAAAATAACATACAACGTCCAGTTCTTTGACTCATGGGGGATTAACCTATTCCCTGATATTGACGACTTTTGACGACTCTGTAAAAGTCACTTTGTGAAACCATTGTGATAAATAGAGCATTTGCTCCTATAGGAGCAAATGCTATATTTATCACAATGGTTTCAAACCACAAAATTCTATTTTTTCCCTTTTCTCTAGTTACTGCTCCTTTTCGGTAGATTTATTCATGTAGGTTGTATCTAAAAATAGCCTATGGGGTAATGGGTTAACAGTAATAATCGATTGCATCCCTACTTCACCAACTGCTTCCAATGTTATGACTCATATTTATACTTACACTAATGTGTCATCCTCTTATTGTTTAAACCACAAAAATGCAAATATATGATATGAACATGTATGTAGATATCAGACGCACTCGCTACTATTCCATCTGCTATTTGTATTTTCATGTCAAAATCTTCATCAACAGTTTGACCCTTATGGCAAATAAAGCTAACCCCTTTTGCAAACTGAACTGATTAGAAACAGTACATTATAGTCGTAAATAAAGTGGTTTGCTCTTTTGACATGCACGTGCGTTTTGTGTTTGTTTGGGTGTTACTTTACAGTTCTATGTACAAGTAGATTTCACATTCTCTAAATTATTTAACAATCTCTGAAACTTGAATAGTGTTATGAAATGGAAAGAAGTCTAGGCGTGTTGTTTGATATATGTATGGGTGCGCATGTCTGCCACTTCTTGACCACTTAGCGCTTGCACAAAGGCTCGTCTCAATTTTTGCGAATAATCATTTCCATGGAAACGGATAAAACTCATACCATGAAAATGGACATGTTAGTGTTTGTATTTTTTTGCCGTCGTATAATCATTTTCATCTCTTTGCAAAAAGAGTAGACATATATAAAACGGATCCTGTAGGAGCAATCTGATCAGGGTCTGTTCTGTCTAATTGTGAAATTATATTAGATATGACTCAACGGCTTTTCCCCCAATACCAAACATCCTTATTTACACATGCTATTATAAAACACCAGCTAATAAAAATAAATATCCATGATGTCATTATTTCTAAGTCAATAGGGTCTTTGTTGAGGAAACACATTTTTCGAACAAAATCGCAAACACATTCGCTAATGTTTTAGAAATTTTTGCGAAACTTAGCCTTAACCCTTTCCTTCATATAAACGTTTTTCAATATTCATTTGCGAGGAGAGTAGACACAGCTCCTATATGAACCGTAAGATCATGGCTTGCTTTGTTTGCTTATGGAAATTATATAAATTTGATACTACATTTTTGTCTTAACCTAATATTCCTTTGCAAATTTAACACTTTAAAGATTACATTAATGAATATTCATGAAGTGATCTGTTCACACATAAAACTACGTTAGGGAAAGGGTACTCCGGTACTCGTGGCTGCAAACTGTACGTTTTTTCGCAGCAGCTATCCAAATATATTTTTCGTTTTTTTATAACAATTTATGTGCACATTATTTCTTTTTTCTATCCCATCAAGTCACAGTGTTGTTCAATACGATGAAAATTACAGTACTGCTCACACTGAAAATATATCGGATGTCAAGTAAAGTATAGTGGTGTCCTATACCCGAAATAAATGTTCCATTGTCCTGTCATGTATTATCTTTAATGGGATCATTTTTGTTATCTTTGATACTGTACTCCATATACACTACCTTTAACGACTTTGCAAACAGAGCTGATCCAGATCAGATGGTTGTTTGTATACTGATGTAGACTTAAACGCGTTTGATCTGTATCGTAGTGCCTAATATATGTCACCAAATAGGTGGCCACTTACTTCGGGGGTATGTAATAGCCTTTAAAGACCAAACGGTTTTACAAAATACAGGTAGTAGCTGAATGCAAACTGAGAGCAGTACATAAAGCTCTCCAGTAAGAACTTTCTCCACTGTATCCCCTGAGTACAAAGTGCAAGAAGCTTCTCTTAAAAATGTTACGTCCCCGGATGTTCATAGAGATAATGTAGTATTTCATAAACACATAGGGTGCGGCTATTATGTTTACCCAAGTACACCCTTTCACTCCTAAACCCAACCGAACAAGCATTTCTAAACAACTAGTATCCCTGCTTGACTATTTCAGACACAACCTCGTTGAATAAGTCTACCGAAAAGGAACACTAACTAGTGAAATGGAAAAAATAGAATTGTGTAGTTTTGAAACCATTGTGATAAATAGTTTTCAAAAACATGACTTTTTCAGTGGCGTCAAAAGGCGTCAGTAGGAGGGAATGGGTTAACAGGATCAACTATTTTGACACCCGGTAGATATTGTGTTAAAACAAATAGCTAGGTTAAACATATAGTAGACCTGAGAGTGTGAGCAGATGCTATAGTCCAGCAGGCTAAGGCTTTGGAGTTCTTGATAATACATGTATGTTGTCAAGCGCCTGTTCATGTGAAAGCTGTATAGTTAATATTGAATACCTAATAGTTTTGTACATGCAACTAACCCAATACTTTGCATACTGTCGTATAGTAATACCCTCTAAATCTAAAAAGCCATCACGTAATGAACAGACAAAAGCAGGTGATTGCTGCTAAACCCTTTACCCCATGACTATCCATTTAAGAAATAACGATATCGCATATACAGAATAGGCTAAGTGTTATAGTAGCGTATGGGGGAAACTGTATAATACTACATGTATCTATATTGTATCACCAAATAGATCTTAGATAACAAAATAAACATCTAATCGACGCCAGTCTAATACTGAATGTGTCAATGTAATGCATTCAATATCTGTATTTGTATTTCTATAAATGGTAATGAGCTGTAATGCTTAAACCAAACAAATATTCTGCTCTGTTCTATATTATATCATAAGCAAACAGAGCAGACCGGATCTTGGTTTGCTCTGTTTGCTAATGCGTAGAAAGGCATGATTATAGAGTAAAGGTTTAATGCATGGTGAATGTAAGGGCCATTCTGTATAACTTCCGTCCTACATTAACCCATTCCCTCATATTGACGCCTTTTGACGCCTCTGTAAAAGTCACTTTGTGAAACCCATTGTGATATCACAATGGTTTCAAGCTACACAATTCTAAAAACTTTCCCTTTCTCTAGTTAATGCTCCTTTTCGGTAGATTTATTCAAAGAGGTTGTATCTAAAAATAGCCTATGAGGTAATGGGTTGAGCTATAAAGTTGTTATTTATTCGCGTTTACTAGTGTTTAACTACAGAAAGCTTATATCCTTGCCCCGATGTGATACAACATATAACTGCTCAAATCCGGACCTTGTGCAACTTTGACACCTTTCCGAGACGTTTGACAAACTATTGGCCGAGTGCCAAACAGCTTGGATCCTGTTAAAACCCCGAGTTACTCCACGTCTTATCTGGATCCAACCTGTTTAGATATGTGAGTCAAGTGGTACGTAGAGGGAAGAGGATTATATTTGTCAACTTTCAGCTCCTCGCACAAGTAAGATTGTCGCAGCATGAAATGTATTTACTGCTCTCCAGACCAGAACGAATTTCATCTTCGTTAATGTCAACCAAACCGGGTCTCGAGACTAAAATAGCTACGTGTACATGTATGTTAAAATTGAAGTATCCTAGTAATTATCTTTCTACGTGTACATGTATGTTAAAATTGAATTATCCTGGTACATGTAGTTATCTTTCTAAACATACAGTGTAACCCGTCCTAAACAGCCATTTATTTATTGAATACAGGAAATTTAAAAAGCAGGTGGTTGCTTAAGGCAGTTTAAAAGTAATACAGAACGTTCCTACAGGAGCTTTCGTCATTATTTTTTACCTGTATTAAGCTACCACCTGTCTTACAGACCTCTTTTCGATGACTGCTTTAGACAGGTTCTATACCTTCTAGTACATGTACAGTAAAATCTCGATTATCCGAATTTTCGTTATAAACGAATTTAGACCCTTTTAGGCAGGTGGCTGCTTAATGCATGAGGAGCTTTCTGCATGACTTTCACCATGCATTAAGCTGCCACCTGTCTTAAAGATCGATGATAATGCGTATTTTAGTGTTCGGATAATCGAGGTTTTACTGTAGTTATATTTCGAATAAATGTACACGATATATAGACACCTACGACTTAACCGTTCACTTGATGAATAGTCATACGAGTCCATTATGCATATTCATGTATTTAGTATTTACTGCAATTAACATTTAATCAATGAATATTCATATAAGAAATACATGTAACGACAACATGAATATCAATTAGATTATTTTATAACGGCATATGAACACAGGAAATTTTGAACAATGTGTTTCTGAGTGTAGAAACAGAGTAAGTAAACAGAGCAGACCTTGATCAGACGGCTCCGTTTAATATTGGTCTACTCTGTTTGCAGAGGCGTAAAAAGACGTATTTATTGAGTGCAGAGTTAACACATAAAATAAGACAATTAGCAGTAGATAAATGAGATAATTATGTAACATAAGTGTAACAATGCTTACATTGGTTCTTCATGATGTGTCCGATTTGGATCTACTTTGCATGAACAGGCTGAAAATACGTAAAAATATCAAGATGATTATCAAATAAACTGTTCGAACATTTTACAACATGTAATGCGGTTGTTTTTTTTTTCATTGTTATTTCTAAAAAATCACTCACATGTATGGTTTTACATTGTCATGCGAATACACAATATTACATATATTGTTACTTAACTACTTAAAACCTGCCTAATGCGATCACAAATAATATGTCTAATTCTGGGTCCCACGTGAGCTTTCTAGATTACTTTTGTCATGCATTAACTCCCTGCTTGTAAAGGCGCCTATCTTTATTAATTAAGTGCAGGAACTTTCTACATTACTTTCGTCCTGCATTAAGCAGCGGCCTGCTTATACAGACGTCTATGTTCGTTCATAAAGTCGTCGCTTTAGCTGGAGTGTTTGGATAATTGAGATTTGAATGTTCGAGTTATCGAGGGTTGAATATTCGAATTAGCGAAGCTGGAGTGTTCTGATTCAGTGTTCGAATAAGCGAATACTAATAGTTCGGATACATCGATTACGATAGTCGACCGTATATATCATTGTTATACATGTACTTATCATTATTTAATCTTCAAATTAATGAGTGTATTTTCGTCCATAGCAAAGGTGTTCATCCATTCAAAGTCAGTCAGTGTCATCATCACTAGGCGACCTGTTGCATGCTGATATCGGTCGATAGCTAACTACTGTAGCGTTAATGCATGCACAGAAATTGCAATACTCTGCATATTTCAAGATATCATGTGGGTTTAACGCATTCCCTCATAGACTGTTTTAGACCCAACCTCTTTGAATCAATATACCGTAAAGAAGTTTTAGCTAAAGAAAAGGAGACATTTAGAAGTGTGTAATTTTTAAAATCAGTTTTACAGAGGCGCAGAAATGAGTCAATAGGCGAAAATGGGTTAAAGAAGAATTTGTGTCGACATGTCTGCATGGCTGAACAACCATGGTTACTCATGCAAGAAATAATGACGTCATGAATATTAATTAGATTATTTGTTGTAATGGCACATGAACAGAGGAAAGTTTGTCTATAGCAGAAACTATTACTATTCAGAGACGCTTCACTTTAAATGACTGCACATATTTAAAAACGTTCACTATAAATGTTACGATTAGTTCACTGTAAATGTGTAGATAGGTTTCATTGTACATGTATATGTGTGAAAAGGGGGTCCACTGTAAATGTACAGAGAGGTTTCACTATAAACGTGTACAGAAGCTTCACTGTAAATGCACAGAGAGGTTTCACTATAAACGTGTACAGAAGCTTCACTGTAAATGTATAGAGAGGTTTCACTATAAACGTGTACAGAAGCTTCACTGTAAATGTATAGAGAGGTTTCACTATAAACGTGCACAGAAGCTTCACTGTAAATGTATAGAGAGGTTTCACTATAAACGTGTACAGAAGCTTCATTGTAAATGTATAGAGAGGTTTCACTATAAATGTGTACAGAAGCTTCACTGTAAATGTATAGAGAGGTTTCACTATAACTGTGTACAGAAGTTTAGAGAGATTTCACTTTAACTGTTTAGAGAGAGTACGCTGTAACTATTTTGATAGGTGTCACTGTAAATATTTAAACACGTTACACTATGCATGTGTATAGAGGGGTTACTACACATACATGATTAGACAGGTTTCACTGTTAATGTCTGTAAATATTTAAAGAGGCGTTACACATGTAATGTGTAGAGAGTTTTAATTGTAAAGTGAAGAGGTTATCGCGGTAAATGTGTAGAAACGTTTCACTGTAAATGCGTAGAGAAATTTGTCTGTAGATGTGTAGAGATGTTTGACTGTAAATATGTACACAGGGTTGTCTAAATGTGAGGACAGGTGTGATTGTAAATTATACAGAGGTTTGACTGTAAATATGTAGATAGGTTTGACTGTAAATGTGTAGAAGAGGTTTGACTGTAAATGTACAGAGATATTAGACTGTATATGTGTAGATAGGTTTAACTGTAAATGTGTAGAGATATTTGACTGTACAATGTATATGTGTAGCAAAGTTTGACTGTAAATGTGCAGAGATATTTGACTGTATATGTGTAGATAGGTTTAACTGTAAATGTGTACAGATGTTTGACTGTAAATGTATAGAGAGGTTTGACTGTAAATGTGTAGAGAGGTTTGATTGTAAATATGTACAGCGGTTTGACTGTAAATGAAACGATAGACTAGCGAGTAATTAATTTATTACTTTTAAATCATGTTTCCATATATGTGCATACGACTGTGAAAGGATGATACATTCCATATTCTCTGTAAATGAAATAAGTTATAAAAAAAAGAGTGTATGGTTTCAACAACATCTGACATGTATCTGGTTTTAATGGAAAAAAGTATTTTCAAACTAATTGTGTTCATGTTTCGGAATTTTTCTCTTCTTACTAATAAAGCAAACCCACATATGTTTCCGAAGTCAATAATTGATAAATGATATTCGAGGAATGATTCTATATAACGTATGAAGCTGAATTGACTATTATACAGTGTCCCCTGTCTTAATCGACAATTAAAACAAGTCTAAGTATAGGTATTTAGAGCAGGTGACAGCTTAATGCAGGTCAAAACTAATGCAGAAAGCACCTATAGGAGCTTTCTGCATTACTTTTGCCCCGCAGTAAGCAACTGTCTTTTGTTTAAGACCCCTTTGTTTAATATATGAACGACCGCTTAATACAGTTTCTCCTGTATATGTTTATATTAGCAGATTTGTTTCAATTTGGTTAACAGCATAGCAACCCATTATTTATTTAACCTTTAACGTTTTGTGGCGTTTGCAAACACATTAGACCAAGATCGGGGAGCTACTGTAGGAACCCTCTGATCAGGGTTTGCTTTAAACATATTTATTTCAGAATTGTGCATGTAAACAATTACATATTTTTACAGAAAAAAAGGATTGAAACGAAAGACAATACGTCTTATAAAGTTTTTCTCGATCAGATAATGGCCTTACATGTATATATATAGGCGGGAATATTAAGTTAACACGCTTTGAGTAATAAGCTGTTGGTTTACTAAGTTAAGATCGAAATTGAAAAAAAAGAAGAAATGGGAAAACAAAAGTAAATGAAACACATACAAACGAAAAAGACGAAATATGCGTACACGTATATTACACTATGAGAGAGTATTGGGTGGGGCGGACGGAGATCAATGTAGAAACGAAATTCTGGGACAAATTATAAAGTAGTATCAACAGTGTTTTAGTACACTTTACTAAATCAGTTATCGAATCTTTTTGTTTGCATAATGTACAACTGGACTACTTCGAACATCTTACGATTGGTTGTGTTAGGTAGGGATTCGTCTCCAAATAAGATATTATGCAAGGAAACCGCAGAATACCGAGAGAAGGTTTCTAGGGATTGGCTTCGTTTGCTATGCCATTATATACATTAAAACCTCTCTATAACGGCCACTAAATTACTTCAAGTAGTTTGTATTAAAGGCAGGTGGCTGCTTAAAGCAAGGTAAAAGTATAACAGAACGCTCTTATTGGAGCGTTCTGTTCTACTTTCACCTTGATTTAAGCAGATACCTGCCTTAAATACCAACTAATTAACACAATTTAATATCCGTTATAGAGAGGTTTTATTGTAGATCTAATTCTACAGTTTCTGCCATGATAAAAAACTATTGTAGTGCCCTTATAAAACTAGTGGTTAATTAATGGTATTATTAGTTATGTGAATATTCATAGAGTAAAAGTCAAAAGGTATCAGAACAGAATCCGATTTACGCGGATTTATCTATATTTTCTACCATACGCTTTGTTCTCAATGCGTTTTAAATGTATTTAGATTTAATTATTGTTCTTTATTTTTATCTTTAACGTAAACTTAGATTTACAGCAAAGCCATGGTCTGTTTTTAACCAGGCATCTGCTCTTCCCGACCTGACTAGCCACTTAGATGCAAAGTAGCATGGTTTCTCATCATGATCCAAGCCTTTGGACACTGTTTGCAAAACCTCGACCAAGTCGGAATAGTCAAATTTTTTGTCCCAGATAAAAATTTCAGAAGACATTTTTTTCACCACTGGATAAGGTTTAAGCAATAAAACATTCATGAAATTAATATACAGTTATTAGATTATAGATTTTGTGTATGTTTGGTTGAATCTGTAATGCGATTTATTACGTCCTAATTTGATTGCATTGCATACTACGTACAGTAAAACCTCTCTAAACTGGAACATTAGTAGAAGAATTTATCGTTTTAGGCATGTACATGCTTAATGCAGGATGATGGTCATGCAGCTCCTTTTTTGGAGCTTTCTACATGACTTTCATCCTGCATTAAGAAAATACATTCAGTAGTTTGAAGATTAACTAATGATAAGTATAACAGCGTTTATTCGAATTTTTAAAACTCGCTAATTCGAACACTCAATCAGAACACTCCATCTTCGCAAATTCGAATATGCTCGATAACTCGAACATTCAAATCTCGCTAAACCAAACACTCAAGTCTCGCAAATTCGAATACTTACTTATATATCCATAACGGTCCTTCACCCATTACCTCATAGGCTATTTTAGATATAACCTCTTTGAATAAATCTATACCGAAAAGGAGCATTAACTATAGAGAAAAGGAAACTTTTAGATTTTTGTAGTTTTAAACTATTGTGATAAATAGAGCATTTGCTCCTATAAGAGCAAATGCTCTATTTATCACAATGGTTTCACAAAGTGACTTGTACAGAGTCGTCAAAAGTCGTCAATATGAGGGAATGGGTTAAGCCAGCTCGCAGACTGATGCATGATGAAAGCCATACAGAAAGTTCCTCTTGAAGCTTTCCGTGTAAGCTTCATCCTGAATTAAGCAACTACATACCGTACACGTTGCTTCTGTATTAACCCATTACCACAATGCCTTTTTAGATCCTACTTCGTTGATTAAGTCCACCGAAAAGGGGCAATTACTAAAGAAAAGGAACATTTTTAAAAAAAAATGTAGTTTTGAAACCATTGTGATAAATAGAGCATTTGCTCCTGTTGAGCAAATGCTCTATTTATCACAATGATTTCAAAGAGTGACTTTTACAGCGGCGTCAAAAGGCGTCAATATAAGTGAATGGGTTAAAATGTCGGTTTTGAGAGGATTTACAGTTGTGACAAACCAAATAGTGGCCAGGAGCGTTTGACATAAAACCAGTAACCATGACTTGGCATTGATGCATTTTAATATCAAACGTCCACTAACTACTCTATTCACTATTCCCAAGCTAATGACGCATTATTGATTACATATGTAACTCGGCGTCTCATCAGGATCAAAACTGTTTGTTACATTGAGCATTTTATTTTTAAAAAAAAAAACGAAAATAAAAATTGAAAACTGTAGAAGACGACACAGTGTGCTGATGACAATATTTGGCAGCGAAATAATTAGCTAATGCTTAAGGTTTTTAATTAAATTATGTGACCCTGCCAACAATTAATATTCAAACAGTGTCATTCAGAGATATATCTACTGCTTTAAGCTCTTTCGCTGTCAAGTTTTGTCCTCATCATACTTTGTCGTCTTCAGCAACTTTCAATATTTGTTTGAAAAACCATAACCAAAGGAAACTCGTGTTTTTATCTGGATCCAAACTGTTTGCAAAGGTAATCACAGGTTCTACATTTATAGTGAAAGATAAACATGTGCACGAAAAGCCAGCCAGCCAAGGATTTAGCCGTCAGCATTGTAGACTCCCTTGATGTAATAGTTTCATTAACTCTTTCCCTGATGTAAACGTGTTTTCACGCATTTGCAAACAGAGTAGACCCAGATCAGACGGCTCCTAGAGGAGCCGTCTGATCAGGATCTGCTCTGTTTGCTGATGGAATTTGATAGATCTGTTTCTTTGCTTTCTAAAAAGGCTACAATTTTCCACCTTTGATATATCATTATAAATGTTTCGTCCATGAACAACCAGTAGGTATTGAAATTGGACTACATGTAGAACAGGGAAAGGGTTAACTCTTCAGCTGCCAGTATCGCAACACTGTGATAACCTAATGCAAACAGTTTGAATCCAGACGAGACGCCGAGTAATTCGTTGTCTCATCGGGATCCAAACTGTTTTTACGGTAATGCTTTTTAAAGAAAATCGGAGGAAAATAAACAAACGTAAATTCTAGCAGACGTCAAACTTTGCAGATGACATTATTTGGCAGAGAAAGAGTTAAAGAGTCACGCATTACTTATTGTAAATTGCTTGCATAATAGCTTCGTCGATTGGCATACAGTGAAATCCCGCTAATTCCAACACTCACATTTATATCAGTGTCGGTAGTTAACCCTTTCCCTGTTCTATGCTTAATCCAAATTTAAATACCATTTGAATATTCATGGACAGCATGGTTAAAATGAATTATGGAAGGTGGAACCTATTTAAGAAAGTAAAGAAACCGATCTATCAAACTCCATGAGCAAACCGAGCAGACCCTGATCAGAGGGCTCCTATAAGAGCCGTCTGATTTGGGTCTTCTCTGTTTGCAGATGCGTGAAAACACGTTTATATGGAGAAAAGGGTTAAGCCAGGTGGCAGATAATGCGGCAAATGTCGTGCAAAAAGTTCAGCATGATGTCCAATCAGCATTGATCATTCACTCCATAAATACACATTCTGTCCTTGTAATGAAGTTGACCCAGATCACACGGCCCCTGTAGGAACCGTCTGATCAAGATCTGCTTTGTTTGCCTATGATATGAAATCGATATGAATCTACTGTTTCTGCAATAGCCAACTTTAGTTGTGCCCATGTGCTATTATAACAATTCAATTAATAAGCATGCTGTCATTATTTCTTACATGAATATTCATGGAGTAAAGAGGCTAAATACGTTCTTAATTTTCGTCACTAAAACGGTTCCGCTGTATGTTGTGTTGAATCAATTTGAACTAAAGTGGTGCAGCCATTATAAGTCAAGACAATCATTGAATATGAATTTTCAGCTTTAGGCCCCCGCTTACTGTCGAGCTTTCTGCACGACTTTGTACCCGCAATACTACTGTCAGCAATATGCCAAGACAAAATGGTGATGTGAAGACATCTGATAAGTTTAAGGCAGACAGGCTCTTATTTCAAGCAACATCGTGTTATTTCATCAGCGGGGTCACTACTGTGACAATCAGTCCTAATTACTGCAGGTATAAATGTCAATTCCTAGCGACGATTATTTCGTGAAGTTAATTTGTGGATTAACCCTTTCGCTGCCAATGCCGGATCTGTGATTACCTATGCAAACAGTTTGGATCCAGATGAGACGCCGAGTAACTCGGCGTCTCATCAGGATCCAAACTGTTTGTTACTGTTACTTTGTTTTTGAAACAAAAATGAAGAAAATCAAAAGAATGAAAATTTGTAGCAGACGACAAAGTTAGCAGACGACAGGGTTTGGCAGCGAAAGGATTAATGCCGGGCAATTAAATGTCGCGTGTCTTTATAGATACAGTAGAACATGTTTAAAGCGGCCATTTATATATTAAACACATGGGTCTTAAAATCAGGTGGTTGCTTAATGCAGGGTAAATGTAATGCAGAAAGTTCCTATATGAGCTTTCTGCATTACTTTTGACCTATATTAAACTGCCACCTGTCTTACAGATACATAATTAGACATATTTTAATGGCCGTTTAAAACAGGTTCGCATGTATGTGCACTGGTGATTCTTAGAGCAATTAGGTATTATATGTACTACTTTTGGAAGGGACCGAAATTGTAATCCGAGTTATGTCGAAGTTCCAGTCATCTGAGTTCGACATAACAATGTTTTACCGTATTTGCAGCACATTTACCTGAAATAGAAACATTATTATACATTTGAACATATTTATATACAGACATCCATTTAAGTCGATAAAGGACTATAATAAAATCCCTCTAAACCGGGATTTTGTATAAATATAAATTTAGTATAAATTTCGGTCTTGGACACAGGTGACTGTTTAATGCAAGTTGAACGTCGTGCAGAAAGCTTCTCTAGGAGATTTCTGCATGACTTTCACCCTGCATTTAGCAACTATAAGAATTAGACGGATTCTGCTGTATAACGGTGCACACGCCGAACATGTCTTGAAGATGACGTCATTTGTATACCTCTGTCATTTTTCATTGGTCAATTGTTTTACATTTTCTCCAATTACCGTACTACCAAGCTTTGTCTAAACACGTCTAACGTTTTTTGTGTGTCTGTTTTTAAAAAAACACACACAACTTGTCAAAAACTAACGAACGTAAGCGCACTTTACCGATGACAAATGCAAATCCTGTTGTTTTTACAACTTATTGTTCCATTTCCCTCCGGAAACCAGTTAAGTTGACGTAATAAGGTCTGACCGCCCATATGTTTATGAAAAGCAAGCATTTGAGACGAATGTTAGTATACAAAAACCCTTAGTATCCAGATATATTTTTCTTTTCCGTCACAATTCATTGCAAAGAAACGCGTTGCAATATTCGATTACCGTCTGATCTATTTCCTTCAATACTATTCGTATAGGGTAATCACGTGACTTAGGAAATCCGAGAATGATTTTCAACTCGGTATTGATGTGATTACTCTGCCTTTTATATATCGGAGGATTATGCTACTTTATGTATCGGTGTGTGTCATCGTTACTTTTTTTTTATTTTACAAATGTGGCAACCAAACATGACCCAATTTAACCTTTATTGCACTTTTTGTGACCAGATTAGCATTTGCAAACATCTTGAATCTAGATGAGACGCCGAATAAAATGGCGTCTCATCAGAACGCAAAACTGTTGACACTCGGCCAATTACATCTGAAAAGCTTAACCCTTTCCCTTATGTAAGCGCATTTTGACGCATATGCAAACAGAGAAGACCCAGATCAGACGTCTCCTGTAGGAGCCGTCTGACCAGGATCTGCTCTGTTTGCTTATGGTGTAATATAGACCTGATTCTACAGCGTCTGCCGAGCCAAAATGTCATGTGTTCATATTCCATTTAAAAAAGTAATCTTGTTAATATTAATTTAATGACGTCATTATTTCCAAAACGAAATGTTTCCTAAAAGAGCTTTCAGCATTACTTGAGTCCAGTATTAATCAATCTTTTGCTTTTAAAGGCACCAATTTCTATTGTTTAATGTGTCGGTTAAACGGAATTCTACGTTATAACCACACAAACATCGCAGACAATTTATTATATTTATAAGTGTTTTGTATTGTTTTTTATATATTCGTTTGCATCAATATGCCACCACTAACTGCAGTAGAGTCTGTCTGAATCGGTCATAAAAAATAGGTATTTAACCCATTCCCTCAAAGGCTATTTTTAGATACAATCTCCTTCAATAAATCTACCGAAAAGGAGTATTAACTAAAGAAAGGGAAAATTTTAAAAATGTTGAGATTGAAACCATAGTGATAAATAGAGCATTTGCCCCCATAGGGGCAAATGCTCTATCTATCACAATGGTTTCACAAAGTGACTTTTACAGAGTCGTCAAAAGTCGTCAATATGAGGGAATGGGTAGCATAATGCAGATCAACAGTAATGGCAAAAGCTCCTACAGCAACTTTTTGATAAACGTTTGCCATGCATTCATCAACCACGTGCTTTTGTTTCATTCTCCTATGTTCAATACATGATGGCCGCTTAGGACAGGTTCTAATGTAGTGCAGTTACATATATGAAGCCAATGTAGCATATAGGAACAACTTTTGAGAACTAAAAGTAGACTTTGACACGTTTTGGCATGTGTAAGAGGTATAAATTTCGCTATAACAATGCACGGTGAGATGTAAGTAAGGCTTCTTTCAGGACATATATATCAGTTAAGTGATTAATGTTTTGATTATTGCCCATTTGGCGCTGGAGGGTACTTAAATATTCGTTTTAGATCGATCAAATCACGAAAAGTAACGATGTTGTAAACTGTTTAACGTACTTCTCCTGTCTGAAAGATGCACGCAAACGCGTCATTCATTTCCATCAACTTAACCGTTAGCCTGCTATGGGCGGATGAGTGAACACCTATGCAAACAGTTTGGGTTCGGATGAGACACCGAGTAACTCGACGTCTCATCAGGATCCAAACTGTTTGACACCATGATTGAATTTTGGTAGACAAATTGATTATAGCTTGACATTTGTAAATGTAGTAGGTGAACATTTCTATAAAATAATTTGTTCAGCAGGCTAAAGGTTAAAGTGTACATTAGGTTTTCACCATTAACTCAAATTAATATTCAGGTTAGAAATAATTATACTTTATACATATGCATTAGCTGAATGAAGAAATTTTGACTGCTCTGGGTCTTCTCTGTTTGCAAATGCGTGAAATTGCGTCTATGTGAAGGAAAGGGGTTGTGCAGGACGAACGGCATGCAGATATTTCATATTGGAGTTTTCTGCATTACAGTGTGTCGTGCTTTTAAATGTACACAAGTACAGTGCTCCCTCTCTACAACGACACCCTTTGGGATACGAAGATTGTATGTGTTGTTCAGAGGGAGTTGTTATAGGGAGGGAAAATCAAATATAATTAGCTTGTTTGCAGCTCCCCAGATATTTCGAGAAATAAAACCGTTATGCCTCTATCAAACCCTATGTTGTGACCACTCTTTAGAATCGTCACAAAGTGACGATTCTAAAGAGTGGTCACAACAAAGGGTTTGATGGAGGCATAAAGAAAATACGATAGTAGTATAGTGCGGACAGTTTCAGAGAATGCCTGCTGCCCCTGCTGCTACTGCTGCTGTCACGTGACCTATGACGTCACAATAGGGAGGGTATCCTATGACTGCCTAAGAACAATGCGGAGGGGTCACGCTCATTGACCGTGACTGAACAATAGACTAGAACAATCCATAGAGGTCACGATGACCATCCCGCATTCCTAAGACTAGAGCCCTAGAACAATAGGGACGGAATCGTATGACACTGCCCAACAACAACGGAGGTCACCCCGACCATCCCACATTCCACCGTTGCTGGGTGCCATCCCGCATTCCACCGTTGCCGGGTACCATTTACTATAAAAACCTTTTAGGGCATTCGCAAACAGCGTAGACCCGGCGTTATAATCGGCTTTAGGATCGGTTTCACCTCCATATTCTATATATATACCATTATAATAGCGATTTACAATTTATGGACCCGTTTTTATATAAAGAATATTCTTATTCTTCCGGTCAAAGGATTAGAACAATAGGTCTATCCAATTCTTTATAATAGCGCTACACCTTTTAGATATAAAATCATATCAATGTCGGAATACCCGAGAGTATATCGACCTTCCAAGGTGTCGATGATCCGATACAATGTCAGTCCTTTCGACCGTTTTGAAAGACCACACTTTTTACCAGTGGAAGGACAATGTTAAATTTAACAATGGGATCGAGCTAACATCGTTATATCTTTTCCTTTGATACCCAAATTTAACTACTCTTTCCTCCTCCTCCTCCTCCTCCTCCTCACGAGGCAGTACCTCCTCCTCCTCCTCCTCCTACTCCTCATGAGGCAGTGCCTCCTCCTCCTCCTCCTCCTCCTCCTCATGAGGCAGTGCGTCCTCCTCCTCCTCCTCCTCCTCATGAGGCACCGCCTCTTCCTCAGAGACATTACCTCTTATTCCAAAATTCTTTTCAACAGCACGATCGTTTCCAATTAGGTCATACTTTATGATATGGAAGAACGGCAGAGCCTCTTCTTCCTCCTCATGAGACAGTACCTCCTCCTCCTCCTCCTCCTCATGAGGCAGTGCCTCCTCCTCCTCCTCCTCCTCCTCATCATGAGGCAGTGCCTCCTCCTCCTCCTCCTCCTCCTCCTCCTCCTCATGAGGCACCGCCTCTTCCTCAGAGACATTACCTCTTATTCCAAAATTCTTTTCAACAGCACGATCGTTTCCAATTAGGTCATACTTTATGATATGGAAGAACGGCGTTCTATAACAAGGTAAGAAACCTCGTAGATAAAACATAGATTGAACTGACGCGAGATGGAGCGGTCCAGGATCTTTCTTAGAATACATTATCTACTCGCCCTGGGAAAGGAGACGCCTAGTCATAGACGCACGATGATCCGTTCCATAACCACCGGACAGATGGAATGCCTTCAGATAATAGTTAAACAGATAGTGGACGGACAAATACCCATTTTAGAAAGGGACTTTAACTATTTTAGTCGTCACAGACGTTTACTCAGGACTTTGAAAAGCGAATGGGTGTCACTGACTCGCAAGAAACGTTTACTGTTGATGTGGCATGCCCTTATCCCTAGACTATTAAGACGTCGTTATCTACGTTACGCTATAGGAAACGAAATAAGATCTTCGGAGGACTAACCTAGGTCAACGTCGTTTTTTGATTGTTTCTTTTTTTTTTTTTTATTTCCGCGCCCTATGGTTACACCGATATCCTACATAAAAGCGGCTCTTAACACAACCGGCTCATTAGCAGTTTAGCGGGAAAGGAGTCAACATGACAAGATATCTGGATATATTTGAAATGAAAACGCCCACCAAACGTTCAAAGTCGAATAAAACAAAGCCGAAGACATCCGTCAAACGATCAAAGACGGATATATTTGAAACTAGACGAAAGACACCCGCCAAGCCTCTAAACGCTGATATGTTCGTTACGCCTAAACTTCGCATTAAACCCATGCTTCCGGTGGATAGCACTGTGGCCAGAGCTAAAAGCATGCTACGAGGTCAGGGTCTATTAAAAAAGGAAAAGAATGTCGGCAAACTGCGGAGCAAACCACGGAGAAAAAGCCGGAATCCGGTTATTGGCAAGACATCCGAAATAATCATAATTAGGTGAAGACTATATTTAATCCGTGTTGACTCCATAGCTGTCATTTGGTGTAGAGTGGCGGACGCGTGAACACGATGAAATGTCCGGATTGTCATCAAGATTTTTCTAGGAAGGATAATATGTTACGACACCAGAGACAAATGCATGATGGTTCTAATCAATCGTATCCTTCTCCTCAAGAATCCTTTACTCCTCAGCTAGCGCTTTCTACTCCTATTCTGCCATGGCCAGGGGGACGTCGGGATAAACGCGGAACCTACTATTCTGCTGCACCCATTCACCATGATGATTTCCGGTCCAACGGGTAATTATATCTTATAATATTTAGATTACTACAGTAAATTTGGTTCAATAAACAACAAACGTAGTTCCCATATAAGCGGTAATTTCATCGAGTTTTCTCCCTTTCAGCCTGCGGAAAGACGACCTTTGTCAAGACCTTACTGCAGAAACATTCCGATAGAATTAGACCCGGTATACAGAGAATCGTTTACCTGTACAAAAGGTGGCAACCTTTGTATGACGTCATCGAGACCACAGTCTTACCTAGAGTGGAATTTATGCGAGGCATTCCCACTGACCTAGATGATGACGATTTCTTTGATCCTAACATCAATAACTTGTTGATATTAGATGACATTTACTCCGAGGCGGGGAATGATAAGCGTATCACGGGTCTGTTTACTGAGGGTAGTCATCATAGGTCGTTATCAGTGATCTCGATCAATCAGAATCTTTACGGAGTTAAAGATCCGACGCAAAAGAGAAATACCCAGTACATGGTCTTATATAACAATCCGGTAGACAGCCAGTGTACTTTGACTCTCGCGAGACAAATGTATCCGGAAATGGCGAAATGTTCATGAAACTATTCGCCAAAGCGACAAAACTACCGTACCATTTCTTCTTTCTTGACCTTAAGCCGATGACACCAGAAACCAGGAGATTACAGCCGGATGTCATATGGCCAGATGATCCGAGACCACCGCCCATTCTTACCAGTCAAACCTACGTTCCGAATACGATACCGGAAACACCGCGCATACTTCCCGACACTGACGTGTCAGCCGTCTCTAGGGCGATAAATCCGATCATTAAAGACGTTTCCGATCATTCGAGAGACGTCACTCAAAGTGAACAGTTCGATAGTAACCAGAAAGAACTAAAACCGGATACCATGCTTTCCTGCGACGACTGCGGCGTGGTCTTTGAACGCGGTTACGACCTACAAAATCACGTAAAACGTTGGTGTCCGGAACGCGAGGATAGATCTGAAGAACCGCCGCGTAAAAGGATGAAATTCCATTCCGAAGAAGATGACGACATATTCCAACACATGGATGAAGAAAATACCGTTTACAAGAAACTAGCGCAATACGCGAGGGACCATAACGAAGATGAAAGACGGAAAAAAGTGGTCAAATACCAAAAGCGAGGACTATCCACCAAAAAGGCTACTGAAAAAGCCAATCAAGCTCTACGAGAAGAAGACGTGCGAGCGTTTCTGTCGAAACATGCCGTCTTGCTGTCATTTTTGTTTAAATTGAGAGACGGTTATCTTCATGACAAAATTAGGAATACGATCGAGAAATACCTCGAGCGAGATATGAATTTAGAGAAAGCCATCCGGTTGAGTTTAAAGAAGTATAAACATCATTTCGAAGAGATCGTGGAAGGGAAAGATGATGACGTCACTGATGACGACACCAACAAAGAAGAAGAAGAAGACAGCGAAGAGGATGACAGCGATGTCGAGGAAGACGAATAAAACGGCAAAACGCGTCGATATTCTTTCATTCCGCACTGAAACTCTGACACTTTTAATCATGGCGAGAGACAAGAGAATCCCACCGCCTCCCGGCATCCCAAAACGCAAATGGAGCGTCACCAAAAAGCGACGTATCATTAGAAATATAGAAAAGTTGTCAAAGACGTATCAAAAGCGAAATATTACCAAACGGTCCAAGAAAGATAAGATTACGCATTCGAGATATAAGCGAACGCGATGGTAGATCATCTGACGTCACTGACGGGCTATTTAATATCGAACTCCGATAGGCGAGGCTTCACTCCTTCTCTAGTCAGCCATGGAACAAGTTCACAGAAATGCCATAAGAAAAAGCTGGACGACCATCGTCGAGTCTTTAACGTCGGAACAAGTATCCCGCATATTGATGTTCTAGTCGAACAGAATATCTTGACATCGGGTATGAGAGAGGAAATAGAATGCGAAGTTCGCGCTAGATCTAGAACCAGACAATTGTTAAGCGTCGTGCAAAAGAGAGGACCCAGCGCTTTTCAATCTCTAGTAAATTCCCTTTTAATCGCGGAGGCAAAACATATCGTCGAAGTTCTTCTGTCGAATTTAGAAAGCGGTTCCAAGGGTCATATTCCTGAACGGTTAAATAGAGAATCCGGGGTTGAAACGAGGGCAACTGTATTACACGTACAAAGCGATGCACGAGTCAGTGGTGAAACGGATAACGATGAGGGTACTATCTGCAAGATTTGTATGGAAAACGGAATTTCGGTAGTGCTGAGTCCCTGCGGACATACGTTTTGTTCCGCATGCGGAGACAGATTTCGTCATCGAGGAGTCTGTTGCTACTGTAATCGATCAGTTTACGATACTCTTAGAATTTTCGTTTAATTACCACACTTCCCAGATTATAAAAATAAGAAGAAAATGGACCAAGAATGAGTCATCAACGGGTTTCTGACTTTAATACTCTTTTTAATTATGCTACATTGACAACAGTCGTTTACCGATTTTAATTGAAATGCCATTATTGTAAAGTGTAACCGGGGGACGGCCCTAATCCCCGTCACACTGTATTGAGCGGGGCTAATAAAACGTAATATATCATTTCGCCATTTTTTTTTTTAATTTCCTCTCCATTTACATCCAATTTTACGAACCGAGTAATTTACAGATACAGAGTATACATTAGGCTCATCACGTGGCATTACTCTCTCTCATATTTGGAAGCCGTCAAACTAAAAGCCAAACTTTCTTATAGAATATCGCATCCTAAAAAGACATTGTTCCGAGTCGAAAGAAACAAACAGACATACATACAGAGAGAGAGAGAGAGAGAGAGAGAGAGACAGAGACAGAGACAGAGACAGAGAGAGACAGACAGACAGACAGACAGACATACAGGCAGACATACAGACAGAGAGACAGACAGACAGACAGACGAGAGAGATGGAGAGAGACAGACAGAGAGAGAGAGACAGACAGACAGACAGACAGTCAGACAGACACACAGATAGAGTATACAACGATATAGGCCGCTTGTAAACGGTGCAATGTTACCATAGAATTTGTGTGTAATAAGCTTCTGCTTAAAAGTGACATCTAATCAACTTTAGTAATATTCCGTACTCATTGCGCGATATAGTTCAAATTTTATTTCGCTCTAATGAGTACCCGCGAGTCTCATCACTCAATGCGCATAGATTATATACTATTAACCCAGACGATATATATATATACTCTATAGAAGATCCCTTCTGTCGTCTGCTAAAGGCATTGGCTTTAAACGCTTCTTGTTTGCTTAGGGTCCAGATCATTTGCCAGATTTGTACTTAACATATTTAAAACTATACAAACCTTATATATATAAACCACCTCTTCAATCGGTACTCCCGCTGTATAAAATGTTAATTTTCCGCGGGAAACGGATATCGGGGTCTCTACTGAGGTCAGGCCCCGGTGCTTCGGAAAATTCCTCGTTAGTCGATGACGTCATCTATATAGAATATAGAAAGGGTTAGTCAACGCTTCTAGTCTCGATAAGCGATTCTGACCATAAATTTTTCGCACTGTTTATATATGTATGGCTTTAACGATCGCTATGTCGTAATAATTTTCAATTCACTCTCGGATCAATATATTTTGAAATGCTAAAATTAACGGTTGTTAACCGAACCACGTCTAATTAGATTATATGTGCCTTATCCCTTTACCTCATATAAACGCGTTTCCAGGCATCTGCAAATAGACTAGATCCAGATGAGACGGCTCGATATTTAAACTCCAACAGGAACTGATTGATCTGGGTCTACTCCGTTTACAAAGCTGTATCAACGAAGTAAAAAGATGAAAATATCTATAATCGAAAATTGGGTCCAGTGCTCCGTATTTAAACTTTTATACATATATTCTATCGACTGGTTTTGGGTCCAACGTAACAGTATATCGTATATACGGATAACCAGCTCTACTATTATAAAATAATTTAGGGAATACGAGTTATAATACGATACTTGTAGAACGTAAAATCTTACCAACATTAACCCTTTAAACGCCGATTTTCAGAGTGGAATAGCCCTTCGACCATTTAGTAGCAAAGGCTTAAACTTGGTAGACAATTTTGAATGATGCGCTTTGCAGACCCGAATCAAAGGCTCCTAGATCTGGTAACCATTTCATCTAGTTCTATACCGTTTGCAAATGTCAGAGAGTGCGTGTCCAACAGTCGATGGTTAAAGCAAAAGCGTAAATCGTAATCGGATATCGCGTTTGTTCTATAACTATTTGTTTGCAAAAATGTCGTATGCTGCATGTTTTCAAAGTTATGATTTTCTACTAACAAGGGTGTAAAGAAAAGCATAAAAAAATCAGCTAATAAATATTCATGTCATCATTTCTACCATGAATAATGAACAGGGAAAGGGTTAAATCTTTGGGTGCTGAATAGTCAAAGTGAAATGGTCCATTCAGTATGCAAAGGTGTAATTTGTGAAGATATTTTGAATGACAAACAGTACCGACCGTGATCATGGGGCGTCTAGAGATCTGGATCTACACTGTTTGCAACTGACAGGAAACACCATTCCTTTCCTGCATCATTTACTCCATATATACACATTTCGACGTCTTTGCAAACGGAGTAAACCCAGAGTTCAGCAATATTTATAATTAGATCTGACGCGTCAGTCATCGGGTATATACTTTTAATATGTTCTATTATATTAAAACAAAAGAATAACAGCACCCGTTGGACATGTTCAGACTTATTCGGCGCACCCTAATGAGAGTTAATTCATTAATATTAAGGGATTGGGAGTATATGAAAGAATTGATATGGAATACTAGTATCTTGAATAAGGGTAACAGAAGAAATTTAATCTATCATTGTCACGCTGGACGCCTACAGCGTAATTCATACGGGTCTTGTATTTCGGTGGGCGGTGAAGCTTGTAAGACATTGTATTGAAAGACAAACTTGTCATTCGGTAAACATTTTATAAACTGTTTCGATTTTAATCAAAATATGTTAGAAACGAGTGGATCGTTTGATATGGGATTGATATAAATCCACCGTATAGACGTCATTTAGAAGGAAAAGATATAAGGGGTCCCGATGTTACCTCGATCCATTGTTAAATTTAACATTGTCCTTCCACTGGTAAAAAAGTGTCGCCTTTCAAAACGGTCGAAAGGACTGACATTGTATCGGATCATCGACACCTTGGAAGGTCAATATACTCTCGGGTATTCCGACATTGATACGTATGATTTTATATCTAAAAGGTGTAGCGCTATTATAAAGAATTGGATAGACCTATTGTTCTAATCCTTTGACCGGAAGAATAAGAATATTCTTTATATAAAAACGGGTCCATAAATTGTAAATCGCTATTATAATGGTATATATATATAGAATATGGAGGTGAAACCGATCCTAAAGCCGATTATAACGCCGGGTCTACGCTGTTTGCGAATGCCCTAAAAGGTTTTTATAGCAAATGGTACCCGGCAATGGTGGAATGCGGGATGGCACCCAGCAACGGTGGAATGTGGGATGGTCGGGGTGACCTCCGTTGTTGTTGGGCAGTGTCATACGATTCCGTCCCTATTGTTCTAGGGCTCTAGTCTTAGGAATGCGGGATGGTCAGCGTGACCTCTATGGATTGTTCTAGTCTATTGTTCAGTCACGGTCAATGAGCGTGACCCCCTCCGCATTGTTCTTAGGCAGTCATAGGATACCCTCCCTATTGTGACGTCATAGGTCACGTGACAGCAGCAGTAGCAGCAGGGGCAGCAGGCATTCTCTGAAACTGTCCGAACCCTACTACTTACGATGGAAAAAGTTGTTTCTGGAGCCTTGTTGTTTCGGAAACAGTAACATGCGTTGTTGTAAGGAGGGAATCGTTATTGAGAGGGCCGTTTTAGGGAGGGAGCACTGTAAACATACTCGTATATGGAGTAAAGGTTCTCAAATAGAACTTTTACATGTGTCGAACTTTGAACTTGTGATCTCAGCACGAAAATATAAAACATATCATATGGCACTGGTCAGTGATCAGCTGGTTTAACATCATTGTTATACTAAGTATGTAATACGACAGCGGCTAGAGATGATTTGAGGTTAAAGCATGATTAAATACGTCATGTGGCGCCTGTCTGTGGTGAGTGGGGGTTCATATCACATCGGCATTAAATATGCCATATGCCACCGGTCAGTGATATGTAAGGTTTTACATCACAGCAACATTAAATATGTCATATGTACCGGTCAGTGATATGTTAGGATTTACGTCACAGCAACATTTAATATGTCATATGTGCCGGTCAGTGATATGCTAGGATTTACGTCACAGCAACATTTAATATGCCATATGTCGTCGGTCAGTGATGTGTTAGGTATTACGTCACGACAACAAACATACCATATAGCGCAGTCAGTGATGAGTTTGGTTTTACGTCACATCGACGTAAGTGGATTTTATATAACAGCGGCATTCAAATGTCATATGGCAACGATCGGAGAAATGGGTATGTGGTCGGTCACAACGACATGAAATATGCAATATAGTGCGGGTTAGTAATGAGATGGGCTTTATATCGCAGAGGCTATGTCATATTATTATTATTATTATTATTATTATTATTATTATTATTACTGCTATTATTATTATTACTATTAGTATTATTGTTATTATTATTATTATACCATATTCATATAGCACTTTTTTCATATCTAAATACGTTCAAAAGTGCTTTACAATTAAAACATTTATACATACTAAAGCAGAAATTAAAAAAAGAAATAAGATATGAAATAGAAATAAAAACATAATAAACACAACAAAAACATTTACAGTGTATTTCTAAGGTATAAAAAGAACACCGAATAACCTTAAAATTTAAAATCCATATGCCAAGTAAGGTATAATACAATTATGATAAGAGAATAAAGTAAAGTTGATGGCATACTATTTCTAAAGTTAAAACATGCAACCGCTGTTTGGGCTTAAAATATATACCAGCCACCATAATTCTTTAAAAAGGAATGATTTTTACGAGATCTTTTAAAAGATTCAAGTGTAGCTAAGTTAAAACATGCAACAGCTATTTGGGCTTAAAATATACACCAGCCACCATATATCTTTAAAAGAAATGAGTTTTAAGAGTTCTTATAAAAGGCTCAAGTGAAGCTGAGTTCCGTATTCCCACCGGAAGTTCATTCCACAAATTAGGAGCCGCCTTTGCAAAGCTACGATCACCATAGGTAACTTTGCCGGATATTGGTGTCACGAGGGCCATAAAGTCATTTTTTGATCTTAAATCATGCTGTGGTTTATATATCTTTAACATGTTTGTGATGTAACTTGGAGATTTGTCATTCAATGCTTTATAGGTGTGAGTCAAAAGTTTAAAGTCAATCCGGTGTTCCACTGGGAACCAGTGAAGTTCCTTTAACACTGGTGTTATGTGGTCAAAACGTGATGTCCTGGTAATGATACGAGCTGCAACATTTTAGACAGTCTGCAGTTTGTTCAAAGTTGTCTTTGGTAAACCACAAAGCAGGGAGTTACAATAGTAGAGTCTGGATGTAACAGGAGAATTTACTAGGGTTTTTGTAGCATCAATGGTAAGATATTTTCTGATATGGCCTATTTGTCGTAGCTGGGCATAACAAGACCTACAAACAGAATTCACCTGTTGTTCCATGTTCATTTTGGAATCGAGGAATGCCCCTAAAGTTCGAACCCACGTTGATGGTTTTATCTCAGCATGTTCAACTTTGATTTCTATATTTGATACACGTTCAGCATTACGTTTGGAGTTAAACAGTATAAGTTCCGTTTGATCTGCATTTAGTTTTAGCATATGGCGGTGCATCCAGGAGACAACATCGTTTAGACAGGCTTCCACTCGTCTTATAACATCCATTTGTGTAGTAGTGTCAATGGGTTCAAATGATATATATAGCTGCGAGTCGTCTGCATAAAAATGATTATTAAGTCCACGGTTTCTACAAATTGCGCCTATGGTTTTTGTACACAAGTCATAATATAGTTTTTTTTGGCCCTAACACTGATCCCTGTGATATACTGTATTTCATGAGAACTGGCTCAGAGCGTTCTTTGTCAATACACACAGTTTGAAAGCGATCGGTGAGACAGGATGTCATCCATGCAAGCGGTGTACCACCTATTCCAAAGTCATGTTCTAGACGTTCAAGCAGTGTACTGTGATCAATAGTGTCGAATGCAGCGGGGAGGTCCAGTAATACGAGGACAGTAACCTTGTTTTGGTCTAGTGACTCGCTTTGGACATTGAGTAGAGCAGTCTCAGTTGAGTGAAACTTCTGCAGCTCAATCATTGAGTACACTAGCGATAGGTGGATACAGTTTGTTCACTTAAATGTTTTCGTTATACATGCACTTTACCACTGTATTTGCCGTCGCGGTTGTTGTAGATTAGTCGGAGAAGGGATACATTTATTTACACTGTTTGTCTTTTAGGGTGGGGATGGAATAAGTGTGAGGTTGGGCGCCCATAAACCGGTTTACCCCCCCCCCCAGTGACTTTTGTCACTGACCGTTCCAAGGCGGTACTTCCATCTCCCCCCTATTGTATGTTTGTTTTGTCTTTGTGCGTCTCTTAATGTTTTTATAGTTATGTACATTTGCTGTTTCCTTGTGTTGCTGTTCGGGCGACTGTTTGTTCTGTATGTGGTGTTTCCTGCATGACTCATTTTTGTATTTCTATACGCCGACTGATGTTCCCCATGAAGATTGTTTATTGACAAGTATTGTTCAACACGTTTGTCCACTACCTTCTCCAAGACCTTTGAGATAAATGGGAGATTTGACACAGGTCTGTAATTTTTAAAAGAGTTTCGGTCCAGATTTTGCTTTTTCATGAGAGGTCTGACATGTGAGATCTTAACCGCCTTTGGTACATATGCTGAGACAAGATATAGGTTGATATTTTTCATTAAAACTGGTAAAAGTTCATCGAGACATAATTTTAATAACCATGTTGGTATCGGATCTAATTCACAGGATTTATTTGGAGACTGTAATATGATTTGTTTCACCTCCTTTGATGTAGCAGGAGTAAATGTTGTCAGATTTTCTACTGGAACCGTAACATGTTGAATATTCGCATAATCATGCTCAACTTGCTTTTTTAAAGATGCATTTTTCAATGGAGCCATATCAGATTCAGTATTCGGGTAGTCACACTCAGTCTGCGTTTTTGAAGATATGTCACACCTAATGACCTCTATTTTGTTAGTGAAAAAGTCAGAAAATTCTCTGCCAGTTTCTTGGGCGATTTGAAGAAATGTACAACAATAGCGTTTGAAGCACCTAACAGATGTTTAGTCACCTTAAACAGACTTTTCTGGTCGTGTCCACAGGAGTTGACTTTGTCAGAATAATAATTGACTCTAGCCTGACCAAATAATTTATTGGTGTTGGCACATTGGTTTCTGTAGATTTCATGGTGAACTGTTAATTTGATTTTACGCCATTGTCGTTCAAGTTTACGTTTCAAGTGTTTAGCGGCGTGTAGATCCTCGTGGAACCACTGACAAGATGGTCTTAGTATAATATTTTTTGTACGGAGTGGAGCATGCTTGTTGATAAGTGCTGACATCTCCTCTGTGTACAAGTTAACTAGGTCGACAAGGTCAGTACATTCTAAAGACTGGCCGATAATTTTTGATGTCTGGATATCGTTTTTAAAGGCATCAACGTTTATAGAGCGTAATCTACGAAAAGCTATAGTCTTGCTAATGGGAGCAGGGTTTGCCGCTTTAACACTGAAAGTCACTGCAAAATGATCACGTGTCAATTTTCCAGAATTATCAGAGAACCCGGGATCGCTAACTTCTATGTTAGAAACTATTTTGTCGGTATCTCTAGTGATCTCTAGTGATCACGACATCTAGCGTATGTCCACCAACATGTGTGGGTTCATTGACATGTTGCCTCATACCACATGAGTCAAGACAGCTAATAAATCGGCCAGTATCTCTATCTGTGGGAGTATCTAAATGGAAATTTAAATCACCAACAATTATGATGTTTTTGTCTGTAATGGCATATCTAGAAAGAAACACAGGCCATTCTTTTTCAAGAAAGTCAGTAGTTTTGAAGCCATTCGCTCGTGTTGTTGGTGGTCTATATATCACTGCTAGACGTAATGAGTATCCATTTATACTTATGTTACAGTCTATGAACTCAAAGTTGAAAACAATATTATTCGTACCTGATTCTACTATATCGATATCTATAGAGGATTTGTATATAAGTGCTACACCACCACCGCGTTTACCACAGCGAGGGACATGTTGGATCCGGTAGCCAGAGGGGACGAGTTCACTAATACATGTTTTGTCAGTGGATGTTCCAAGCCACGTTTCCGTCACGTCAAGATGGTTTGAAATAATATAGTCATATATAGCTAGAGTTTTGTTCTTTACATATCTTGGGTTTAAGCAACAAACTTTTACATTAGTTTGGCCTTTCACAACATTGAAACTTGAGCGCTTAATCTTCACCAGGTTCAGATTGACAGATATGCGTTTGGATGGATATGAAGTGTTTGAGCCATGTACATTTATCATGGTGGGGATCACTTCAGGCAAAGTTTGTAGGTTGTTGATATTAACCCCTTGATTTGTATCCCAAATTCTTTTCGAATTCAGAAGTTGAACATTACACAATGTGGACTTGCCTTGATGCGTGTAGATCTCTTACCTTTCTTTTAGATAATATACACTGTATTTGTGCGATATGGGGATACCATATATCGTCAAGTTGTTTGTATACCCATGGGTACAAATTGTGCCCCTCTTGTTTTAGATTTGTTTTTGTATTGCTATGAGAGGGATTTTATGCTTAGCTTAAAACCTGATACACAGGCCGATATTGTTAATGCTTTTAATAAAACTTCAAGGTATTTAGACGATATTTTGAAGTTAGATAATCCTTTTTTGAAACTATGGTTTCTTCAATTTACCCAAAAGAACTGTCTTTAAACAAAGTGAATCAATCTGACATTATAGCTTCATTTTTAGATTTGAATCTTTCAATTACAAATGATAAAGTTTCGTCCAAAATATACGATAAAAGAGAAGATTTTAATTCTAAAATTGTTAATTATCCTTTTTTAGATGGAGATGTGCCCCGTTCTACATCTTATGGGGTTTATATTTCTCAACTTATTCGGTTTGCCCTAGCCTGTTCTTTGCTTGAGGATTTTAACAGTCGTAATTTAGTTACAACTGATATACTTCTTAAGCAAGGTTACAGATATCACAAACTTCGGAAAACGTTTTCTAAATTTTATTATCGAAATTTACCACTTATTAGTAAATATAATTGCAATCTACGGACGTTACTGCAACAAGGCATTTCTCAACCAGACTTTTATGGGGATGTTATCTACAAACTTAGGAAAATTGGGGGTCATATCCATTTTCACGATTTGTTTATAAAACGCATTAATTTTTTTAGGAAGAACGGTTATGACCCTATTATATTGCAACGCACTGCATGTTTGGTTATCGACCCTTTTACAGTCGGTAGCTACGCTTCCCTCTTTGCATGCGTGATGACAGGCCGGGGGTAGTACTCCATGATGGTATACACTTAAACTCAGATACGGGATGAGCTTACCAGACTCATGTATTACTTTTTCCCTGTCGTGCCCTTAACGGCTTACCTGCAGGTGCTCTGACTTCAGCAAAGTCATTGAGTACATATTTGACGGATTGTCAATTTGTCACAGTTATTATGCTATGTTTTACATGTTATCCTGTGTTCACCGTTGTCTATGTTGTGGGTACGTCCGGTGGGGATACCTTTATTTACACTATTTGTAACGCTAGGATGACTTTGAGAGAAGTGTGAGGTTAGGACGTCCGTAAACTGGTTTAACCCCCAGTGGTGTTTTTACTACTGACCGTGCCAAAGCGATACTCTCTCCGTCGCCCTTCCTTTTGTTTGCTTTGCGTCTTTGTACTTGTGTATTTTGTTCATGTGTGGAGTGTTTGTCTCTGGTTCTTGTGTGTCTGTTGGTGTTTTCTGTGTTCATCTCGTGTGTTGGTGTGCGTTTGTGTGTGTATGTGTGTCATGCTGTCTACCGGTGTTTTGGTTGTGTTTGCGTCTTGTATGTGACTTTGCCCGCTTGACTTTACTACACATGTACTTTTTCATTATTGAACCGTTTCCCCTCTGGTACCCCGATACCTTAAAATACCTTACTGTTTCAGTCTTGCTATAACAGTTTGGTTAGGTGTTATTGTGTCTGATTGTCCGATACTGTATAGTGCATACCTATTGTATTGTACAGTCCTTGATATACGCTCACTCATCATTCCTGAGGGCAAAATACACTGATTTAAAACCAGTTGAATATTTAGCAATGTCTTTTAGGTTAAAACTAACAAAATTCAGCATAAAACCCCCGAATAAAATCAACATATATACACTCGTGTCACATTCATACAACTTCATGACAATTTACAGGTCTGTACCAGCAGATTTGCTGATAAAGTTCAAAACAATGAGAGCAAAGAAAGTGCAGCCTACACCTGGCACAATTCTACACCGACATATGATGTCAGTCAGCGATGATTTGTTTCTTACATCCAATTAACGTTTATTTGTTTGTATAGCACAATCAGTTATGCATTTGGTCTTAAGCCAAAACAACATACAATGTTTCATATAGCGCCGATCAGTGACAATTGGGTTATCAGTCACAGCGATATGTACTATTGCATAATATGTCCTTGATCAGTTATAAATTGGATTTGAAGTCAGAACAACATTAAATATGTTATATGATACCGATCAGAGATGGATTAGGTTTTACATCAAAACGACATTAACTATGTCATATGGCACCGTTCAGTGATGAATTTTTTTATATCAGCCCTTAGCCTGTGGAACAAAATGCGATCCACTTAAACTTTGATCTGCTAGAACCAAACAGCTTGGATCCTGATGAGATGCCGAGATACAGATCATGTCAGAATAGATAAATTTGCCAAAATACCATTACTATCCTCAATGACGATTAAATCGCACAACTGGTTTTGTGATAAGTATATTCCAAAGCAATTAATTAAACCATTCCCTCATAGGCTATTTTAGATCCAACTTTTTTAAATAAATCTACTGAAAAGGAGCATTTACTAGAGAAAATGATAATTTTAGAATTGTGTAGTTTTGGAACCGTTGTGATTAATAGGGCATTTGTTCCTATTGGTAGGGTATTTGTTCTATTTATCACAATGGTGTGAAAAGGTGATCTTTACACAGGCATCAGAGGGCGTCAGTATAAGGGAATGGGTTAAGGGCAGTGAGACCAACCTATCAAATAAAATAAAGCGAATTTGTTAACTTGAAGCTTATTCATAGTAAACCAACACTTTATGGCGATTTAAACCTCCAATTCTAGAAACAATACTTTTGAAATAATGACAGCTGCCTTTAACTTAAACCTTCCGACAATTCAGTGTGCCAAAAGGGCTTGGTCATACACTTGTCTGTAATTCAAATATTCCATTCTATTTAAATGAGATATCAGTATAGACATGCGAATGCATGCAACTGTCTGGTCTGATATGATCTGATTGTTAGTTTACATGCACACGAACCAATTACATTTCCAGCTCGTACGTGGGCGATACATGGTTAAACAATGAAACGTAAAAAGTCTGCCAACTGTTGTAGAAGAATTGTTTTGAACTTCATTTGAACATAAATGCAATCTGATGTTAATTATCCAATAAATTCCAAAGGACATTGTTTTTAATTTGTTCCTGATCCGGTCTGTCTGCATACATGCACACACGCCAAAAAACTACAATATATTCTTATTATCATTTGATAAAATTCTGAGCATTTGCATAAGCATATCTGTATTGGCAATACATTTACATGTACATGTATATTAATTTGCCCAGTGTTTTTCTAGAAGATTTCTGAAATGTATACTACTGTCGTATAAAGATGATTTCCCCACCCCATAGCATATAACACATTTAAGGAATCAAAATGGTTCTAACAAAAGTTGGTAGATGATCACCAACGGATCATTACTATAAAGTTCAAGTAAAATATGTCCAATGGTTATTGTAAATTTCAACAACATCCATTAAAGTAAAATTAGCCCCGCCCCTTGCGGCTATATGCTTTAACGAATCGAACCCATTTGAACAATTATGGAAGTAGACTGCCTACGAATCATTCAAGGCAAAATGTACTGTGATCAGCTGTGTGGTTTCTGAACAAAGCAATTTCCTCCCGAATATATCTACACAGCCTCACTCTAAAACATTCACCAAAGAATTATGGTGAATAATTTGTCTAATTACTGAGTTCTAAATATAAATATCCTGGATGGAAACTCATAAACTAACACTAGGTACTTTACAGTATTTAAGACCATTTGTACAGTTTTATCTCCTGGGACCGTTACATTTTTAAAAGGGGTTCATTATGTATGTACACAGGCGGTAGCCTAATGCAGAATAGAATAAAATCAATGTAGAAAGCTCCTAAATTTACATAGTTATAGTCTACTTTCAGTCCGAATGACCGTTCAGCCGACTGTACATTTACTACCCGTGTCATTGAGCCATTCGCCTAAAATATTGAGCACTGCTAATATGTGGCTCGGTTACACAGTCGCATTACTGGGTAGTAACCCTCACATGTACCCATTTTAACCCCTGGGCGGAGAGGATGCAACCTAGTGCGGGTTGGGACACTGAAAAGTGTCTCTGAAATTTCGAGCTGGTCCAGCCGGGATTCGATCTCCGAACCCCTGGGTTATCAGCTCAACGCTCAACCACTAGGCCAAACCACCATCACGAGCATTGTTGTCAAGTGACAACCTACAAGAGCATTGTTTTCAGTATGCATTAAACTATTGCCTGTATTTTGAAAAGATCATATCTCTTATTGAATGGTTACTAAACAGGGTTTGAGTTATTTTATTGATCGTTAGTTCCCCCATTCTATCCTAGAAGTAAGGGACGTTTATTAGAATGGGCGCATTTAATACGTTTGTATTACTAAACGCGGACTATCTAGTGATATGAGCATCATTGTAAGTTCGATAACTCGCACTTCAAGGGGAACATACAAATTAGTTCGAGATAACAGATGTTCGAGTCATCCGATATCTAAACTAAACAATTTCTCAAGGTCACATCTTTATACATGTCTAAAGTAATGCCGAAAGCTCTCCTGTAGGAACTTTCAGCATTACTTTAGACCTGTATTAAGTTTGACACGTGTGTTTCTAGATATCTGTAGCAATACATTTTAGAGCAATTGTGTATTGTAAGTTTTGGAAGGACTTAACCTTTTATTCGAGTTATCCCGAAGTTCGAGTTCGATATATCGAAATTCAACCGATCTTTTTGGTTTGTTTTCGAACAATCTTTTGTAACAGATTAAATATAAAAATCCATACCTTGAAAGCATAGTAAAGGTGGTTGGGTATTTCTTTCAGTTTCCGCTTTACTTCATGAAAAATCATGCCAAACTCAAACGATTTTGAACGCTGTAACCCATGTAGTATGTCAGAAACCGTCTTAAGCGACCATCAAATAGAGGTATACTTATAGGTCTGTAAGGCGCAGGTGGAAGCTTAAAGCAGGGCAGAAGTAATGCAGAACGCTCCTATAGGAGCTTTCTGCATTACTTTTGTCCTGCTTTAAGCAACCTTATGCTTTTAAATGCTCATACGTTCAATAAACCAATAGTCCTTTAGGTCAGGTTCTACTGTAAAACATAAAACAGGGACATTTATTGTCATGGAAAACAATAGACAATCTGTTGCATAGGCAAACGAGTCTGACCAGGCACCTCCTACAGGAACTCTCTGATCCGTTTGCAAAACATAAAAATGCGTGATTATAGCGTAGAGACATACAGCGGTAAAAAGCACCCTTTTGGCGCTTTTAGCGATTTGACCAAGACATTCATAATGAGTGTTCTTCTTAACTGTTAACCCAGAATCCGGGATCTGACTGGAATTTGTAAACAGCTTGGATCCAGATGAGACGCCGAGTAACCTATGGTGGCACGAGGGTCAAGGCTGGTTTACACTCGACCAGTAACTTGATCGAATCCGTAGCAGTCAAATCATTAATAGATTCATAAATTTAGTAGACATTAACCATTTAAAGAGGAAGTGCCTACAATGAACACATATTTTCAATAATATCATAAAACTTGGTATTTCATATGCTCAATCATTATTATGAAGATTGTCTATTTGACTTATATCGAAAAATGCCCCAGTGATACACAATAAACCGATTTCATCAATACTTATAACTTTTGTTTTACAACAAAGTATTATCGACATGTTCCGTTCAAATTTTCCGCGTTTTGCCGATGATCACCCGATCCCTCCATTGTTTATGTAACAGCTTTTCTCGGAAGTGGTCGGAGAGACGCGAAAAGCGCGAACAGATACGAAACTAAAACCTAACCCGAATAAAACTGAAACATCGGGGAATTAAATCGGGATCGTCAACATCAAACACATGGATGTTTTGTCATTTTCAACGTTCATTGGTTTTCTTGCGCTATATATAACTTTTAAGCATATAAATAAATGATTTTTGTAAATTTAGGTATTTTTGAAACGCGTCAAATGTAGGGACTTCCCCTTTAAACCCATAATTACACGTGTCTATGCCTTTGCAAACCTATAGGAGCCGTCTAATCAGGGTATGCTCTATTTGCTTATGATCAAATATACAGTAAAACCTCTCTATAACGGCCACACAATTGTGTTAATTAGTTGGTATTTAGGGCAGGTGGCTGCTTAAAGCAAGTTGAAAGTAAATCAGAACGCTCCTATAGGAGCGTTCTGTTTTACTTTCACCTTGCTTTAAGCAGCCACCTGCATTTAACACAAACTACTTGATGTAATTTATTGGCCGTTATAGAGATGTTTTACTGTAAATCTGATTCTACAGATTCTACCATAGCCAACAGTTCATGTGTACATGTTCTATTATAAGAAATATTCTAATTAATATACATGATGTCTATGTTGTGGGTAAGTCCAGCGGGGATACCTTTATTTACAATATTTGTAAAGCTAGGGTGACTTTGAGAGAAGTGTGAGGTTAGGACGTCCGTAAACCGGTTTAAACCCCCAGTGGTGTTTTTGCTGCTGACCGTGCCAAGGCGGTACTCTCTTTGTCACCCTTCCTTTTGTTTGCATTGCGTCTTTGTGCTTGTGGTTTGTTCATGTTGTGGAACGTTTGTCCCTGGTTCTTGTGTGTCTTTTGGTGTTTTCTGTGTTCATTTCGTGTGTGTGTGTGCGTTTGGGTGTGTGGTTGTGTGTGTGTGTCATGCTGTCTATCGGTGTTTTGGTGGTGGTTGCGTCTTGCATGTGGCTTTGCCTGCTTGACTTTACTACTTTTCCATTTACATCAATATGCATGGAGTAAAGGGTTAATACTTTTCACATCGAGGTAACGGTTATACATAGGCTCGTGGAATTTTCTTTATGAATTTCAAACGACAGATATGTACTAGTTATGAGAATTTAAATTGAAAATGATCTAACCATTTGGAGTTTTAAGAATGTAACTTTCGGGCATAAAAAGAAATCTAAACAAGAACTAAACAAGAAACTATTTTCAGGCTTACGTTTTATCTTTTTATAGGAAAGAAATAGAGTTTTTGACTTTTTGCATATTTAAACTTTTCGATTTACAAAAAGACTACAAACAAACAAAATTTCAGGAAAGGCGCACACGAACAAAAAGAAATCTAGACAAGAAACCTCTAGCGGGCATCTTAAAGCAGCCCGCAGCTTCATAAATAGCTCGATACTTTAACATTGAGTTTGCTGAGCAAATTCTTTTTACAGACTTTTTCACCTACTACATTTTCAAATTTCAAGCTACATGTATAATCATTTTTTCTGCCGAAATGCAATCAGGAAGTTAAACAGTTTGGATTCTGATCTCATCTGGATCCAAACTGTTTGCATAGGTATTCACTCATCCGCCCAAATCAGGCTTACGGTTAAAGACTGTCAAATTTGAGGCGATTCTACCCCAGTAGCGTAAAGCAGTGCCTTATTGCCTTTCCAATGGATCATCATTTCATCGCCTTTTGACGCCTTTGCAACCTTTACAAACAGCGTACAGTAAAACCTCTCTATAACGACCACAAAATTACATCAAGTATCTTATATTAAAGGCAGGTGGCTGCTTAAAGCAAGGTGAAAGTAAAACAGAACGCTCCTATAAGAGCGTTCTGTTATACTTTTACCTTGCTTTCAGAAGCCACCTGCCCTAAATACCAACTAAAACACAATTTAGTGGCCGTTATAGAGAGGTATTACTGCATGACTTGCACTGTGCATTAAGCCGGCACCTACCTAAAAGTATCTAAACTCTTCTCTACTAGAATTCCGGTTTAGAGGGGTTTTACTGTAATCTCAGATTAAACGGCTCCTTTAGTAGCCGACTGGTCAGGATCTGTTCTGTTTGCTATTATATAGATCTAGTTCTGAATTTTAACCAATGAAAGATTGTGTCCATATACCTTTATAAATTGCTGGCGTATACGTATTCACGATAGCAGTCTTTCTTACCGGTCTATTCATCAGCTAAAGGTTTACAGCTTTCCTGTGATTTGTAATTCCTTAATTGAGACATACCTCACAGAACAGTAACAAAATCTTACATAGGCGATCATATTTGTCATTTACAATCACTAAGAGCTAATCGGATGGGATTTTGAAGTTTTATTCTCTTTTGTTACTATGTGTCAATACTTATCTTTGCTAGCATTGACGGTTGATAACCTGAATCAGATACTCTGTCCACTGACCGATGACGAAAATCCAATAAGTTTCTCATCTGCTCTGATTTGTCTCTTTCTATTAGGTGAATGTTTCATTTTACCTTTGGTAGTAGAGCCGTCCACCACATGTTTATTAAATAACATTCGCATCAGTGAGTCTGTGACAGGATATCTTGGTCCTATTCGACCAATCCCCTGGATAGTGTCTCTAGCGACAACCGCAAACTGCAACGGTGTTAATCAGGCGCTTAGTTACTCGGCAATCACATGACGTAAGTAATTATCACGTGATCGCCCATTCAATAAAGAAGACCTCAGAGGGAGAAAGAAAGGCATTTAACTCACAGAAAGCTGCAGGAATTGATTCGAGAAGCGAAGGCACTGGGAAGACACACAAGGATTTTTATACAAAACTTTTATGTAAGTTAAATTGATTTTCTTGAATAGAATTGTACTTTAATACGTTTGGAATTCTTTTTATAAGTTTTATTTAAAACACATTTTATGTATAAAGTTGCAAGAACGTCAACTGCAGTACACCAGTGGCTTTGGAAGAAACATTTGGCCTTATTAAAAAATATAAATATGATATTGTGATTATTTCTAACAGTATTAGTTACCTTATAAATGATAAACATAGAACTTTATTATTGTAAAACCATTCAAAAATGTACTACCTTAATTTCAGGATTATAGAGGATAGTATATATACAGAGGTCAAGATAAGATGCGTAAATTAAAACATTTTTTAAAAAATAACTCCTTTATTTCTCCACCAAATTTTATGTTGAGACGATTCTAAAGAGTAGTCACGACATAAAGTTTGATGGAGACTAGGACGATTTTAGTATTTGAGTACGCATCTTTATCTGTTGCTTTGTAAATATATTTTCATATCTAAGGAAACTATATTATTTTTCTTCATATTGTATTTCTATTAGCCATATATGCTATATTAAGATTACCTTATGGAAACTGTAATAATGTCTAAACCGATACTTCATAATAACATCTAGAAACGCGCATTTTTCTGTTGTATTATACTCGAGCGATTTAACTATTATTGCGCCACATTTCTAATTGTCGTCTGCAGCACAACTTTGTTAAACATTTCGGCGCCAAATTTCTAACTGTCGTCTGCAATCCAAATTTTGTTTAATCATTCGGTACAATGAGGAAATGAGATAAATAAATGTAAATTTCAAAATAATAAAGCACATATATAGAACTAGAGAATGAGACAAAAAGTGTAGTCTCTGTTCAGGGACTGCACTATTTGTCGTCGTGCATTTATGCGACTTAGGCGGCGAAAGGGTTAAACATTTCGGAAAAAACCGATTACCTGAGATAAATATATGCGTTTTACAAAGGAATAAATTACATACATATAACAGGAGAAAGCTCTAGTTCTGAAAAGGCAACGTCTGATCTGGGACTGCACTGTTTGCCTTGGTTCATTTTTGAGACACTAAACAGGACGAGCAAATTAGTACCGATACAGAGCTTAATGCCAGGTGGCAGCTTAATGCAGGATGCATTAACCCTTTCGCTTGCTATTCACGTCAATATACCTACCTGTAAATAGTGAAGACCCAGATGAGACAGCTCCTGCAGGAGCTGTCTCATCAGGGTCTGCACTATTTACAAGTTGAGTGTGCAACCAGTGCACTCCACAGCAGTGACTGCACAGCGAAATACTTGTACACAGTGAAGATATATGTAATTATACAACAGGGCATTGGTAAAGAAGGAGAAATGTATTGTAAAATTCAGCAAGAGAATGGTTAAGTAAACATCTCCCTAAAACATCTCAATTCGTTTTTATTAAATTTCCGGTTTATAGGGGGTTTAGAGTACAGGAATTTCCTGTAAGAGATTTTTTCATAACATTCGTCATGCAAATGCTATCACCTGTCTTTTAGACCCAGAATCATTCGTTTTTTAGGCGGTCGCTTGTGGACGTTTTACTGTATTTTAATATTCTCGGCATTAGTAAAGAAATTGGTTAGAATGAGGTAAATTAATTTTAAATCTATGTAATATGAGAATCCCGGTGTGAGTATATCAATTATATCGTTTTATGAAATATTAATTGAATATTGTGAGACGATCCTCGGTAATTTCCTGTTATGCTTCACTAATCGCTCCCCACGGGCCGTTGGTTTAAACCTTTATCACATGAATATTCATTCAAGAAATAACGATACGAATAGTTACTAGATTTTGATAATGACATATGAGCACAAGCATTTTAACAATGACAGAAACTGAAGGGTCAGATTTCTTTTATTTGACATGCAAACAGAACAGGTCTTGGTCAAGATGGCTCCAATAGGAGACGTCTGAAGTTGCAAAAGTGTGAATACGCGTACCATTTTAGTACAGTGTTAATTGAACACTTTTTTTTTTAAATCGTATGGTAAAATAACGAAATGAAATAATAAATGCAAATTTCAAAGAAATAAAGCATATATATGGAAATAGAGACTGGGACAAAAAGTGAAGCCCCTGATCAGACGCCGCCTTTCAGTTATACATGTACGGTATATGATATCTGCAGCGGTGGCAGGCAAAGAACACAAAAACCCTTTCCCTGTTCTATATTTTAAAACCTACTGAATATTCATTGATGAAATAGTTATAAGGAAAGATGGAAGATTGAACAGTGTAGCCATTTTAGAAAGTAAAGAAACAGATCTATCAAATTCCATTAGCAAATGAGCCGTCTGGTCTGGGTTTATTCCGATTGCAAAAGCTTGAAAACACGTTTATATCAGGGAAAGGATGAATATTCATGTAAGGAAAAGGGACATTATAAACAAGATGGATTTTTATTACGGCACATGAACGTGGAACGTTTTGTCATGACAGAAACCGTAGAATCAGATATTTTACCCTTCCCCTCATACAATCTACCTTCCATATTTCATTATAACTATTTTGTCCATTAGAATATTCAGTAGATATTAAAATTTGTAATAAACATAGAACAGGGAAAGGGAGGGTTAAACAAAATTAGCATAAGCAAACAGAGCAGACTCTGATCAGACTGGCCGAGTCATTCGGCGTCTCATCTCGGTCCAAATTGTTTGTATATGATATCACAGACCCGTCTTCATGGTGGCAGTGAATTGCTTAAAGTGCTGTGCAACATACAAAACTTGGGTGTAACTAAAGCTTAAACTTGTTTAGAACTAGTTTAAGTCTTTAATACTGGAGGGCGTGAGTTGGTGCCGCAACTTTAACTGCTCGTGAACAGACTCATAAAAACAGAGTCTGTAATTTTCTTTTTCTGCATTGCTACTTTTGCTTTCAAAGGCTATCCTACTTTCAGAAGTTATGTACTTCATAACAGCAGATGTTAAGTGCTCGTGTGGCGGCCCCGTACTTCATTCTCAGTTTTTTTTTTATATTTTCTGGTCCTTCGAGATCATTAGTTTTGATGTTATTAGCTATGACAATTGAATACAACTTAAGCCGGTAATAGGGGGCATGAGTTATTTTTGCACTTTTAATAACTGCTCAATAAAACCGAGTCTGAAATTGTTCTACATTTCTGCTTCTGCTTTCAAAGAATATCCTTCTTTCAGAATGTTTAACCCATTTGCGCCCACGATCCCATATATGGGACTTAGGCAAACAGTGTAGTCTCTGATCAGACGCCGCATAATGCGGCGTCTGATCAGAGTCTACACTGTTTGCTGAATGGAATTTCAATATAAAGCAAAACGAAATTGAAAATTTTGACCAGGCACCCCTTAGATAAAAAATGGACTAATCCAATATATAAGCATGGAAGAATCCACTGGGAGCAAATTGGTTAAACACACAGTAACAATGAGTATTTTAGTAATGCATTCATAAACAAAGTATTGTCGAGGATACGTTGTTCACAGTGGGGCATTATAATGTACAAAGCAAAGCCTCTTTTATTGCATATAAGATGCCATGAAGCTCAGATGCCCAGAAAGGATGCAGCAATTAAACATTGACTCCATAAACACGCTTTCTACGCCTTCGCAATCCGAGTAGACCCAGATCAGACGACTCCTATAGGAGTCGTCTGATCAGAGTATTTTCTGTTTGCGTATGACATAATATAGATCTGATTCTACACTAACGGCATATTCCTCTGTCAATACAGTTCATAATTATGCATGTTATCATTACTTGTTCCATGGAATAGATGGTTAAATCATTTTCAAGAAAAGCTCTTTTATTTATTTCTGCACCAAACCGAATGATGTGACCACTCTTTAGAATCGTTTCGAAGAGTCGAGTCTAAAGAGTATTATAGTTTGGTGGAGAAAACAAAATTCAAGGACAGTCAAACCTCTCTATAATGACCACTAAATTGTGTTAATTAGTTGGCACAAAATACTTGATGTAATCTAGTGGTCGTTATAGAGAGGTTTTACTGTACAGTCAAACTTCGAAGTTCTAGCTATCCGAGCTCGAGCTATCGGGGTTCAACTGTAAGTGTATAATCTGGATGAAGATTGTCTGCAAAAGCTAATAAACTATTGAACAAGTGTACAGTAAAACCTCTCCGGAACGATCATTAAATTACATCAAGTAAGTTGTGTTAAAGGCAGGTGGCTGCTTAAAGCAAGGTGAAAGAAAAACAGAACGCTCCTATAGGAGCGTTCTGTTTTACTTCACCTTGCTTTAAGCAACCACCTGCCCCTAAATACCAACTAATTAACACAATTAGTGGCCGTTATAGAGAGATGTTACTGTATTAGTATTATAAATTCAGTAGTCGATGTTTTACAACAAAGAACATTTTCACGGAAAAATTAGGCTTATTCATCTTACCAGTGATAGCTAGGTCAGCAATGTGTCAAACTGTCTTCATTATATCAGGGTCTGATTGCAAGACAAAAAGTGATAAAACTATTAATTATGAATGAGTCTGTGCAGCCTCCAGAGAATACCGAGAAAAAAGGAGCACGGACAATTATTAATATCGACCTTTAGCGTGTCGAGCAATTTCTCGTCGACAGACACCGGCTTCTATATAAACTGTGTGAGGTAATTTTCTTCATTTGTTTTTTAATAGTGACCGGTGTGTCTATTATATTTGATCCAGATCATACGCGGTATAACTCGGCACTTCATTAGGGTCCAAACTATTTTGCAATTTGTTTCACATATTTGGCCGCATCATAATAAGGATGCATAGAGGTCAGAGTAGCCAATAAGAGAAATACGTGTACAGCAAAACCTCTCTAAACTGGATGTTAAAATTATTATCAATGCCTGTATTTCAGACAGGTGGCAGCTTAATGCAGGATAAAAGTCATGCAGAAAGCTCCATAGGAAGCTTTCAGCATGACTTTAACCCTACATTTAGTAGCCACCTGCCTAGGTGTTCTTTATTGAACTTCCAGTTTAGAAGGGTTTTACTGTAACGTATTGGAACATTCAATCATCTGTTATGTAGTGATCAATGATCTGGAGAATGTCCAGCTGAGTTTCCTATCTTGCTGTTTGTGTACTAATTCAACGTGCATCTATTCATTCTAAACGAGTCTGTTTCGTGACGAAACACGTTTATATTAAATTGATACGCGCCGTTTGAAATCATCTGCACAGAACACCGAATGCCAACACACACACGTACAGTCCTATAGGAGAACTCTGACCAGGGTCTACACTGTTTTTCATTCAAAATCCTCTAGTAACTTTCATACTGAATGGACTCTACAGTTAGACGCTGATGGGCTATTCCATTTCAAAATTCAGGGTTGAGAGGGTTAAAAAGTCAGAAGTCATAAGGTTAGTGGCTCCAAGTAGTCCGTTCTCCTACATTGTACCAAGCGTATACCTTGTACAACGTGTCTAGCTGGTTCCAAGATTCAAGTTGGTACAAAGTTTCTACTTGGTATCAAGCCTCTTTCTACTTGATACCTAGTGCATAGTTTCTACCTGGTACCAAGCTTATACCATGTATCAAGCTTCTACCTGGAATCAGGCTTATACCTGGTACTACGCTTCTACCTGTTACCAAGTTTCTAACTGGTAACAAGCTTCTAACTTCTACCAATCTTCTACCATTATAGAAGTGTAGATCTTGTACAATTTTGTAGAGATTTAGTAAGATTGATTAAACTGACACTTTCGCTGCAAAAAAATGTTCCTCACGTAAGAAGAGAAATTAATTATTATTAGTGACTTTGTAAAACAATTTGTATCGTGCAACAGCACTATATCAAAACAAAAACATGTTATCCTTTCATATCATACAGGCGCATGTTGACATCTTTACAAACGGAATAGGTTGAGATTAAACGGCTCCTCTATGTTATGTTTGCTTATGTAAAAGTAACGTCATATATTCATCTAATTAATATCCACCCATTCATCATTTTATACAAGAATGTTCTCTAGGGAAATGGTTATGCACGCAAAGATAAAGCGGATTGCCACCGTTTTAAGAGATTATACTTATTGTTGATCATGTATTAATGGTATGTGTGTTAAATGTGCAACAAAAACATATTGCGTTTACCTTTTGCCTGATAGAGTCGCAATTTGTGGCTAGGAACCAGATATTAACCTTATACCTGATACAAACAGGCTTTAACGCTATAGCCGATAGAGCATTTTGGTTAAGGAACCAGCCTTTAGCGCTATTACCGATAGAGCATTTTGGTTAAGGAACCAGCCTTTAACGCTATAGCCGATAGAGCCCCTTTTTGTTTTAGGAACCGAACTTTAACCCTATACCTGACAGAACATCTTTTTGACAGAGCCGCTGTTTGGGTTTAGGAACCAGGCTTTAACCATACACCTGATAGAGACTCCTTTTGGTTTAGGAACCAGACTTTAACCATATACCTGATAGAGACTCCTTTTGGTTTAGGAACCAGACTTTAACCATATACCTGATAGAGACTCCTTTTGGTTTAGGAACCAGACTTTAACCATATACCTGATAGAGACTCCTTTTGGTTTAGGAACCAGACTTTAACCATATACCTGATAGAGACTCCTTTTGGTTTAGGAACCAGACTTTAACCAGACTTTAACCATATACCTGATAGAGACTCCTTTTGGTTTAGGAACCAGACTTTAACCATATACCTGATAGAGACTCATTTTGGTTTAGGAACCAGACTTTAACCATATACCTGATAGAGACTCATTTTGGTTTAGGAACCAGACTTTAACCATATACCTGATAGAGACTCCTTTTGGTTTAGGAACCAGACTTTAACCATATACCTGATAGAGACTCCTTTTGGTTTAGGAACCAGACTTTAACCATATACCTGATAGAGACTCCTTTTGGTTTAGGAACCAGACTTTAACCATATACCTGATAGAGACTCCTTTTGGTTTAGGAACCAGACTTTAACCATATACCTGACAGAGACTCCTTTTGGTTTAGGAACCAGACTTTAACCATATACCTGATAGAGACTCCTTTTGGTTTAGGAACCAGACTTTAACCATATACCTGATAGAGACTCCTTTTGGTTTAGGAACCAGACTTTAACCATATACCTGATAGAGACTCCTTTTGGTTAAGGAACCAGACTTTAACGCTATACCTGATCGAGCCACCTTTTTGGTGAATATGAACCGTATGATCTGGGTCTACTCTGTTTGCAAAGGCGTAAACGCATTTGTATGAGGGAAAATGGATAATAACACAAATATGTATACGATGTAAATGGTTTATTCGATTTGGATTGTATTATAGAAATCATTAATTCCAATCATCTGTGCAGTTAGCACTTCGTCTGCCAAGCAAACGCAAAGTGTAAAGCATTTTCAAATAGCATCGGTCCAGATCAGATGCCTAGTAACTCGACTTTGAACATCCGTATCCAAGTTGTTTGATGCTTGGCGAATAGTTTCTCAAAAGTTTAACCCTTTCACCGCCAATGCCGCACAAATGCACAACGAGAAATAGTGTAGTCCCAGATCAGACGCCGCCTTTTCAAGGCGGCGTCTGATCAGGGACTTCACTTTTTGTCTCAATCTCTATTTCTATATCTGTGCTTTATTCCTTTAAAATTTGCATTTATTTATCTCATTTCCTTATTTTACCAAATGATTTAACCAACTTGGATTGCAGGAGGCGACAATTGGAAATTTGGCACCGACAGGGAGGGTTAATGAATCGAAAGTCAATACAAATCGGAGCAGACCAGTATGAGCAGGCATGATCTTTTAGCAGGTTATGAGTGTAGGTGACAGCATATTTGGCTCTTTAACCCTTCCCTCCATCAATAGTTATGTAAGAAATAGCACATGGACACAGGAATTATTGGCTTTGGCACAAACTATAGAATCATATCTATATTATATCATAAGCAAACAGAGCAGACCCTGATCAGACGGCTCCTATAGGAGCCGTCTGATCTGGGTCTACTCTGTTTGCAAAGGCGTAGACACGTGTATTTATGGAATAAAGGGTTAATCGCTTCCCTGTTTAATATTCATGAAAGAAATAATATTGTCTGAATGCTAATGAGTCGAACTATATTGTTTGACAGTGACATAGAGTGTAGAATCAAAAGCTATATAATTCCATTAGCAAACAGATCAGTCCTGTTGGAGCGGGCTGATCTAGGTCTGCACTGTTTGCAAAAGCGTGCAAATACGTTTATATGAAGGAAAGGGTTAACCTTTTACTCCATGAATATTCGTATTATAAGAAATAATGCGTAAAGAAAATCATAAATATAGTAAAACCCCTCTAATGCGACCAGCCAAAAGGGCATAATTCACAGTGGCAAAAGCAGGTGGTAGCTTAATGCAGGACGAAAGTTAGCTCCTATATAGGAGCTTTCTGTATAATTTTCGTCCCACATTAAGCAACCACCTGCTTATAAAGACATTTATGTTTATTCATTAAGTGGTCGCATTAAAGAGGTTTTACTGTGTTAGTTTACTATATTGTTTTACAACGGTACACGCACATGATGTTCTTGTCGTGGAGGGAACTGTAGAATCATATCTTTATTATTTCATAAGCAAACAGAGCAGACCCTGATATAGGTCCACTCTGTTTGCAAGATCGTTGAAATGCGCGTGTATGAAGTAAAAAGAAAATGTTAAAGGAGATTGTTACGTTCCTGGTTTGTTTTAGGCATCCAGTTTCACAATACCCCCATGGGACAGTTGCTATGATCAACACATACATATGGCAATAATTCAGATGGTAATTTCATAAGCAAATATTGAGTCGAACGTGCAATGTGACAGTTCGTATTTGACACTGTGACAGTTTCGTTTTCATTGTAGTTGCAAAGGAATATTTTCCCTTTCCCTGTTCTATGTTTATTTCAAATTACAAATTACCTACTGAATATCAATGTACAAAATAGTTATTATGAAATGTATAAGGTGGAACATTGTAGCCATTTTAAAAAGTAAAGAAACAGATCTATCAACTTCAATTAGCAAACAGACCAGACCCTGATCAGACTTCTCCTATGGCAACCGTCTGATCTGGATCTACTCCAAATGCGCGAAAACACGTTTATATGAAGGAAAGGGTTAAGGCTTAAAATGAGCATTTGTTGTTGCGTATTGCGTGATACACGAATATTTCTAAAAGCTATATCGGTGACTGGTCCATTACTCATAGTTGACTCTTGTTTCAGCACTTCTAAGCTTTTGCATTCGGTTTCGGTTCTCCGACACACATCCATTATAGAAATATTTCAGCCTTGTGGTTTAACTCTTTACTGCATTAATATTTTATGTAAGATATGATACCAAAATGAATACTGATTACGAGATTATTATAATGGCATAAGAGTGCAGCAAGTGATTAATCTTGCCAGAAACTAAAGAACCAGATCTAGACATTTCCATATGAACAAACAGAGAAGACCCTGATCAGACTGTTACAACATAAGCAGTCTGGTATTGTTTTACCCTGTTTGTGTTGTAGGCGATTTGAGTAAAGAAGAATTTAGATCTTTTAGGCAGATGGATACTTAATACAGGATTAAGTATTCCATCAACCTGCATTAAGCTGGCACCTGTCTTACAGGCGGTGTTGATAGTAATTTGGACATTCAATTTAGAAAGACCGTACTTCCGACAGACGGTGGGGTTATCATGATGTATGTTAAAAGTGATATAGTTTACAAACGGAGAGATCCTATTGAGATACAAGAGTTAGAACGTATTTGGATTGATATTTTGCTTCACCGCAAACGTGCTTTAGTGGGTGTGTACTACATACCTCCTTTAGTAGGTGTGTACTACATACCTCCTTTAGTCGGTGTGTACTACATACCTCCTAGTTCTCATTCTGCTTCCTTTAATAAGATAGAGACTTCGATTAGGCTTAGGGTTACATTTGTAAGACCAACAACGTACGACAGGAACTACAGTGAAATCCCTCTAATGCGACCACTTAATGAATAAACATGGCTGTCTTTAGAAGCAGGTGGTTGCTTAAGGGTCCTATAGGAGCTTTCTGCATAACTTTCGTCCTGCATTAAGCTACCACCTGCCTTTGCTACTGTGAATTATGCTCATTTTTGCTGGTTTTACTGTATGGTATTTTTAGCACACGACGGTCACATTTTCCAGTTTGCGATCGTCGTATTTTAGAAGTCACGACGCTATCTGTGGCTGACCTTTGCACTATGAATATTCATACAAATTTACTAACATTATGAATATCGATTAGATCATTTGTCTATCATATCATACATATTTATTTGCAGGATTATTTAGTCATGGCATATCCCTTAGATCTATATTTCATATGCAACTAGCGCGGTCCCTGATCAGACAGCTCCTGTATGAACAATCTGGTCTGTGCCTACTCTGTTTGCAAAAGCGTCTTTATCGGGTAGAATGTCATCACAAGTGGCAGCTTAATGCATGGGAGCTTTCTGCATTACGCCCGTCCTGCTTTAACCCTTATCACACTAAGCGCGACGTGACGTCATTTGCAACTAACTTGGATTCAGATGAGACGTAATGTAACTCGGCGTCTCATCAGGATACTAACTGTTTGACGTTCTGTCAGGCGCGATGCTAGCGATACGCACTTTCGCACGTGCGTAACATCTATCCGGTAGGTGAAAACATTATTATGGCCCAAATGGAACAAAAGTCGAAGGCTTAGAGGGTAGACTTTGATAAGCAGTCAGTCTTATTATGTAAGCTTAAAGCCTTTCCCTTATATTGACACCTTTTTGACGCCTCTGTAAAAGTTACCTTTTGAAACCATTGTGATAAATAGAGCATTTGCTCCGTTAGGATCAAATGCTCTATTTATCACAATGGTTTCAAAACTACACAATTCAAAATTTCCCCCGGGGGGGGGGGGGAGCATGCCCTCGGGTCACTATATACATGTAGCTACGGTGCGTACGTTACATTTGGATTCAGCTACGCTCCTTTCTGTGAAAAGTATCTCAAACGCTTAACCTTTAGCCTGCTATTGGCGCGTGAGTGAATACCTATGCAAACAGTTTGGATCCAGATGAGACGCCGAGTAACTCGGCGTCTTATCTGGATCCAAACTGTTTGCATAGGTATTCAACTGTTTGACACCCTGATTGTATTTTGGAAGGAAAACTGATTATAGGTTGAATGGAATTTTGAAAATGTTGTAGGTGAAAAATTATGTAAGAATAATTTGCTCAGCAGGCTAAAGGTTAAACGAATCATGAGTCAGTACAATGCTCATCTGATCAGATTTTTTGGCAGGCATTATTTTCTTCAGCATATGAAGCGTTATCTCTTTCCGCGTTATGTGTCTATTCCAAATTTCAGTACCTACTGAATATTCATGGGCAAAATCTTGGTGTCTTATCAGGAGATAGTTTCTCTTTTTTATCATTATTAAAGTGGATTAAAGATTGATTTTAGCGCTCAATATGAATGCCCTTACCAAGAAACAATAACATCAACAGAATTACACTACTCTTTTTGTACTCGAAGTGGGTGGGGTCGCAGATTTCGAAGAACGTTGCCCTCTGGTACATCCGGGCAAAAAAATGAACCGGGTGCAGCGGCGTCGAAAATGCGTCTGATCTAGGTTGTCTATATTTGCAAACGTGTGAAAATGCATTTATGTAAAGGAAGGGTTAAGAGATCGCTATTTACCCAATACCCATACAGACGCATATTCGATTCCGCTGCAAACAGTGCAGACCATAATCAGACGGCTCTTGTAGATACGTGACTTAATAGCATATATATGTTTGTTTCCCTCTATTCTGACTACAGAAAATGGAAATTGCGCGTCCCTCCGTTAATGATATGTGCTGATTATCACTAGGTCAACCCGGTTCGGTTTTTTGCCCGGATGTAACAGAAGACAACGTTCTTCGAAATCTGCATACATATTTTTTGCAGATTATGCAGATATCTTTCCTTTTTTCATTGGAAGCAGGATTTAATGACGTCATCGTTGTCAACCTATATTGAAAATGAGCATTAACCTTTAGCCCGCTAATCGCAATCTGGTTCGCATTTGCAACCAGTTTGGATTCAGATGAGATGCCGAGTGACTCGGCATCGTATCGGGAGATCGGTTCTCTTTTTGATTTTTAAAGCGGGTTAACCTCTCGGCGCCTCTGCAAAGTCACCTGTTGAAACCATTGTGATAAATAAAGCATTTGCTCCAGAGCAAATGCTCTATTTATCACAATGGTTTCATACTACAAAATTCTTATTTTTTCTTTTCCTCTAGCTTATATTCCTTTTCGGTAGATTTATTCAAAGTGATTGGATCTAAAAATAGCCTATGAGGGAAAGGGTTAAATATTACTTTTAGCACTCATTATTATAACTGTCGTTACAATGTATCATAAAACAACTACATCAACAGAATCACACTACACTTTTTGTACTCGAAGTGGGTGGGGGCTTGTTGGTTTAGTGTTTTTCATTCAATGTTTTTATGAATGTTTAATTAAGTTTAGATGAGAAATGAGGGTACCTCTAAATACATCAAACCTTGTTTTAATCTTTGCAATGCTTTTAAAAGTGAAATAATCATCACTGTTTCACGATATGAAATACTATTCTTTGTAAGAGAATTGTGAACGATAAACAGGTACCCAGACGCTAATTAGATAGTGCCTTTTGGGGCTGTTTGATATGAGTCCACACTGTTTGTAAATGGCACCCAACTCGTTTCTCGCATTTAAACGGCCAAGGAACCGCTAACTGACTAAGCATTGGTATTTTATAAGACCTGAAAACACGTGTTAGAAATAATGACATTGTGAATATAAAGTACCGGAATTTCTATAATGGCAAATCAACGTAGAAGTGTGTGGTCGTGGCAGAAAGTGCATAATCCACAAGCAAAAACAGCGGACCCTGATCAAACAGCTCCAACAGGTGTTGTCTGACCTGGGTCTGCTATGTTTGCAAATGCTTTAAAATGCGTTGATATGACATAAAGTGTTACTACAGGATAAAAGTAATGCAGACATTTCTTGATATGCTTTCTGTATTACGTTTGTCTTGTGTCTAGATACCTTCTGCATAAAAGAAAGAGACTGTGACTTCATAGTAAGCAGACTATTTGTTTCGAGGCAGCGCGTGCGTGCTAAGAAGGCGAAGAAGCTATAAATTAGACTTTACTTTCTCATGAGTTTTCTATTCTATCTCATCATCTTAACGGCATGCTTACATGAGGTGATAAATGATAATTAGCTAAACCTTCATGAGACTGTCGTCTGCTAAATACATACGTGATACAAAATATACAGTAGAACATGGCATTACACTTTCCTATTTCTATATTTATGTAAGAAATAACAACATCATAAATATTTATTAGTTGAACTTTTATTATGTAATCTTAACCCTTCTCTTGTTGAATTTCAAAATACATTTCTCCTTCTTTACCCATGCCTTGTTGTATAATTACATATATCTTTACTGTGTACAAGTACTTCGCTGTGCAATCACTGCTGTGGAGTGCACTGGTTGCACAATCAACTTGTAAATAGTACAGACCCTGATGAGACAGCTCCTGCAGGAGCTGTCTCATCTGGGTCTTCACTATTTACAGGTAGGTATATTGACGTGAATAGCAAGCGAATGGTTAAGGGACTGTTTTGCTTTGACACAAACTGTAGAATCAGATCTTTGTATAGATACCGTGTCATAAGCAAACCGAGAAACCCTGATCAGACAGATCCTAGAGGAGCCGTCTGATTTTGGTCCACTCTGTTTACAAATGCACGAAAAACGTTTATATGAGGGAAGGGGTTAAACGATCATCAAAAAAGTGACAACTAAAATGCAGTTCAAAAGCCGTGAAATGAAAGGTCCACTTGGAGATTTATGCATGACTTTTAGTCTCGTACCTTGTATTAAGCAGACACGTGCTTTGTAAGATTCCTGTACCCAATCAATAAAAGTTCGTATAAGACACGTTCTACTGTACTCATGTTTCTTTAACGCATTTCCTCATAGGCTATTTTTAGATCCAACCACTTTGAATAAATCTACCGAAAAGGAGCATTAACTAGAAAAAAGGAAATTTTTAGAAGTTCGTAGTTTGAAACCATTGTGATAAATAGAGCAAATACTCTATTTATCGCAATGGTTTCAACAGGTGACTTTTGCAGAGGTGTCAAAAGACGTCAATATGAGAGAATGCGTTAAACTCTTTCAGAGCCAATTTTCTAATTGTCGCCTGCAAGCGAATTTTGTTAAAACAATTTGGTATAATGACGAATTGAAATAACAAATGCAAATTTCAAAGGAATAAACGAAACAGAACCAAAGGAACTACCATGGAAGAACTACCATTGAAATCCCTAATCAGACGTCGCGTTGAGAAGGTGATACTGGCGGCGAAAGAGCAAACCCTTTCGGCGCCAAATTCCTAATTGTCGTCTGCAATCCAAGTTTGTTAAATCATTCAGTAAGATAAGGAAACGAGATAAATAAATGCAAATTTTCAAAGGAATAAAACACATACATACAAATAGAGATTGAGACAAATAGTGAAGTCCCTGATCAGACGCCGCCTTGAAAAGGCGGCTTCAAATCTGGGACTGCACTATTTGTCGTGGTGCATTTATGCGACATTGGCGGTGAAAGGGTTAAACATTCAATATGAATGTCAGATAGTTTGAATTCTGCCGAGAGCTTGGGTTATTCGTTTGAATTGACACCCTTTGTAAAACTAATCATGAAATCGTCAATAGCCAATAGCTAGCTGAACATGAAGATCTTTTGATTAAGTCATGCATTTTAATAAACAGTCAACTCTTTCTAAATCGACCTGTCGAACTAGTACATGTATCAATACCAGTCGTTGAGCCAGTTGACAGTTTAATGTACATGTAGTGTGAAACTCAGGTAGAAAGCTCCTGGAGATTTCTGCTTGACTTTCTCACTGCATTAAGCAGTCAACTGTCTCAAAAGATCTATTTTTTCTAAACGCCCGGTTTAAAGGAATGTTACAGTAACACGATGTTTTTATTTCGATATTGTTTGTCCTTGTAAACATGTGATCAGCCTTAAGGTAGCATTTAGTGTCATGAGAGAGATCATGCAGCCCCACATTAACCCTTTGCACGCTAAGCAATTTTCTCGTCTGCAACAATTGTCGTCTGCTTCAATTTTTTAAAATAAGTTTTCTCTAATTTCTTTGCAAGAATATGATCAAGATGACAAACAGTTTGGATCCTGATGAGACGCCGCATTCTGCGGCGTCTCATCTGGATCCAAACTGTTTGCATAGGTAATCACAGTTTAGTCGTTTGCGTGCAAAGAGTTAAACCTTATCCAAACTAATCGCCATTTGACTATCATTGTAAAACAGTTTGATTGAGGCATCACAAACGTTTGATCGAATCGGACATAAGCGGAAAGTAGACAAGATCAAAATTGGAACAGGTCATATGTTTTACGGTAATACTGTCTGCCTCTACATGTCAGTGTGTATATCAATTTGCATTCCAGCATAAGTCCCTCTTAACCCTTTCCCTGTTCTATTCTATTGTATATTACAAATTTCATCAACTACTGAATATTCATGGACCAAACAGTTATAATGAATCATGGCAGGTGAAACAATGAAACCATTTTAGAACGTATAAAAACAAATCTATAAAATTCCATTAGCAAACAAAGCAGACCCTGATCAGACGGCTCCTATAGGAGCCGTCTGATCTGGGTCTACTCTGATTGCAAAAGCGTAGAAATGCGTATATATGGCACAAAGAGTTAAGAAAGAATAGGCAAGTCTTACGAATGATTATTGTAAGTTCTAATAAACGATGACCGCAACATTCAGTTTTGGTCGTCGTATTTTAAAACTTACGGTATCTACTGTCGTATTAAGTTGTCTTAATTCCTTGTCTCTAGCATGTGCGATGAGTGCAGCTATCCGTTTAGTAGCGAGTGTCGTTACCTAGAACTTACGATTAAATTTTCGTGAATATGTTTAACGATCTTTCGTAAGACAGGCCCCTTAGAACAATACCGATATTAAAAAAAAGATGAGTTCTTTTTTATGGCATTCACCGATGATGAAACTTCGGTCTGTATACTAATGATCCAGTACCAATGAAGTTGTTTGTAGTAACGAAAATGAAAACCGACGTCCGCAGAAGTTAGTAGTATTATGAAGCATGTTCAACCTTTTAAGCCATACCCTCATAGGGTATAGTTAGGCTCAGCCTTTTTGAGTAAATCTGCCGAAAAGGAGCATTTCTAGAGGAAAGGAAACATTCAGAATTTAGTAGTTTTGAAACCATTGTGATAAATAGAGCATTTGCTCCTCTGGAGCAAATGCTCTATCACAGCGGTTTCATTAAGTGCTTTTTACATAGGCGTCAAAAGGCGTTAATATAAGGGAATGGGTAAACTTAAGAAATATTTTGTAAAAACTACATCATGAATATTAATCAACTGACTATTATAATGGTACATGTATAAGGACCAAAGAAAAAACACCGTGACAGAATCTATATTAGTTCAAAGGCAAACAGAACAGACCCTGATCAGATGGCTTCTACAAAACCGACGTCCGCAGAAGTTAGTAGTATTATGAAGCATGCTCAACCTTTTAAGCCATACCCTCATAGGGTATAGTTAGACTCAGCCTTTTTGAGTAAATCTGCCGAAAAGGAGCATTTCTAGAGAAAAGGAAACATTTAGAATTTAGTAAGTTTTGAAACCATTGTGATAAATAGAGCATTTGCTCCTCTGGAGCAAATGCTCTATTTATCACAGCGGTTTCATTAAGTGCTTTTTACATAGGCGTCAAAAGGCGTTAATATAAGGGAATGGGTTAACTTAAGAAACATTTAGTAAGAAATTACATCATGAAAATTAATTAACCGACTATTATAATGGTATAAGGACCAAAGAAACACAACCGTAACATAATCTATATTAGTTCAAAGGCAAACAGAACAGACCCTGATCAGATGCCTTCTACAAAAGTCATTTTATCTGAGTCTACACCATTTGCAAATGTATAAGAAGGCGTTTATATGGAGTAAAAGGCTATGAGTCGTGTGCCACCTGCATAAACGTTTTGTTTTTGGACTAAATCCAAATCTTATTTTGGAATCCATAAAGTTGAACTTCGATATCTTGAACTTCAAGGGACCAAACAAATTAGTTCGAGATAAGAGAGGTTCGACTCATCCGATTTATAATCTGACAACTATCTCAGGTTCACAGCTTAATGCAGGTCTAAAGTAATGCTGAAAACTCCCGCAAGAGTTTTCAGCATTGCTTTAGACCTACATTAGCGGTCACGTGTGTTTCTAGATGTATGTAGCGATATATTTTAGAAAATAGTCTGTATTGTAATTTTTGGAAGGACTGGACTTTTAGTTCGAGTTATCCCGAAGTTCGAGTTATCCAAGTTCGATATATCGAAGTTCAACTGTATTTTCATTTGGCAGGACACATCAAACACAATATTTGCTAGAATAAGCCATTTGCATTGATGGCTTCGGCAAACAGTGCACATCCTGATTAGACTACTCCTTCAGGAGCCCTCTCATAGAGTCTACACTGTTTGCCTATGTCCGTTTAACCCATTACCACATAGGCTATTTTAAGTTACAACCTCTTTTGAATTAATCTACCGAAAAGGAGCATTAATTTAAGAAAAGGAAAATTTTGGAATTTTGTTTGAAACCATTGTGATAAATAGAGCATTTGCTCCTATACGATCAAATGCTCTATTTATCACAATCGTTTCAAGAAGTGGCTTTTATTGAGTCGTCAAAAGTCGTCAATATGAGAGAAAGAGTTAATTAAAGGTCACTTGGCACAAACGTGTTAATATGGAAATTAGGAGTTCATATTTGTTATAGTCTACCCACTAAGACTCATGCCATACATGTAATAGTATACCCACTAAGACTCATGCCATACATTAGTTACGTTGTAAACTCCATGAATATTCATGTAAAAGTAGCATGTGTATGACTATGGGTTAGTTTATTATTTATAATGATATATGGACAAGTAACGTTGTTGTCCTGGAACAAACTATAAAATCAAATATATAGAATTCCATAATTAAACGGAATAGAGCTTGACCAGACGGGAAACGTCTAAGGCGTATTTATGGCGTAAAGGGTTAACCCTTTTACCGCCAATGTCGCAAAATTGCACCCCGACAAATAGTGCAGTCCCAGATCAGACGCCGCCTTTTCAAGGCGGCGTCTGATCAGGGACTTCACTTTTTGTCCCAAACTCTATTTCTATTTCTGTGCTTTATTCCTTTGAAATTTTCATTTATTATCTCATTTCCTTATTTTACCAAATTATTTAACAAAAGTGGTTTGCAGACGACAATTAGAAATTTGGCACCGAAAGGGTTAAATTAAATGATAACAACCGCGATACGTTTTATGGATAAGCTTACATTTTGTACGTTTTTGATATTCTTTCCCAAAGGAGAGCAATTATAAAGCATACACTGATCAGAGACCGTCTTATGCTTGTATTAGACACACTAGAAAATATGATTGTCCTGCGGTCATACTGGGATTTCCCGAAGACAAATCTCTGTAAGCTGTTTCATGAATTAAATCGTGACGAGAAAGTATAACATAGAGTGTTAGTTGACAATGATCAATACTAAACGTACAGAAGTCGATTGTATCCAAAGTATGTTTGGGAATTATAAATGTGCATATACAGTAGAACTCCTCTAAAACGTCCACATAATGAAGGTACAGGGGTGTCTTTACAAACAGGTAGCTGCTTAACCCTTTTTTCATGAATATTCATGAAAGAAGTAAAGACATCATGAATAGTAATTACATTATGTTTTACAATGGCACAATGACGAATATGGAAGATTGAACATTGTAGTCATTTTAGAAAGTAAGGGCACATATCTATCAAATTCCATTAGCAAACAGAACAGACCCTGGCCAGACGGTTCCTATAGGAGCCGTCTTGTTTGGATCTACTCTGTTTGAAAATGCGTGAAAACACGTTTTTAAAATACTAAGGCAATACCCTTTATTCAAAATGCAAATATCACATAAAAACACTGTTACAATGCACACCGTAGAATTCTTAATTCATGGACAACTCCAGGACACATTTGTGCGGCTTTTTTGGCAGCTAGACTTGTCGTCTTTTTGGATCGCATCTCAATTTTTTTTGTTCATTTGAAAATACATACTTGAATTGCTCTGATCTAATATTTCGACCACTAAGAGCCTTTTTCAAAGATTATCATGTCAAAATACACGTCACATTTTTGTTACATGCATTCAGCCATAAAATTAAAGAGAATAATGTAATAATAATAACATTATTCTCTTTGATTTTATGGCTGAATGCATGTAACAAAAATGTGACGTGTATTTTGACATGATAATCTTCGAAAAAGGACCTTAGTGGTCGAAATATTAGATCAGAGCAATTCAAGTATTTATGTATTATTTTAATTCCCTATTTTGGAATATTTTCTTCATTGTGAAAATACATAAACAGAGTTTTACAACAGTCAGGATCGTGCCGAGATACCAAGCCAGATCGACGTCTTATCTCGATCCGAAATACAGTTGAACTTCGATATCTCGAACTCGGATAAATGACTTCGGAATAACTCGAACACAATGTTTAAACCTGCCAAAACTTACAATACAGAATTGATCTGAAATGCATCGCTACAGATATCTAGAATCACATGTGACAGCTTAATACAGGTCTAAAGTAATGATGAAAGCTCCTACAGGAGCTTTCAGCATTACTTTAGACCTGGATTAAGCTGTGGCATTGAGAAATCGTTCAGATTAGAAATCGGATGACTCGAACTCTTGTTATCTTGAACTAATTTGTACGGTCCCTTTAAGTTTGAGTTATCGAGGTTCAACTGTATTTGAAAAATGATCACGCCTTTCTCAACAGCAGTGCAACGAAATCCGCGATCCTCAACAGCAGCGTAATGAAATTTGCGATCCTCAACAGAAGTGTAATGAAATCTGCGATCCTCAACAGCAACAGCAGTGTAACGAAATCCGCGATCCTCAACTGCAGTGTAATGAAATGTGCGATCCTCAACAGCAGTGTAATGAAATTTGCGATCCTCAACAGAAGTGTAATGAAATCTGCGATCCTCAACAGCAACAGCAGTGTAATGAAATCTGCGATCCTGTTTGATTAATCCTTTTCCAGTTAATCGTGACGTGACTCGCATTTTCAAACAACTTGAATCGGCGTCTCAGCACAGGATCCAACCTGTTTGACTCTTGATTCAATATTTTGTCAAATACAACTTATTGGATTGGAAATACAGTTTAAACACGATACTACGTAGTTTTAGTAAGGAGGAATATATGTCTTTTTAGGCAGGTGGATGCTTAATGCAGGGTGAAAGTCATGCAGAAAGCTCCTGAAGGAGCTTTCTGCATGACTTTCACCCTGCATTAAGCTGCCATATGTGTTTAAAATCAATAATGGTACGTATTTGAGTGTTCGTAGTATCGAGTTTTTACTATTGTCACAAATGCACAATATCAGAATTTGAGAGCAGATATTATCTTAGTGTATATAAAAATAAGCGTTAATGGCTACTCGTTGTTTATATTCTTGTAACGCATGATGTTGTTTACAGATAATTGCTTCTACAACATCGCCATACGGGTACTTTGTAATTGACAAGATAATTAAGAGATGAGATGTGCCTTCTACTTCCTCGGCAAATTGCTTTATCCCCGTCTGGAATAATTAAAGTTCCCCTACGGCATCAAGATGCATGATAAATGGTGAATGCTGATACCACAGTCAGTGTTCATTGTTACTGATCGTTTGATATATAGCACCGCCAACTGCAAGAATCAAATTAGATGTCTTAACCCGTTTAGCTGATGAATATTCATATAAAAATAATGACAGCATGAATATTTATTAGAGGATTTTCTTGACGGTATCTGAACGGATGACGTTTTGACCATGACCGTACCTGTAGAATCAGGTACAGTTGAACTTCGATATCTCGAACTTCAAGGGACTATATAAATTAGTTCGAGATAACGGAAGTTCGAGTTATCCAATTTCTGATCTGGACAATTTCTCACCTTCACAGCTTAATGCAGGTCTACAGTAATGCTGAAAGCTCCTGTAGGAGCTTTCAGCATTACTGTAGACCTGCATTAAGCTGTGAAATGTGTTTCTAGATATGCGTAGTGATACATTTTAGAGCAATTCTGTATTGTAAGATTTTGGTAGGACCGAACTTTAAGTTCGAGTTATCCCGAAGTTCGAATTATCCGAGTTCGAGATATCGAATTTCAACTGTTTATACACTTATATGAGCAAACAGAGCAGACTCTGATCAAACGGCTACTATGGGAACAACCTGCTGTGGAGCTACTCTATTTGACAAGGCATAAAAATATAGGAGCCGTCTGAGCCCTCTATAGGAGCCGTCTGATCTGGGTCTACTCTTTTTACAAATGTGAGGGAAAGGGTTCAGACAAATGACAGCTTAATGCAGGGTGAAAGTCATACAGAAAGCACCTCATGAAGTAACTACCTGACTCAGAAAATCTCAATTCTGTTTTACTTAAAGTATGGATTAGCGAGGATGTCTTGTATCATTATCAAGCGTACAGCTACTATATTTCTTGCTTAATTAATTCTCATCAGAGCTAGCTACTTTACAGGTGGATGCAATAACCAATTAGAGAGTTTCTGCTTCTAATTGTAAGATATGTTTTTACGTTGTTGCGCATAACGTATCTGAGACTGTTGCAAATATGGAACACTTTTCCAATTATCTTGTCGACATCGTGGGAAAATGGTCTCACTCATGATTGATATGTAAACTTATTCTTCACGTCATTAGAGAACTTAAATTGAAGACAAACGACAAAACAAGTAACAAATGCCTTACTCGTGACAAATACTAGACGAGGTAACCAATAAAAGAAACAAAAACAAATGTCTAAACTCTTTCCTTCATATAAATATCTTTTAACTCATTTACAAACAGAGTAGACCAAGATCAGATGGTTCCTAGCGGAGCCGTCTGACCAGGGTCTGCTCTGTTTGTTAATGGAATTTGATAGATATGTTTCTTTACATACTAAAATGAGTACCATGTTTCACTTTTAAACTTTAGTATTTTGCCCATGAATATTCAGTATAGGTATTGAAATTTGAACTAAATATAGAACAGGGAAAGGTTTACTATTTGTACGTTAAGAAAATTATTTCCGGCTGGTAAAAAGTCGTCAGCTACTATTCTCAAACATGGTTTTCTTATATTTCTCTTCAAAAGCAGGATGTCAAACAGTTTGGATCCTGTTGGGAGGTCTCGCCAGACTCCAAACTGTTTGAAACTCTAGTTAACCATTAAAGTGTTAATGCGGGGAACGAGTTACTAATGTCCTTTACAAACAGTGCAGAGCCAGATGAGAGATGACCCTTTCATTAGGACCTGCAGTGTTTGTTAGGTAAACTTTTCTCTAACTCATTCCTTCATATAAACGCATTTTCACGCATTCGCAAACAGAGTAGACCCAGATCAGACGGCTCTTTTAGGAGAGTCTGTTCTGTTTGCTTATGAAATTAAAATAGATAATAGATCTGACTCTACAGTTTCTACCAATTTTGAAACATTATGTGTACGTATGTCATACATGTAACACAAAATCAGCTAGTTTAGATGTATGGTGTCTGTATTTCATACATAAATATGCAACAGGGAAAGGGTTAAAATCCCTGCATATTCACGATAAGTGTGGCCGGATTGAAATCTTGAATAGTCCAGTTTAACCATTTCACCGCCAATGTCGCAAAATGCACCACGACAAATAGTGCAGTCCCAAATCAGACGCCGCCTTTTCAAGGCGGCGTCTGATCAAGGACTTCTCGTTTTGACTCAAACGCTATTTCTATTTCTGTGTTTTATTCCTCTGAAATGTGCAGTCCCAAATCAGACGCCGCCTTTTCAAGGCGGCGTCTGATCAAGGACTTCACGTTTTGTCTCAAACGCTTTTTCTATTTCTGTGTTTTATTCCTCTGAAATGTGCAGGTATTTATTTTATTTCCTTATTTTATAGAATTATTTAACGAAATTGGATTGCAGACGACAATTAGAAATTTGTCATCGAAAGGGTTAAAATTCAGTGTTTAAAGGGCTAGGTCTGCTTCGAAGTCTGACTTAGAAGACATGGGTCCAAGGTTATAAAACACATGAGTCTGAGCCATTGAATGCATTATTTGCAAAAATAGGCGTTTAACCAAGTGATGAAGTTTCAAGTTTCAAGCTAATTCTCAAGTATCTGATTTGTCAGACTCTGAGCAAGCTCAGAATCTGAGCAATCAGATGCTTGAGAATGAGCTCAGACTCAAGCAAAAATGTTTTATAACCTCGGGACCAGCTCTACTTCTGAAACTCTGGGTTAACATGATAAAGGTACAGATAGTTGAATGTGATCTTTGAAGTATCATATATTTACAGTGAACTCGTCAAACCAGATTATGGGACCCGTCTATTTGTCATACCGAAGGGGTGGGGACATCGCAATCAAAGTTCATGCATGCCTCCATGGACAGCAACGGTCATATTAATATAAAGATAACCAATGCAAAGTACATGTAAATATACATAAGGACCTTTCTTACGTGAGCATTGAATCCTTCCAACGCTGAAGTTGGAAATGGGCTGTTCCGAAATTCGGTACATGTGTATGTTCTGTCTTAACCCTGATCAGAGTGCTCCTCCAGGAAGCTATGTTCCAGGTGTGATATCACGGGAGTTAAGCGTTAATGACTGAGTGTAACTAACTATCATTTACTACTTTCAGAGAATCTGCCCATATATGATATCACGGGAGTTAAAGTGTTAATGACTGAGTGTAACTAACTATCATTTACTACTTTCAGAGAATCTGCCCATATATGATATCACGGGAGTTAAAGCGTTAATGACTGAGTGTAACTAACTATCATTTACTACTTTCAGAGACTCTACCTATATATGATATCACGGGAGTTAAAGCGTTAATGACTGAGTGTAACTAACTATCATGTATTACTTTCAGAGACACTGTCCCTGTATATTATCACGGGAGTAAAAGCGTTAATGACTGAGTGTAACTATCATTTACTACTTTCAGAGACTCTGCGTTGATACCAGGAACATTATCTGACTGATCTACGGATTCAAGGACCTACCCAAAGGCCCGACCATGGTGAACATCATACTGCATGGAGCTTTGTTAGGGCTTGTGTTACTGGGCCTTCATACATCACAGGCTGACGATTCGGTAAGGAATCTCTCTTCAGAATAGTGTGGTTATTTGTCATGTTAACCCCTTCCCTAATATAAATGTATGTTCACGATTTAGCAAACAGGATAGACCCTGATCAGAAGGCTCTTGCAGGAATTATAATGGAATTTGCAAGATCTGGAGTGTTTTTACTTTCTAAACTGACTACAATGTTCCACCTTCCATATTTCTTAATAACTTTATTGTCCATGAATATTCAATAGGTATTGAAATTTGGAATGAACATAGACGAGGGAAAGGGTTAACTCTTTTGACTTCAGCTTGGAATAATCAAGCATATATTTACGGTGGGTGTGTTCTCTATAGTGCCCTGTAACTCTAACTAGCGAACACCCAGTCCGAACATTTCAATTTGGCACCACTTAAACCCTTTTCTTCATGAATATACATGAAAGAACGATCGACATCATGAATGTTAATTAGATTCATTGTTATAATAGGGTCATGGACACAGGATGTTTTGGCCGTGGCAGAAACTGTAGAAGTATATCTATATTATACAATAAGCCAACAGTGTAGACCCTGATCAGACGGCTCCTATAAGAGGCGTTTGATCTGGGTCTACTCTGTTTGCAAAGGCGTAGAAAGGCGTATTTATGGATGAAAGGGTTAATCTGCACGGACATAGAAGCAAATCGGAAAGACCTTAATCAAACGGCTCCTCCACTATTTGAATACTATTTATTCATCTGTCCGAATACGTAGGGTAATTTTTTATATACTGCTCCTATTAGTGTATTTGTTGTTCAAAAAATATTTGGAAAATAGTTTTTTAAGCTGTACTGATTCAACGCAAACTAAATCCTCGATATCTCGAAATATTGGTAAAGAAGAAGTAAAGAAGAAATGGCATTTGTAGAAGGGCTTTCTGATTGCGCTGCCACATGTCTAAACGATTGATGATAATACTTATTACACTTACAGTCAAATCTCGATTATTCGAATTTTTTGTATAGAAGAATTTAGACCCTTTTAGGCAGGTGGCTCCCAAAGGAGCATTCTGCGTGACTTTCACCATGCATTAAGCTGCCACCTGAATTAAAGATCGATAATAATAAGTATTTTAGTGTTCGAATGATACATATTTTAGTGTTCGAATAATCGAGATTTAATTGTACTATGTTCGGATAATCGAGCTTTTAGTGTAAATGCAATATATATGGAGCAAACAATGGTCATGTAGTGAACTTTATCTTGACCTTTTTAACATATACAACAAAGAATAAATACAATAAAACTCCTATAAAACGACTACGTAATGAATAAAAATAGCTGTCTTCATAAGCAGGTGGCTGTTTAACACAGAACAATCGTAATGCAGACTGTTCCTGGCTGTTCCTCTGGGCTCCCCTGTAAGCTGCCGCCTGTCTCCAAGACCAATATCTATACTAAATTTAACATCCGGTTTAGAGAGGTTTTTATAATACTTCTGTTTTCAGGAGTTCACGTCCGTGGATCTAGATGACGTGGACGTTGACAAGCGAAGGTTTGATCCTATCAGCGGTGGGGGACTCAGTGGCTTCGCCAAACGACGCTTTGACAGTATTGACTCTTTCAGTGGATTTTCTGGTAAGAAATATAAAAAGTACCTAGTTATAGTCTACTTTCAGTCGGAAGGACCGCTCAGCCGACTGTACATTTACTCCCCTGGTCATCCGCCTACAATATTGAGCACTGCTAACATAATGGCGCAATCATGCAGCCGCAGTACCGGCTAGTGACATTCACAGGTTCATGTACCCATTTAACCCCTGGGTGGAGAGGAGGTGCGGGTGGGAGACACTGAAAAACGTCTCTGAATTTCCGGGAGGGACCGCGATTTGAACCCGGTCCTCCGGATTGGTAGTCAAGCGCGTTACCACTAGACCACCGCACACCACTTATGGTACATCCTGAGGAAGAACTTCTTCTGAGTATTAGATGCAGTATCGACCAGTTTTAGAACTTTATCCAATAACCCTTTCCTCCATAAATTTATACGCTTTTCATGCCTTTGAAAAAAGAGAAGAGCCAGGTCATCACGGTATGCTCTGTTTGTTTGATTGTGGAATAATATAGATTTTATTCTACAGTTTCTATTTATACCAAAACGTCATGTGTTCAAAAATCAAAGCTAGTTAATTGTCATGATGTCATTTTTCTTTTACAGGAATGTTAACCAGGGAAAGAGATAACCTGCTAGCAATTTCTCGTAAACTGAAACTGCCATCGTTATAATTTATATATCAAAATCTCACGGAGGTTTGATCCTCGTGTAGATTCGGCTTGTTTACTAATGTTTCCGTAACTTCGTTCACGGTATATTGATGTTGATCCATTCCCTCATAGGTTATTTTAGACCATTCCCTCATAGGCTCTTTAAGACCGTTCCCTCATAGGCTATTTTAGGCCATTCCCTTATAGGCTATTTAAGACCATTCACTCATAGGCTATTTTAGGCCATTCCCTTATAGGCTATTTTAGACCATTCGCTCATGGGCTATTTTAGACCACTCCCTCATAGTTTATTTTTTAACCCAATGTCTTAGAATAAATCTACTAAAAAGGAGCATTTAACAGAAAAAATGATTGTTTTGAAACCATTGTTATAAATAGAATGTTAGTTCCTATGGAGCAGATGCTCTATTTATCACGATGTTTTTCAAAGGTGGCTTTTAGAGAGTCGTCAAAAGGTGTCAACATGGGAGAGTGGGTTAAACTTTGTTTTGCCATTTTACAAAACGTCTTAAATAGTTATATACACGTAGATAAAACGTTAGGAGAATACTTTTGTGTTAAACTAATTGCTAAGCATGACTCACTTTGTAAAACATTAGAATATACTGCCAGTCAACATAGCATACATGTAACTGCGACATCATATCGAGGGCTTGGTGCAAAGTGAAGGAGTTAGAATAGTTTTGCACCAAGCCCTCGATATATAGTGAACGCATCTACAACACGTACTATATTAGCCGGGTACACATTTCAAGAAATCTGTAAAAGGGTGAAAGGATGGCGTGTGTAGTCAGAACCTATTTTCTGGCTTCTCAGATGTGCTAGATAAGCTGATTTACGAAAAATAGCCGTACTAGAAATCCTTTTCTCGCTTCTCAGACGTGCTAGATGAGCTGATTTACGAAAAATAGCCGTACTAGAAATCCTTTTCTCGCTTCTCAGACGTGCTAGATAAGCTGAGTTACTAAAAATAGTCGTACTAGAAATCCTTATCTGGAACACCCCTTGTCTGGTGTATTCATACGCGCGATTGGGTAAAATCAATACAAGGGAAGGAACTCTTACAGAATTATACCAACATTTCTATAGGCAACAACCTGATGAATTGAAATTAATATATTAAGTAATTAGCACGAATATGAAATTCTATTTATCATATAAACACTTTAAAAGCCTATTTAATTAACCGAATACGTTGTTTTGTAGTCACTCAGTCATTTATATTTTACGCCAAAACGTAACGTTTGTGGTTGCCATAACAAATGACGTCATTTTGGTGCCACGCCTAAAGTTATGCTGCAGTTTGTTGCTATTTATATGGAAGTCGTATTACGCAATGTAAAGTAGTACTTCACAAAATTCGTTAATTTACTTGGTTTTGGGGCGTATTTCAGCGAGAAAAATAATCAAGCATGGGTTTTGTTTAAAGCCGGGGGTTTTTATACCCGAGGTTGGTCTGTTCCAGTCGGAAACGAGCTTTAACAAAACCAATGCTTGATTCTATTAATCTTTAAACTTTTACCCCACTGGTAAACCTTTTCTTTCATATAAACGTGTTTTCACGCATTTGTAAACAGAGTAGACCCAGATCAGAGGGCTCCTATAGGAGCCGTCTGATCAGGGTCTGCTCTGTTTGCTAATGAAATTTAGAAGATATGCTTCTTTGCTTTCTGCAATGGCTACAGTGCTCCATCTTCAGTATTTGGTTGTAACTGTTGTGTTTTCCATGAATATTCAGTAGGTATTGAAATTTAGAATAAATATAGAACAGGGAAACGGTTAATTAACCTTTTCACCGCCAATGTTGCATAAATGCACCAAGACAAATGGTGCAGTCCCAGATCAGACGTCGCCTTTTCAAGACGGCGTCTGACCAGTGACTTCACTTTTTGTCTCAAACACTATTTCTTGGTCTGAGCTTTAACCTTTTTGAAATTTGCATTTATTTATCTTATTTCCTTATTTTACCGAATGATTTAACAAAATTGGATATTGGATTGCAGACGACAATTAGAAATTTGGCGCCGAAAGGGTTAAACAAATAGTGTCTGCTCCAGTACGGATCTAGCGCAGTTTTCACTACTTCCACTTTCACCGAGCGTTCGAGAAACTATTGACCGACTGTCAAACAGATTGGATCCTGATGAGACGCCGAGTTACTCGGCGTCTCATCAGGATCCAAGCTGTTTGCAGATGCGGGTCAGGTTCGGATTAGGCTAGAGAAGAATTAACACTAATTAGGCACTGCAGTACCTTACTTGACAATGGGGTTATTCAAGGATCTGAATTCAGAGGTCCAGATAGAATGCGTAAATTAAGATATGTTCAAGTATAACATCCTTATTTCTCCACCAAATCCTATGTTGTGACCACTCTTTAGAATCGTCTCTTCGAGGCGATTCTAAAGAGTGGTCACAACATAGGGTTTGGTGGAGAAATGACGACTTTAGTATTTGTGTATGCACCGTTTCATCAGTAGCTTACTTGACAATGGGGTTATTCAAGGATCTGAATTCAGAGGTCCAGATACGATGCGTAAATTAAAATATTTTCAAGAATATCTCACCACCAAACCCTAAGCCACTCTCAAGAATCGTCTCTTTGAGACGATTGTCACAACGTATGGCTTACTGGCGGTGAAAGGGTTTTAGTATCTGAGTACGAACATTTATCTTTTGCTCCGATCTCACGTTGTCCCTAAGACACTGGTACCTGTATACTGTTGGAGACTGACACTGTTTACGTAACTGCATCTGGGAGTTCGTATGACTGCATTCAATTCAGTTCAATTCAGAGTTATTCAAGCACAGCAGCACATAATTTAATTAAAATAAATGAACATAATAATGTCTAAGACAACACATTTAACATTTAAATCACACACGTTACTACATGTACATTGTAATAACAAAATGAGATAAACTTTGTTAAGATTGCTAGACCTGGGTGACACCAAAAACCAACAAATGCACTTATTTCCATTGATGCGCTAGCGTATATGGGTATCTAAATGGTTTTAAATCAGTAAAATTGCATAGCTAATTTCATAATAAAAATAAAATTATTATTTTATAAATCCTATGTAAAGATAGCGTGTCCGTAAAATATATACAGTAGAACCTGCTCTAAGCGGCCATTCATTTATTGAACATGGGGGTCTTAAAACATGCAGGGCAAAAGTAATGTAGAAAGCTCCTATAGGATGCATTTGATTGTTGTCGAAAGGTGAAATATAACATTCTCATAAAGTATATGGTATTAATTGCAAATCATTAAATATAAAAAATCTTATAACCTGAAGATCTAGTTTTGTATAGGCAAACGTGTAAACATTAAAAAGAACCTTTAAACAAACACAATATTTAAACTCTCTCTCTCTGGTTCTGACCTTATTAACCATTGCCATCATACAGACGCCTTTGCAAACAGAGTTGACCCTATTATAAAGACATTGAAGAAGCGTCCATTCTAAATCTTGAGGCAGACGAAAATGTGTCACGTAGACAGCAATGCTGACACAAAGAGTTCAAGACAATAATGTTTATCCATGAAAAGTATGTACCATAGAGAGGTGCTGGTGGAGGTTCTTCTTTCAGTTCCTTTACATAACCAATGGACAAACTTGACAGTAAACCCCTCTAAACCGGACGTTCGGTTTAGTATAAATATCGGTGTTGGAGACAGGTGGCAGCTTAATGCAGGATGAACGTTATGCAGAAAACTCCTCTAAGACTTTTCAGCATGCTGTTCACCCTGCATTAAGCAGCCACCTTCCTAAGAGTATCTAAATTCTTCTCTACTAGACTCCCGGTTCAGAGGGGTTTGACTATATTTGCAAAGACCGTATTTTACGTAACCGTATCTTTTATAGCCACACATTTCACTTATCTTTTCAGGATTTAACAACAAGAAATCGTTCGATTCTATTAACAAAGCCAGGCTCGGGGGACTTGTAAAACGGCCAATGGACAGGATACATGGCGGGGGACTACGAGGATTTACAAAAAGACGACTGGACAGCATTGGTGCATCTGGGGGACTTTCAGGCTTTAACAAGAAATCATTTGACTCCATCAATTCAGGAGGCCTTGATGGATTTGCCAAGAGGACATTCGATTCGATAAATCGGGGTAGATTGAGAGGCTTCGTAAAGCGACCAATGGATCCCATAAACAGGAGTGGATTAAAAGGCCTTGTAAAGCGACCATTTGACGGAATGAGTGAGTTTGCGAAAAGGCGATTTGATTCCATCGCCGGAGGATCTCTCAGTGGCTTCGCTAAGCGAGATGCTTCAGTCGAAATGGATGATCTCGATGAGGAGTAAAACTTGTTAAAAACAAACCAAAACAAAAATGAAAATAAAATTATTGTTTCTTCAGTATTAGTCAGAACAAGTGTTTAAAGATCAGCGTAATTATTTTGGCACGAACGTTACAAAACGTTAATTGCATCTGCAATTCAAGATATACTAACACTTTTTAGACGACGATTATTGTTTGAATTTGAACTTGGTTAACATCTAAAAAATTAACACAAATAATTAAAGGTTCTTGAAAAAACATGCCAAGAACTATTATTGTACGTAATTCCTGTCGGTGATATTTTGCAATATAATATTATTTTCAGAGGGATATATCAGGAGACAGAATATGTTTATAAAACTGCAGAACGTTTTATTGTTAATACAACTTGAAGGAGTTAAGTTGGTATTGTACCCTTTCCGTCACCCTTTCCTTCATATAAACGCATTTCCACGCATCTGCAAACATAGTAGATCAAGATCAGACGGTTTCTATAGGAGCCGTCTGATCAGGATTTGCTCTGTCTGTTAATGGAACTTAATATGTCTGTTAATTTAGTTTCTTAAAAGGCTACATGTTCCATCTTTTGTCCAAGAATATTCAGTAGGTATTGCAATTTGGAATAGATATAAACAGGGAAAGGGTTAAACGTTAGTTGAAGTACACTTTTAATTATTTTATGAGATTTTAACCCTTTACCTCATGAATATTTATGTGAAATAACAATGACATCTTGATTATTAATTAGATTATTTGTTTATAAAGGCATATAAGCAACAACCATTTTTAACTTTGGCAGAAACTGCAAAATAACATCTATGTAGATCCTAAAACAGACAGAACAGACTCTGATCAGGCGGCTCCTATCTCCTGATCTGGGTTTACTCTGTTTGTAAATGTGTGAAAAGGCGTCTTTAACACAGGGAAAGGGATAAGTGTACATCAACTAACAATAGTAAGTCCTTCTAAAAACAAAAGAAAAACAAAACTATTTTGAAAAATCAATAGTATTTTCATTCACACATGCGTATGCCCTTTTTTGGTCTTGAAATAATTGATAGTTGATGAATTTTACAAATGTCCAACTCCATGGTCCGATGATCAAAACACGACACTAATGAATTACCTTTCGAGTTGAAATATAACAAGTGAGTATATCAAAAACACGACACAAACGATTACCTCTCCAGTAGGAATATAACAAATCAGTATATCCATCAATATCAGAATCAATAAATAGTTTAGGACTACTGCTGTATGCATTGGACTAGGATCCGTGTCTCAAACTATATAGACGACTAACAACAAGCTAAAGGAATTCTACAGTCATACTAGTCTGTATTAGTAAACTGGTTTGGGAGTTCAGGCTTCAACTCATATTCCCTGATATAGACAGAGCTACAGATAACGGTGCGTACTCAAATACTAAAATCGTCATTTCTCCACCAAACCCTATATTGTGACCACTCTTTAGAATCGTCTCGAATGGTCACAACATAGGGTTTGGTGGAGAAATAAAGAAGTTATACTTGGAAATGTGTCAATTTACGCATCTTATCTGGAGCTCTGTATAGATTTATGTAAAACATAATGACATCATGAATTGCAATTAGATGATTTTTTATACACAAAACGTTTTGGGATTGACATACATTGTAGAATTGTATACAGTAAACCCCTCTAATGCGACCACCAAAAACAGGTATAATTCCGCTTGTTTTGGGGCAGGTGGTAGTCTAATGCATGACGAAAGAAACAGAACAGTCCCTGATCAGGTGGCTCCTATAGGAGCCGTCTGATCTCGGTCTGCTTTGTTGTGAAGACGTCAAACGCGTATCTACAAGGTACGCTCGTACACGGGTAATGGTTAGTGTTTGCAAGGGTGACAAGATAATGAATAACATTGGTGAAACGAATAATTAGATATAAGTAACTGACAATTAAAAAAATAACAACATATATGCTTTACAATAATTTATAAATGTTTCGGCTTAAAAGAATTCTTGCAAGATACATACTAATACAGAAAAACATAAACAGTTCGAACATATTGGCTGCTTACCTATACAGAAAAGATTCACACACGTCTACAAACACAGACTGAATCTTACATAGAAAAAACATGGACATTTAAGAACGAATATAGTATCCACAGCCTTTTAAAAAGCACATTTTCGAATGTTTTATTATTGTCTTCACTTTCGTCTTTTAAATAGTACCCAGTTGTTAACACGTGCTTACAATTATTTAATCAACGCATCGATCTAAAGACCTTATCCGAAGCTACAAAGGTGTGTTGGGCCTACCCACATACTAAAATCATCATTTCGCCACGAAACCCTATACTGCGACCACTCTTTAGAACTGTCTTTAAAAGACAGTTCTAAAGAGTAGTCACAATATAAGGTTTGGTAAAAAATAAATGAGCTATTATTGAAACACTTTATATATACGCATCTTATTTGGACCTCCGTAATTCACTTTTGACTGATTTATGACAATGAATTTTACAATATGCAATGCAAATTATTTCAGATTATTATAAATTTTTTCCCATCTACTCACGTAATTGACAATAAATAAGTAACAAAAAGGTGTAACATAGCGATCGGTACCGATCGAATTTATTACTTCTATCACTATTTTTGATTACCATAAATTGGAAAAATTGTTCCATTTCTAGTCATTTAATATGTAATGTGCAAAAATCATAAAAATCAGAATTTGTAACTATGTTGGAAAACAACAAATAACAACATCACCTTCGAGCCTTTCTCGTGTAAAAATTGAAATCTTTATATTTGTAATTTGTACAGTCTATGCTCAAAGTGTGATAAAAATTCAAGAAAGAAAGTTACATGTGTCTGTTATTTCTCCAAGCCCTCTGTTTACCCTTTACTCCGTGAATATCAATACAAGAAATATTTATATCATGAATATTAATTAGATTAATATTCAAGATAGGACATGGACACGGGGAATTTGGCCATGGTAGAAACTGTAGAATTATAATATATTATATCATAAGCAGACAGAGTAGACCCTGATTAGACGGCTCCTATTGGTGCCGTTCGATCTGGGTTTACACTGTTTGCAAAGGGGGCGCATAATTGCTTGTTTATGAGTAAAGAAATTATAATGTAGCACATACAGCATATGATATAAATGTTGTCACCTTTTTTATTTATTAAGTTAACGTTTTCTCGTTTAACCCTTTACGTGCTCTATATTTATTCCAAATTTTAGTACCTACTGATTATTCATGGACAAAATAGCTATATCTAATGAAATATGGTAGGTGGAACTTTGTAGCCATTTTAGAAAGTAAAGAAATAGATCTGTCAAATTCCATCAGCAAACAGAGCAGAACCTGATCAGAGGGTTCCTATAGGAGCCGTCTGATCTGCGTCTACTCTGCTTGCAAATGCGTGAAAAGGCATTTGTATAAAGGAACCCCGTTTCTCATGAATATTCATGAAAGCACATGGTGAAATCTTAAACACTAATTAAAAACATGACATATGAACACACGAATTTTTCATCGTGGATCTATGGATTCAAATCTATATACTTCCATTAGAAAACAAAGCAGGCCCAGATCAGATGACTCCTACGTGAGTCGTCTGATATGGGCATACCCTAATTTCAAGTGCGTCAAAAGTCGTACATATGCTGTTAAAGGTGATTATATAAAGCGTGCTGACTGTAAAATCATATGGAACCTGATGAGTCGACGAGTTTAATCCTTTCACCGTCAATGTCGCATAAATGCACCACGACAAATAGTGCAGTCCAAGATCAGACGCCGCCTGTTCAATGCGGCGTCTGATCAAGGACTTCGCTTTTTGTCTCACTCTCTATTTCTATATCTGCTATTTATTGCATTGTTATTTGCATTTATTTATCTCATTTCCTTATTGTACATAATGATTTAACATAAATTGGACTGCAGTAGAAATTTGGCGCCGAATGGGTTAAACTGTTTAAAGAACGTTAGTGTGAGTAAGTGCGTGTTTGCTTCGCATGCGCGTGTGTGTGTGTGTGTGGTTTTGTGCGTGCGTGCGTATGTGCATGGATGTGCGTGATTGCTATGGACTTCTCCTGTGTGACTTTTGTTTTATTGTTTTTTAAATAAACTCGCTACATATTTGAAGTACATCCCATGTGAACAAAATGCAGTTCCTTATAAGATACTGTGATTAAACATTGCGTTTGATCTGTGTCTAAACGGTTTGAACATGACTGAGTCACGTTACCGTGCAAACATCCAACTGTACGGTTTGTCGAGCACGCACATGTATATGCTTCTCTTGTCCATTAAAATAGCTTTCTCGAAGTACGTATTTTGAGCTAATCTATATTCTGTTTGTGTGGCGTTTCTGTGAGATTTCTTAAAGTCTTGTATTAAGTTTGAAAAATGATTTGCAGAGCAAGGAACAATAGGTTGATTAGATGAAGGGACAATATCATGAACTTGCAATTACACCTTTGTCCTCATTAATCCCATGTGACCTATTTTATCCCTTTTCATGTACTGTGATTTGCAATTAAAACCAAGAGCAGGCGGTTTCTGAAGGAACGTTATGATATAGGTATACATTGTTTGCCATTCAAACTCACTTAGTAAGTTTAACCCTTTCCTCCATACATACGCCTTTCTACGCCTCTCTAAAAGTCACATTTTGAAACCATTTTGATAGATAGAGCATTTGCTCCTATGGAGCAAATGCTCTATTTATCACAATGGTTTCAGAGGTACAAAATTCTAAAGTTTTCCTTTTCTCTAGTTAATGCTCCTTTTCGGTAGATTTATTCAAAGAGGTTGGATCTTAAAATAGCATATAAGGGAATGGTTTAAGCAGTTCATACTGATTGCACTCGGTAGTTAAACACTGATGGGTTATATCACTGATGAATATTCCGCATTTAAAGGGGAAGTCCCTACATTTGACGCGTTTCAAAAACACCTAAAATATACAAAACTCTTTTTTTTATTTTGCTGAAAAGTAGAATATTGCAAGAAACCCGATCTAATTACCGTTTATAATGACAGAACTTCCATGTGTTTGATATCGCCGATCCCGATTTTACTTCCCGATGTATCAGTTTTATTCGGGTCGGGCTGAAGTTTCGTAACTGTTCGACCTATCCGCGTTTCTCCGACCACTTCCGAGAAAAGCTATTACGTAAACAATGAAGGGATCGGGTGATCATCGGCAAAACGCGGGAAATGTTAACGGAAAGGGCCGATAATATTGTGTTGCAGAACAAAAATTATAAGTATTAATGAAATCGGTTTATTTGTATCACAGGGGCATTTTTTCAATATATGTTCAAATTGGCAACCTTCATAATAATGATTGAGCATAACAAATACCAAGTTTTAAGATATTATTGAGAATATGCGCGCATTGTAGGGACTTCCTCTTTAAAGGAAGAAGAACAACGAGTGCTATTATCAACCCTTGTTCGGTTGTCGAAATATAATTTCTGCTCAAAATTGAATATGTTGCCACTTCGACTACTAACGACTGGAACATACTTTTTATACGCCTACCTAAAAAAGGTGGTCGTATATTGGCGTGGCCCTGTCCGTCCGTCCGCTCGTTCGATCATTCGTTCGTCCGTCAACATTTTGTTTGTCCGCTGTTTTCTCGGAAAACAATTTGACAGATGTTTATGAAATTTCACACAAATGTTTAATGCATCAAGCTCTGAAGCTGAGTTGATTCTGAGGTTCATTTGATTTGTTGTTTCGGAGTTATGGCCCTTGTACTTAAAAAATAATGTAAATACATGCAAATAGTTTGTCCGCTGTTTTCTGGGAAAGCTATTTGACAGATATTAATGAAACTTCACACAAATGTTTAATGCATCAAGATCTGAAGCTGAGTTGATTCTGAGGATCATTTGATTTTTTTCGTTTCAGAGTTATGACCCTTGTCCTTAAAAAATAATGCAAATACATGCAAATAGTTTGCCCGCTGTTTTCTGGGAAAACTATTTGAGAGATATTGATGAAACTTCACACAAATGTTTAATGCATCAAGATCTGAAGCTGAGTCGATTCTAAGGTTCATTTGATTTGTCGTTTCGGAGTTATGGTCCTTTTACTTAAAGAATAATGCAAATATATGCATATAGTTTGTCCGCTGCTTTCTGGGAAAACTGTTTGACAGATATTAATGAAACTTCACACAAATGTTTAATGCATCAAGACCTGAAGCTAAGTCAATTCTGAGGTTCATTTGATTTGTCGTTTTGGAGTTGTGGCCCTTGCACTTAAAAAATGCAAATCTATGCAAATATGAGGATGACCATAACCTTTTCATTTGAAATGATATTTACTTCAATTTTTTATATGGTTAAACCTTAATATGAATTTTATATGAACATATATTGCGGGTTTTTGATATGTCATTTTATTCCAAAGTTTTATTCAACTTTTAGTTTGTCTGTTGTTTTCTGGGGAAACTATTAAAATGAAATAAAATGAAACGTAACACAAATGTTTTAAGCAATAAAATCTGAAGCTGAGTTTATTTTGAGGTTCATTCAGTTTGTCTTTACGGAGTTATGGCCGTTGCACTTTACAAAAATCTGCAAATATGAGGATTAGCTGTAACTTTTTTATTTAATAAGATATTCACTTCAATTTTTCAAAAAATAGTATCACCTTAATATGGAAATCAAGATCTGAAGCACATATTAGAAAATGTCACCACTTATAAGGCATGTTGAATCCGAGAAAGTTTGCAAGTGGGCGTACATGTATTATGTACCGTATGCGGTACTCTTGTTATCAACTGTTGACAAAGTGCCAAGCAAATACATGTAGGACCCTAACGAGACGTGCAGTGCAAGCCAAGTCGCGGGTAGCTGGATAAGTGCCCACTGTCGCAGGAGAACCAGTCTTAGGCGGCCGTACAGTGATTGGACACAATAATCTTAAGAAGCAGGTTGTTGCTTAATGCAGGGCAAAGGTAATACATGTACATATATAGGAGCTTTCTGTGTTACTTTTGACCTGCATTAAGCTACCACATGCCTTACAAATCCTTTATTAGACATCATTTTAATGGTCGCGTAAGACAGGTTCTTCTGTACCTAGTTTGTTTCTACAGAACGCGTTGTTGTATTGAAAATGTCATCGTAATTAACATCAAGTTATAAACAATAAAACCTCGCAAATGGACCAACCAAGGATAGGTATAAATATGGGTCTTAAAGGCTGATGGCTGCTTAATGCAGGTCGGAGATATGCAGAAAACTCAAACAAGAGCTTTCTGCATTACTTTCGTCCTATATTAAGGAGCTATCAGATTTAAAAACCTTCCATGAGGTTTTGCTTATGTGGTCGCATTATAGTGCTCCTACTGTATGTAAACATACTTTTATTTCCAAAATTCATGTCAGTATAAATAAATATTCCATAGTATCGAATGTCGTTTAAACGAGAGTTAACAAAGCAAAGCTACAGTTGATACTTCAATGGACCATACAAATTACTTCGAAATAAGAGAAGTTCGAGTCGTCCGATTTCTAATCTGGACAATTCTTCAAGTTCACAGCTTAATGCAGGTCTAAAGTAATGCCGGAAGCACCTAGATTACTTTCGATCTGCATTAAACTGTCACATGTATTTCTAGATATGTATAGCAATACAATTTAGAACAATTCTGTATTGAAGATGATTGATGTACCGAAGCTTTACTTCGGTTTATCCCGAAATTCATGTTATCCGAATTCGAGATATCGAAGTTCAACTGTATATGGGGCAAATGTTTGCCGCGTTAGCAAAACAATATACTACTGACACAACTGATTAAGTGTGAAAACTATCACAGACGACGCCAGCTATAAATGTCTAGCTGAGTTCTGTCTACACTGCTTGCAACATTTCCATATGGCGTATAATAAGTTCTCATTGTCAGTCTGCAAACTACAGACACTAACAATAACATTTATCTCATTAGTACGCATTTTGACGGCATTCTAAGATGTAGCCACCCTGATCTGCGTCTGCCTGTTTGCTTATAAAATGTAGAATGATATAGATCTAATTGTACAGTGTTTTCAATAGCCAAACATAATATAAAAACTTCAGCTAATCAATTTTAATGACGTCATTATTTCTTACATGACTATATATTGGTAAAGAGTTAAGACAAAACGCACGTGGTTATATCGCAACCGTACTGTCTGTGAGTTTAAATGCTAATCCAAAATGGCTGGATTAAGCGCTTCCATTGCTGGATATCTCCATCGTTTGGAAAAGTGGTCTTTGACAACGTACATGTATATATAAGGTAGTGTAAAATATAGCATAGGCTACACGCTGACCACACTCATATTAACCCTTTAACCCATTACCTCATAGGCTATTTTTAGATTCTAACTCTTTGAAATAAATCTACCGAAAAGGAGCTGTTACTAGAGAAAAGGAAAGCTTGAGAATTGTTTAGTTTTGACACCATTGTCATAAATAGAGAATTTGCTCGTAAGGTGCAAATGCTCTATTCATCACAATGGTTTCAAAAAGTGACTTTTACAGAGGCGTAGAAAGGTGTATTTATGGAGGAAAGGGTGAATATTCAAGGAAATAACGGCACCATAAATGATTATTTTATAATGGGACATGAACATAGGACTGTTGAAAATGGTGGCAGAAACTGTAGTATCATACATGTATATATGTATTATTTCATAAGCAAACAGAACAGACCCTGATCCGATTTCGGTGCGACACATAGTTAATTCTGAAGTACAGTTGACCCTGTCTTAAGCGGCCATTCATTAATTGAACATAGTCGTGTTATAAAGCAGGTGGTTGCTTAATTCATAACAAAAGAAATACAGAAAACTCCTTTAAAAGCTTTCTGCATTACCTTTGACATGCATTAAGCTACCCCATACATACCAATAATTAGACCTCTTTTGATGGCCGCTTAAGACAGATTCTACTGTGTTGAATTTATCAGTTCAGTGTTAGCCTTTTAACTGATAGTGCCTCATGTTCACAGCTATGACACCAGAGTAGACCTAGACCAAACGTGGACCATGTGATTAGGATCTGCTGTGTTTGCTTATGGAATGATACAGACCTGATTCTGCAGTGTCTCCAAATAGCGTTTATATGTCAAAACAGTAGAACATGTACTAAATGGTATTTATCTATTGATTATAAAAAAGCAGGCTGTTGCTTAATGCAGGGCAAAAGTAATGCAGAAAGTTCTATATATGAGCTTCCTGCATTACCCTTGACCTGCATTAAGCTACAACCTGCATTACAACCCGCTAATTAGACCTCTTTTTCATGATCTCTTAAGACATGTTCTACTTATAAAATTTAACCCTTTCACCGCCAATGTCGCAAAACAGCACCACGACAAATAGTGCAGTCGCAGACCAGACGCCACCTTTTCAAGGCGGCGTCTGTTCAGGGACTTCACTTATTGTCTCAAACTTTATAATTATATATGTGCTTTATTCCTTTAAGATTTGCTTTTATTTATTCTATTCCCTTATTCTACCGAATTAATTAGCATTGAGACAACAATTAGAAATTTGGCGCCGAAAGAGTTAATCAACTCAATATTCACGATGTCGTAATACTCCTATTAATGACGTAATACTCATACTAGATGAAAATAAAGCACGTGGTCCAATAGAAATCGTACGTTCGGTGAACACGGGAACAATTCGAACTGCTGAAAAGTGTTTTTACAAGATCAAGCGTAGACTAATCTTCATTTAACCCTTCTCTTGCTGAATTTTAAACTACAATTCTCGTTCTTTACCCATGCCCTGTTGTATAATTACATATATCTTCCTTCACTGTGTACAAGTATTTCGCTGTGCAATCACTGCTGTGGAGTGCACTGGTTGCACAATCAACTTGTAAATAGTACAGACCCTGTTGAGACAGCTCCTGCAGGAGCTGTCTCATCTGGGTCTTCACTATTTACCGGTAGGTATATTGACGTGAATAGCAAGCGAAGGGTTAAAAGGGACATCTAAGGTATTGCCTTCAGCATCGTCTACTAACGTATCGCCTTTGTATTATCTTCTTCGCACTGAACGAGCGATAGGTCTGTGAAATAATGACCTCCATTGACATGCTTATCCGGAAACGCTGAATTGTGCGTTTTCTGTAGTTGACGTTGTTTTTATTGAATGATGAAAAATGTGATTTATGACTGTCCGTAGACACCGAAAGTTTGTTAGATGGATTTACGTCTATTTACCTTGTCTGGATAGTTATTCAATATTTGCTCTTTGTCTTTTACTGTCTCTCCCCAAAACATATCACTTTTTCCCAATATCACAGAAACAATGGGAAAGACGTCTCGAATTCACCCTTACCTTCATAGAAATGTGTTTTCACGCATTTGCAAACATAGTAGACCCAGATCAGACGGCTACTATAGGAGCCGTCTGACTACGGTCTGTTCTGTTTGCTAATATAATTTAATAGTTCTGTTTATTTACTTTCTTAAATAGCAACAATGTTCCACCTTCCATATTTCATTTAACTATTTTGTAAATGAATATTTGAAATTTGGAATAAACACAGAACAGGGAAAGGGTTAACCGTTATCCGGCTGTATCCGGTTCGATCAAGTGTCAAACAGCATGGATCCTGAAGAGATGACGTGTAGATCAGGATCCACGCTGTTTGCAAATTCAAGTCAAATCGCGGATACATGTATCTGGATATGGGTTAAAAAGATATTTTGGCTCGATGTATGAATACAGAGAAATCAACTGCGAACCCGTATTTAATCTCTAGCTTATATATGTGTGTGTGTGTGTCAAATAATATAGAATAAAAACTATAAGCAAACAGGACAGACCATGATCAGACGACTGAATAATTATACTCTGTTTGTAAATATGTCAGAAAGTCGTCGCTATGAACTACAGGGTTAATGTATACTATTGTAAGTTCTTCTATCATCCAGTGGACTGCAGTGTGTCACTCATTTTTGTTGTGTGATAGATGTGTCAATCCACAGTAGGCTGGTGAAATTATCTGTACTTCAATGTGTTCATCGTGCTGAAGTTCAAATAAAATATAGTAAAACCTCTCTAAACCGGACGGACAATTTAGAATAAATATAGGTCTTGGAAACAGATGATAATTTAACCCTTTCGCTGCCAATGCCGGATCTGTGATTACCTATGCATACAGTTTGGATCCAGATGAGACGCCGAGTAACTCGGCGTCTCATCAGGATCCAAACTGTTTGTTACTGTTACTATGTTTTTGAAACAAAAATGAAGAAAATCAAAAGAATGAAAATTTGTAGCAGACGACAAAGTTAGCAGACGACATAGTTTGGCAGCGAAAGGGTTAATGCAGTTTGAAAATGATACTCTGAATATGAGCTTTGTGCGCGACTTTCATCTTGCATTAAGCAGTCACCTGTCTAAAAGTATCTAAATTATTCTCTACTAGAATTCCGATTTAGATGGGTTTTACTGTACAACCAATGCGACTGCAGATAAATTTTATTAATGTCCTCGCTATTTATTTGCATTGGAATTTAGTTCTATGACAAAGCAACATGTAGAGTTATTGAGATTTTCTACAGCATCTATGGCATAATTGTAATTGCAACGATGCATTTGTTGCTAAAACAAACATAAGTGTTTCATATAACTAAACATGTAGAATCATTACCCTATGCATATCGTGACGGAACACTATGCGATGTTTTAACCTTTAGCCTGCTAAGCGCGACCTAACTAACATTTGCAAAGGGCTTGGATCCAGATGAGACGCCGAGTTACTCGGCGTCTCATCAGGATCCAAGCTGTTTGACACTCTACCAATAGTATCTCAAATGTTTGAACGAATCAGAAGTAAGTGACAACGGTAACAGATCGGAGCTTAATGAGAGCTTAATGAGAGCTCATTTTCATAGCAGGCTAAGGGTTAATGATTGATTCTGTTCATATTTTCGAATTTGTTGCGTAACAAAATGCCTTCATTATCTGATTCTATGTAACTTAATACTAATTTAGAGCTAATGAGCATGGTAAGGAAACCATTGTTTGTATCCACAACATTAGACAAGTTGATTGTTGTAGGAACCAGTGGAAACCAGAGGAAATTGCCCGTCTTTCATTGTAAAAATCAATGTCGTGTACCATGCGTACTCATTTCGATGTACATGTAATGTATATGTCACAGAGCTCATTTCGATGTACATGTAATGCATATGTTACAGAGCTCCAGATAAGATGCGTAAATCAAAATATTTTCAAGTATAACTTCCCTATTTCTCAACAAAACCATCTCGTCAAGAAGATTTTAATGAGTGGTTACATAATAGGGTTTGATGGAAAAACGATTTTATCACAGGGAACCCTCATTATACCGACATTTGTTACAATGGCATCCTGATTATACCGGCAGTATGCATTGAAACAAAATTACTGTTAAGTCTTTGAAACAACCACTGAATAAATAGGTACAATGCCAAAAAGACAAGTGATCGCTGAATGCAGAACGCAAGAAGTGCAAAAACCTTTAAGCGTCCACCTGTTGGTCCTAGTTTAAAACTGACCATATGGTTCCTTTCAAATTTAAACTCGTTATAACGGTAACCTCGTTATACCAGCAAACTGTCTGGAAACAAACACCTCCGTTGTTATGAGGATTCATTGTATTTGAGTGCGCACCTTTATTCGTAGCTCTGTATACATGTATAAGTAAACTATCCCGTAGTAGCTATTGTAACATGATCTGTGGTCCAAGAGAGTGAACATCGGCGTTTAACAATCCTCGAATTACACGGTTGGGCCTGCATTCAAAGCTGATATCAGATGAGGGTACACATTGACAGAAGGGATAGTGGCCCCTGTCGAAACCAACCGTGGACTTCACTCAAGATATATTGGGGTAACGTACCCAATTGAGCAACAGGGTAGGTACATGTATAGCCGTTCATGACGTGATCATGCAGCGACGTCTCTTAGTGTGACTAAACATATTATGTTCATGTCGTCCATCTTGGGAATTTATTAATTCCCATTATAGCTATATATAGAAAATTAGTCATACCGCTTTCTGCCAGGTGTGTTAACGAACTAGAATGATTTGTACAAGTTTTATTATTATATTATCATTTTTATATTATTATTATTATTGTTATTATTATCATTATTATCATTATTACTCTTCTTCTTCTTCTTCTTCTTCTTCTTCTTCTTCTTCTTCTTCTTCTTCTTCTTCTTCTTCTTCTTCTTCTTCTTCCCACAATTATATAGCTCTCTTTTCAAAAAGGATATGTGCGTTCAAAAGCGTTTCACATGAATAAATTACATTACATAATTGAGCATGTTAATATTTAAATTATAGAAATCCATGGGAATGATACAAATGGAATTAATTGAAGAATTATAGTTTCAAACAAAATCATACTTTCCTTTGGTAGACGCTCACCTAAAGACCAGTCATACATTATATTGAAATCTGACCAGTGGTTTCAGAAAAGAAGATTTATTTTTTTAATTTCCATTGCAGCTATATAAAGAACATTAGTCCCGCGGGCTCCTGGTGGTCATATTTTGTTTCGGTTTAGTGTTAAATGCGGGTCATTTAACGAAAATACATTGACCTGTGGTGTCAGAGGAGAAGAAGTTTGAAATATTCATTCAAGCTATATACATGTAAATAACATTAGCATCACCTTGGCAGCAATGTTTTTAACAAAGCAGAACGTTTTGAACAATGTTTTCAGAGGGTAACCAAAGGATCGCCCCAACATGATAAATAAATTCGACAAGTGGTTTCAGAACAGATTTTTTAAAAATGTCTTCTATAGCTATATAAAGAACGTTAGCGACGTTCCCATTAGCGACACGTACGGACCACTCCTACATATTTCTATTGAAAGCTGACCAGATTAGAAGACTTTTCAAATTTCCACCATTTGCACCATAGCTATATAAAGAAAAGTAGCCCCGCATTCGACGGTCATGGATAATAGTTTGAAATTACATCAAGTAGTTTGTGTTAAAGGTAGGTGACTGCTTAAAGCAAGGTGAAAGTAAAACAGAACGTTCCTATTAGGAGCGTTCTGCTTTACTTTCACCTTGCTTTAAGCAGCCACCTGTCCGAAATAAACAACTAATTAACACAATTTAGTGGCCGTTATAGAGAGGTTTTACTTTACAAATTCGAGTCAGATCACAGATAGCGAGATAGGGATAGAGAAGTTACATAGTTTTATATTTGTGCCCGCCATATTGAAATCAGTAGTTCAGACTATGAGGAAACTAAACATGCATGTAAACAGAGACATATTATGTGAACCCGTATTAGTTAAAACAACAGATAAGCTGTGTTCATACAGTGAACCCTCATGATACCGGCATTCGTTACAATGGCACCCTCGTTATACCTGCAGCATGCATCGAAACAAAATTACCGTTAAGTCTTTGAAACAACCACTGAATAAATAGGTGCAATGCCAATAAGACAGGTGATCGCTTAATGAAGAATACAAGAAATGCAAAAAAAATCCCAAAGCGAGCTTTTTGCACTTCTTGTGTTCTCCATTAAGTGTTCACCTGTAGGAATTAGTTTAAAACTGACCATATGGTTCCTTTCATATTTAAACTCGTTATAACGGCAACTTCGTTATACCAGCAAAATGTCTGGAAACAAACACCTCTGTTGTAATGAGGGTTCACTGTAGGTACCTTTTATTTATATACTGTGAAACTCTATTGGTTCGAACACTAAAGCAAGTATTCCCTGATATTGACGACTTTTGACGACTCTGTAAAAGTCACTTTGTGAAACCATTGTGATAAATAGAGCATTTGCTCCTATAGGAAACAATGGTTTCAAACTACAAAATTCTAAAATGTTCCTTTTCTCTAGTTAATGCTCCTTTTCGGTAGGTTTATTCAAAGTAGTTGTATCTTAAAACAATAGCCTATGAGGTAATGGGTTGAGACAGGTCACATCTTAATGCAGGGTGAAATTCATGCAGAAAGTGTCGGGGTTTGACTGTATGTATGTGGGGTTGGGGAAGTATTGAGGAGCTAGACCAATGTCCATGGCATATATCTGATTTAGTTCCTCGACTGTTCCATGGTAATCATAATAATCATAATGCTCATCTGAAATAACCATATTAACCCTTTCGGCGCCAAATTTCTAATTGTCGTCTGCTATCTAAGTTTGTTAAATCATTCAGTAAAATAAGGAAATGAGATAAATAAATGCATATTTCAAAGGAATAAAGCACATATATAGAACTAGAGATTGAGACAAATAGTGAAGTCCCTGATCAGACGCCGCCTTGAAAAGGCGGCGTCTGATCTGGGACTGCACTATTTGTCGTGGTGGATTTACTCGACTGTGGCGGTGAAAGGGTTAAGAATACACACAAATTAAAACATAAATACAATGATAAACATACACATTGTAGACTATTGTACAATAATGATTAAAGTACGGGTTTCGCATAGCCATAAACACTCGACTTAGTACAAATTACAAAAATATGTTTAAACAACGAAAAGGCACAATTACTAGAATGTATGAAACCTTAAAAAGTGTCATTATCAATAAAACATTTAGAATATATCAATCGAGAATATAGTTACCTGCATAAATATTAAATTTATCCAGAGTTTTATATTTCTAAGCAAAGTAAATATGTCGACTGTTTGTATTTTCGAACGTTCCGCTGCCATTCACGAGATGTCCGGTTAGTATAAAATGTAAGTTTGAGTTATGTCCCTTCAACAGTATTAAACATGCGGATAAATGGATCTAGAAATGGGCAATACTGCTGATAGATTTATTTATTCCGATAACTCTGTAGTTTTCACCCTATGGCAAAAGTTCCTCTAGGAGCTTTCTGCACGGCTTTCACTTTGCATTAAGCAGCCACCTGCCTAAAAAGGCGCAAATTCTTCATTACTAAAAGTCGAAGTGTCGAGTTTTAACTGTAATATGATTTTCAAAGCTTAAACTTCATATAACATTAAATGTAACGTGGCAAAAAAAATCAAACTTTGAACGGTTGTGAAGATATTTCTTGATATCCTTCAATGAATATGACTATTTGACGTATAAATATCAAATTAATTAGTTCTCATGAGACAACCTATAACAAAACAAAATAATCAGGAAAAGATTTCTTGTAAAACACACATCGGGGAATAAAGATAACCCCAACTTGTAGAATAGGACGAAAAGAAACGCGAGACAAAAATATGTACAATGTATCCCTTTAAACCTTCGCTTGCTATTCACGTCAATATACCTACCAGTAAACAGTGAAGACCCAGATGAGACAGCTCCTACAGGAGCTGTCTCATCAGGGTCTGCACTATTTACAAGTTGATTGTGCAACCAGTGCATTCCACAGCAGTGATTGCACAGCGAAATACTTCTACACAGTGAAGATAAATGTAATTATACAACAGGGCATGGGTAAAGAGGGAGAAATGTGTTTTAAAATTCAGCAAGAGAAGAGTTAATTCACGATCATGCCTTATTAAGTATTTGCAAACAGAGTAGACCCATACCAGATAGCTGAAGGTATGTCATATTTGCTTATATGTGTCATATCTTATTGTATGTTGTTTGCATTGTTATAAATTGCACATTATAAAATTAATCTAATTATTATTCGTGATGTCATCAGTTCTCTCATGAAAATTCGCGGAGTAAAGGGTTAAGGTAGATGAAACAAAGACACTTACTTATCTTATTCCTCTGTCAAATATTTCTTGTATCTTATTAGAATCGACGGAGAAATATGCTTTGTTTTACTTAGATATTTAATCTTTTCAGAGCAGAAAACGTGTTACTTATGCCCATTGCATATAGTGTAGACGCAAATGGGAGGTCTCCTAGAGGAACCTCTCACCAGGGTATGTACGGTTTGTATTGTTACACGTTTTTTTAACCCATTACCTCATTGACTATTTTTAGATACAACCTCTTTTAATACATCTACCAAAATGGAGTATTAACTAGAGAAAAGGAAACTTTTTAGAACTTTGTGGTTTGAAACCATTGTGATAAATAGAGCATTTGCTCCTATAGGAGCAAATGCTCTATTTATCACAATGGTTTCACAAAATGTCTTCGTCAAAAGCGGTCAATATGAGGGAATGGGTTAAATTTTTCCTTGGTGTTCACAGTAAGCTTGACCTCTTTGAATTTGGGATAGTTCAATTGAACCTTCAGCGTTGAAATGGATAATTGCACATTTTAACTCATTACCTCATAGGTTATTTTTAGCTACAACCTCTTTGAACAAATCTACCGAAAAGGAGCATAACTGGAGAAAAGGAAAATTTTAGAATTCTGTAGTTTGAAACAATTGTGATAAATAGAGCATTTGCTCATATAGAAGCAAATGGTCTATTTATCACAATGGTTTCAACAGGTGACTTTTGCAGAGGCGTCAAAATGTGTTAATATGAGGGAGTGGGTTAATTGCGCATTTTAACTACAGCCTTGAGTTTATATGCCAATATGGATTGATTATCGTTGTAACTGTAAAAAAATTAAATAAGATGCATAAGTTTAAACATTTTCTCTTCGAGACGATTCTAAAGAGTGGTCACAGTATAGGGTTTGGTGGAGAAATGACGGTTTTAGTATTTCGATTCTTTCGATTCGTTTAACATTTATTTGCAAACGATTAACATAGTACAGTTAAACCTCTCTAAATCGGATGTTCAATTAACCATTTCCCTTATAAGCGTTTTTGACGCATCTGCAAACAGAGTAGACCCAGATTAGACAGCTGCTATAGGAGCTGTCTGATCAGGGTACGCTGTGTTTGCTTATGGTTCAATATAGATCTGATTCTACAGCTTCTTCCTGAGCCAAAATGCCATGTGTTCATAAGCCATTATAAAAATATCTTATTAATATTCATAACGTCATTTTTTCCTATATGAATATTCATCAGGAAAGGATTAAGTATGTATATCGGTCTTGGAGACAGGTGGCAGTTTAATGTAGAATAAAAGTCACACAGAAAGCTCCTCTAGGGGTTTTCTGCACGGTCTTCTCCCTGCATTAAGCAGCCACCTGCCTAAAATATCTAAATTCTTCCCTATTAGAATCCCGGTTTAGAGGGGGTTTACTGTTTATCAAACAGATTGGTTCCTGATCAGTCAGCGAGTTACACATAGGTCTTACCTGTTTGCAAATACCTGCCAGGTGGCGCTTAAGAGTTGAAGGGTCAATGATTTACGTGCCTAAGGTCAGCGTGTCTTGAAATAAACACACAAACAACATAATAGATGGTTTATCTAATTACCAAGACCGTGAGATAACTGTCGTCGTTAACTGGGGAGGAGACTACCCTGTAAATTTCACAACAGTAGATTGTGAAATATAGTCGCAAATTGGATAATGATGTTATTTATTGTTGTCTACAGGAAATAAAAGCACATCACAGTAAGTCCAATGTCGTGTAAAACGAAATGAAATCTGCATATTGTATCAGTTACGTCCAGCTTCAAACGAGCATATATCGTTTCCAGATGGCACTAAGATGGACTTACAGTTACAGACAACCAACCCACCATAACACATATATCTTCATACAGATACCTCCCGACACCTTTGCAAAATGAGTAGACCCATATAAGACGGCTTATTGGGAACCATCGTGTCTGTGTATGCTCTGGACACTTATGGAATAATATACAGTAAAACCTCTCTATAACGGCCACTTAATTACATCAAGTATTTTGTGTTAAAGGCAGGTGACTGCTTAATGCAAGGTGAAAGTAAAACAGAACGCTCCTATATGAGCGTTCTGTTTTACTTTCACCTTGCTTTAAGCAGCCACCTGTCCTAAATACCAACTAATTAATACAATTTTGTGGCCGTTATAGAGAGGTTTTACTGTATATCTTAGTCTGCGGTTTTTTCCAGAACCAAATATGCCCATGTTCATGAAGCATTCCATTAGTTATAACTACTCGTGGGATAAAGGGTTAACATACATTTATCATTCCCTCCTAGACTATTTTAGGCCCAATCTCTTTGAACAAATCTACCGAAAAGGAGCATTATCTAGAGAAAAGGAAAGCTGTAGAATTATTTAGTTTTTAAAAAAAACATTGTGATAATTTGAGCAATTGGAGAAAATGTTCTTTTTATCACAATTGTTTCGAAATATGATATTTACAGGAGCGTCATAAGACGCCAGAAGGAGGGAATGCGTAGCTGAAATTCTAATGCGACACAATCGAAATATTGTACAATTTATAACTATGATTTTCCATCAGTTTGTTGATGTAGATAAATATGTTTTTAATTTCAAAATTTAGATAGGCAGTAAGAAATACTAGCATTTCTAAACAGTAAACAATCGATAATCTGAATATTCGCTAATTTAAACACTCGCTAATCCGAACATCGTCTAATACGAATGATCAAATAAATAACAGTATTGGTTTTTCAGATTAAGGTGACAGCTAAATAGTACGTGTAATGCAGAAAGCTACCCTGGGATTTGGCTGCACGACTGGCACTCGCATGAAGCAGTCACCTGCCGAATCGTTACTAATCATTCGAAATATAAAGTTCTATGATAGAATCAATTATAACGGAATTCCGTTCTTGATGATGTGCACACACTTCATAAAAACCTATGGTATATATTAATGATACTCAATTGAATTAAAATGAGCTGGTACCGATATCAACAGTAATGTCTGAATACATATTGCACTAGCCTACACCAAGCTTGTGTGTGTACAATCAGAATCTTATTACAGAGGTTTAAATCTAACATTTTCAAGAATATCTCCTTTATTTCTCCACCAAACCCTATACTGTGACCACTCTTAATAATCGTCTCTTTGAGATGATTCTAAAGAGTGGTTACAGTATAGGGTTTGGTGGAGAAATGACACTTTTGATATTTGGATACGCATCATTGTCTGTAGCTCTGTTAATATTATCCATACGTTATCAATTTGTACATCGCGAAAGGATACCAACGATAAATACAATCTACATTTGTACCTCTCCTCGCACAATATTTAAAAAAAATGAAATGGATTTATTACTGTTTCCAGATTATTAAAACATGAGGCAATACTCGCTAGGTAGCGAATCGCACAAGTTTTAAAAATAAATCAATTAATGTGTGATGCTTCTAATTTATGAAGCTGAATGCATAATTTTGAAAAACACTGGTACCAGATATTGACCCTATCGCTACCATAGATTATTGCAATTTTGTTTTATCTATTTGAGATACCGCGTGACACTCAAGTCATGTCTTCTTAAAGAATTCAGAGAAAACCTCACTTTGGCTCATGAAGCGGACGTTCATATTAGCAGGGGAAGTTTATTTTGCGGTGATATAGATAAATACGTTTCCAGTTTAAAATTCTGATAAAAAAGACCGCTATAAAATGCATTCCCACAATGAATTTATATTTGCAAAAACCTGATCAGAATTTGAGTAAAAGAAAATATATCTTTCACAGAACAAAATAATGTTTTAATCAGTTATAGTAGAACCTGTCTTAAGCGACCATGCATTTATTTAACATAGGATTCTTAAGTAGCATCTGGTTGCTTATTGTATGGCAAAAGTAATGCAGAAAGCTCCTACTGGAATTTTCTGCATTACTTTTGTCCCGCATTAAGCTACATGTACCATCTGCCTTATAGACCCATAATTAGACCTCTTTTTGGTGGTCGATTAAGACAGGTTCTATTATATATGTTTGTCTGATGAATTAGGGTACAGTGAGTCTAATATAATGTTTGTATCGAGCCTTAAACCTTTACACCTTGCAACGTCATGGTTAGACTCCGTCCATTATAACGTTCATTAGCTCATTATTTTATATTGTTATATAAATCAAATTAATACGAAGTTATGCCAAAGAGTATACATATGTAGTTAGAATAAAGATGTTCCATAAGCAAAACTAGCAAACCCTAATCTGACGGCTCCTACAGGAGTCTTCAGGAGTATTCAGATATGGATCTACTCTGTTTGCCCAGGCGTCCCTAAAGAGTACAAATGGTTCTAATGGCATTGCTACCTATACTACAGCATTGTTTCACTCATCCAATAAATGACAGTATTGCACAAATTTCCGCTGTAAATATGTTTGATAGATTTGCCAGTCGACAATATGTTTTGTCCATAACCGTCGGTGTCCTGAATAATAAACTCAAAGCATCTGCAATATTAACTGATATTTGCTAATAGATTAACTACAGTTATATCTGAAGGAAAGTGATCAATATAATCAATATTGTTTGACCTCGGCGTGTCATCAGGAACCAAACTGTTTGACACTATGTTTATCTTTTATAAAAAAAAAATTGAAGAAAAGCCTAGTCTAAATCTTGATAATTATTTGAACGGAAGACGAATTTCACAGCACACTGGGAAATTTGTTTTATACTGTGAATGTTTTCAATGAACATCATAAAGAAAAACCGCAAAACAACTAACACGGTGGCAATGAAAATACGTTATATTAACGTTGTTGTTATTAATTTGCATTGAATTCTCATCAATTTATTCCCTGACAACGGAACAAGTCTGGTTTAGTGAGATTTATTTACAACATGCAACTACAACTCACTGCCTCTATTGCTAAGACAAAATAACATATTGTTATAGTGTCATTACTAGTTCATGGCAGATTATTCAACGTAACATTTAATTAAAATGTTTACTTTTGTTTATTCTGTAAATCTTTATAAAAACATTATTGATATTATTCAGTTTGTTGTGGATGCAGTTTACCACTGAAAATCACAGATAACAGTTGTTGTGTACAATACTAAGTAGAAATTTTGAATCAGACTCTAAATACCTGATGCATTCAATATTGCCATGACTGCCGAATTTACTGTATATTTGACATGGCTGTCTTTAATCCTGATAATTTGAACACATACAGTAAGCCCCTCTAAACCGGACGTTCAATTTAGAATGAATATCGATTTTGGAGACAGGTGGTTGCTTAATGAAGGGTGAAAGTATTGTAGAAAGCTCCCCTAGGATATTTCTACATGACTTTCACCCTGCAGTAAGCAGCAACCTTTCTTAAAGTCTATAAATTATTCTTCACTAGAATTACAGTTTATAGGTGTTTTACTGTACAGTGGAATGATCACATTGATAGCATACTTAAATCTGCTTCCAAAACAATTGGAATAATGAAAAACATTAAATTTACCTTAAACAGAAGGGCCTTAAATCAAATTTACAATTCTTACGTACGGCCAATACTAGAGTATGCCTCTATTGTTTGGGATGGTTGTTCCGAAACTGGTGCAGATACATTAGAAAAACTAAAGAACGAAGCAGCCCGTATCGTAAATGGCTTAACCAGATCGGTATCGCTAGATAATCTATATCAGGAATGTGGATGGGAATCACTAGCCAGTCGACGAAAGTTACAAAAGCTCTGTTTCGTTTATAAGGCCTCTCATAACATGGTTCCATCATATATTAGTGATTTGATGCCACCCTACGTAAGGGAGCTAACCCACTATCCATTAAGAAATAGAAATGATATCGAAGTGCCTTTCTCACGTACGTCAGTCTCCAAGAAATCATACATCCCGTCTTCAATAGCACTATGGAACAACATTAGCCCAGATAGCAGAAATTTAAATACACTAAGCTCATTTAAAAACTCATTGCGGAACAATTTTAGCAATTATATCGTTCCATCTTACTACTATTTTGGAGATAGGTATTTGTCAGCTATACACGCCAGAATTAGGAACAACTGTAGCAATCTGAATGGTGATCTTTTTAAAAACCACCTTAATCAAAATCCTTTATGCGAATGTTCACATGAAATTGAAAATGCCGAACATTACTTTTTTCAATGTAGTCTTTTTCAAAATCAGAGACTTAACCTATTTCGTACATTACAAAGGTACCATCCTCTAAATACCGAAATGCTTCTGTTTGGCAAACAAAATCTAAATGATGAAGACAATAAAATCATATTTGCTGCCGTGCATTGTTATATAAAGCAATCACGGAGGTTTTAGTCTCACGTATTGTGCAACTATCGATGTACTAACTCTTAGTTTAATATTATACTTTTTCTAAGATTATGCTAAGATGTCTTACTTATAACGGTATGTTCTTATGCTAAGATGTCTAAGTGTCCTCTGATCGTACTACTATAGTTAGGATATATGTCGCCACATGGCTCCTTCTCTCTCTCTCTATCTATCTCTCTCTCTCTCTCTTTCATCCACTATCTCTCTTACTCTATATCTTTCACAAACATTGTATTAAGTTTCATATTTTGTTTGCCATTACATGTATATATGAATGCTTTGTGTGGGGAGGGTCAAATCTAATGTTGTAAGAACTTGTGACCCGACCCAATTTCCTCTAATATGGAAATAAAATATGTTTAAACTACTGTACACCTCAATGAAATCAGTTCAGCAATATATACATTTTGAAGGACTTTGAATCCAAATAAATAACACTCTTTGTCTTAAAACGAAACTGATCAAATGCCGTTTTAGAACTGAAGCATACGATGCTTAAAGAGGAAGTCCCTACAAAGATTGCATATTTTCGATAGTATCATAAACTTGGCATTTGTCATATTCAATGATTAGTATGAAGATTGTCAATTTGAACTTATACCGAAAAATGCCCATGTGTTAAAAAATAAAGCGTTTTCATCAATACTTATATTTTTTCATTCTAGAACAAAATAGATCAGCCTTGGTCAAACACTTAACGAAACTAAAACGCGAGCCGAATAAATACTAATACATTCCCGAATACATCAGGGTCCATGCTTATAAAGCTTTTTAGTTGAGTCTGAGTTTGTTCGCAAGCTTTTGATTGGTCAGATTTGAGTTCTCAAGCTTTTGATTGATCAGATTTGAGCCAAAGGCTCAAATCTGACCAATCAAAAACTTGAGAACAAACTAAAACGCGAGCCGAATAAATACTAATACATTCCCGAATACATCAGGGCCTATGCTTATAAAGCTTTTTAGTTGAGTCTGAGTTTGTTCGCAAGCTTTTGATTGGTCAGATTTGAGTTCTCAAGCTTTTGATTGATCAGATTTGAGCCAAAGGCTCAAATCTGACCAATCAAAAACTTGAGAACAAACTAAAACGCGAGCCGAATAAATACTAATACATTCCCGAATACATCAGGGCCTATGCTTATAAAGCGTTTTAGTTGAGTCTGAGTTTGTTCGCAAGCTTTTGATTGGTCAGATTTGAATTCTCAAGCTTTTGATTGATCAGATTTGAGCCAAAGGCTCAAATCTGACCAATCAAAAACTTGAGAACGAACTCAGACTCAACTAAAAGTTTTATAAGCATGGACCCTGGTCTTCAACATCAAACACGTGACAGTTTTATCTTCTTCGGTGTTTATTCGACCAGGTTTCTTGCGAGATACTTCTTTTCAGCATATAAACAAATGATAATGTAATTGTAATTAATGTAATTGTTTGGCATTTTTAAACACGTTGCCATTTGAAATTATCACTTTAAATGCACATGACACTACAAAGGCGATAAATGAGATAAGGAGTGGTGAATTATGCTCTCTATATGTTATGGCCATTGACGTTTTGTAGTTCGCCTTTACATGCAACATCAGGTACATTGTAACATTGATTTAACTAAGCAATTGAGTGTAAAAAGGGAACCTTTCACATCAACCCATTTGGACAGTGTCACACTTAACATCACATGTCATCAACAATTATGTTTTTATTATTTTAATGGTGAGTTTTAAATGCAAATTTTCGAATGGACCAATATAGAAACCTAAAGACAGCTACCATGTGTATTATTACAGTTTACAGTTGTACAATTAAACAATTATTATAGTAGGCGAGACCTAATGGTCTTTTCTTGGCTTTCATTGGTATATATTTAGAATAATGTAAAGTGATACACACTAGATAACACCGCGTATAAATTAGAAAACTCTTACAAACCGAACGGTTAAATTGAATAATCAATTTGGAAGCATCCAATTTTATAAAAGACGGTACAGAAACATAAAGTATTGTTTTTCATTCAATTTATATTTCGTTCTCAACAACTGAAAATAATTTCAATTGCATCCACGGTTCGCCTTATCCTTTTTATTGTAAAATGACAAAATATGATATTTACAAACAATCTGCATAAAGATATTATTGTTGTTTTAAACAGGTTTTGAAATAAAGAACAAGATATCTGTAACTCATCTAAAAGCATACAAATAATATGAGCGCCACTAGGTTGTTTAAATTCAAACGACAATCATTAAACATTTATATTCAGTGTCCCTAATGTTTGGCATATGCAAACGAAATAGACCCAGCTCACAGGGCTCCCCTGAATTGCTTGTTTCATAAATATCATTTAAATTGGCAACAAAGTTCTGAAAGTAAGCGATCCTTAGAAAGCAAAAGCAGTTAGCAGTAATGCAAAAAGAACATTGCAGACTTTGTTTTACTGAATCTGTTCATAAGCAGTTATTAAGGTGCAACACAGCTCACGTCCCGCCAGCTAGCACCAGCTTACGCGGAATTCCATTTTTAGCAACAAACATTGAAATCCATGGTCCCGAAGGACCAGAAAACATAACAACACTGAGAATGTTGTGTTTGGCGACTTTGCACCCAAACAGTTAACACCTGCTGTTGTTTGTCAAATACATACATTTTAAAGTAGAATATCCTTCAAAAAGAGAAAAGTGCAGTTTTATTGAGTCTGTTTATGAGTAGTTATCTTTTTTGCAGTAACATTTTGCAAAACAATTTAGATTCAGTAAAGGTATACACATACGCTAGTACACTTTTGTGATAAATAGAGCATTTGCTCCTATAGGAGCAAATGCTCTATTTATCACAATGGTTTCAAACTACAAAATTCTAATTTTCCTTTTTCTCTTGTTAATGCTCCTTTTCGGCAGATTAATTCAAAGAGGTTGTATCGAACAATAGCCTATGAGGTAATGGGTTAACTCACCTGCTACAATTTCAGTGTTTTATCTGTCTTCATTGTTGCTTCAAAACCAGTCACAGTAACACACAGTTTGAATCCTAAGTATCTCATCTGGATTCAAACTGTTTGCATGGTTTATCACAGAGGCGAAAGAGTTATAGCTGTTGTTTGAATTCCGGTCCGTGCATTTGGAGTTTTCATGTGACGAAACTTTCAAGTTGACTTGCAGTAGGTCGATGTTTCCACCTGGATTGATATGCCAGTGCATTGCGTCAATAAGTGTGAGGTTGGGTGCTACAAAACCGGTTTATCCCCCCCCCCCCCACCCGCCAGTGACTTTTGTCACTGATCGTTCTAAGGCGCTACTTCCATCTTCTCCTATTGTTTGTTTGTTTTGTCTTTGTGCGTCACTTTATTTTTTTGCTAGTTATGTACAGTTGCTGTGTTTTCTTGTGTTGCTGTTCGGGCGGCTATTTGTTCTGTATGTGGTGTTTCCTGCATGACTCATATTTGTACTTTTGCAATGAAATGTCTACGCCTGAAAAGGGTCGTCTGTTGTTGAAAACTCTGTCAAACCTGATTTCTTGTTTGAAAAATATCAGCTGAGAATAAAAACTGCTAAGATCCTGAAAAAGCAAATGCTTGTACAACGAATGCTACCTATCGAAACTGTTTTCATATGCCTGTACATGTAACATTTGGCTGAATGGATAACAAGGGACTGTTATTGGCAGGTCAGTATAGCACACAGTTTAACCCATTCCCTCAAATTGACGACTTTGATGACTCTTTGTGAAACCATTGCTCTATTTATCACAATGGTTTCAAACTACAAAATACTAAAAGTTTCCTTTCTCTAGTTAATGCTCCTTTTCGGTAGATTTATTCAAATAGGTTATATCTAAAAATAGCCTATGGGGGAATGGGTTAACATGGTTTTAAGCATAAAACTATTATTCCTGTCATGTATTCCGGTATATATAATCTATTGAAATGTACCCCCCCCCTCCTCGTTTGATAATGTCGTTTTCTCAAAGCATCGCCTGTTGTATATATTAAATCATATTAATGTTATATTCAATGAAAAAGTAGTGAAGTCAAGCAGCAAAAGCCACAAACAAAACGCCACTTTCACAAAAACACCGACAGAAAGCAATTTATACAGCAATGTATACACATTCACATACACACACATACAGGAGAAAGCCACATACAAGACGCAACCACCACCAACACATCGATAGACAGCATGTCACACATACACACACGCACACAACCAAACACGCACACACACGAGAAGAACACAGAAAACACCAACAAACACACAAACACAAGCACAAAGACACAAGACAAACAAAAGTACGGGTGACAAAGAGAGAATCCCCTTGGCACGATCAGTAGCAAAAACACCACTGGGGGTTTAAACCGGTTTACGGACGTCCTAACCTCACACTTATCTCAAAGTCACCCAAGCTAAACAAACAATATAAATAAAGATATCCCCACCGAACTTCCCCACAACATAGAAGACAGTAATCATAGTACAAAATGTAAAACATAGCATAACAACTGTGAAAGTCCGTCACATATGTACTCAATGACTTTGCTGAAGACAGAGCAACTGCACGACAGAGAAAAAGGTAATACATGAGTCTGGTAAGCTCATCCCATTTCTGGGTTTAAGAGTATACCACCATAGAGTACTACCCTCGGCCTGTCATCGTACAAGCAAAGAGGGAAGCGTAGCGACCGACTGTAAAGGGGTCGATAACCAAACATGCAGTATGTTGCAATACAATAGGGTAATAACCTTTCTTCTTAAAAGTTTTAATGCGTTTAATAAACAAATCGTGAAAATGGATATGACTCCAAATTTTCCTAAGTTTGTAGATAACGTCACCATAGAAATCTGGGTGAGAAATAGCTTGTTGCAGTAACGTCCAAATATTGCAGTCATATTTACTAATGAGGGGTAAATTTCGATAATAATATTTTGAAAAGGCTTTCCAAATTGTATGATATATGTAGCCTTGCTTAAGAAGTTTATGGGTTATAATTAAATTACGACTATTAAAATATTCTAGCAAAGAACTGACTCGGACAAAGCGAATAAGTTGAGAAATGTAAACCCCATAAGAAGTAGACCGGGAAACATCTCCATCTAGAGAAGGATAATTAACAATTTTGAAATCGAAATCTTCCATTTTATCGTATATTTTAGACGAAACTTTATCATTAGTGATGAAAGATTCAAATCTAACAAAGGAAGCCTGAATGTCGGATCGATCCGCTTTGTTTAAAGTAAGTTCTTTTGGGTATATAGAAGAAACCATATTTCAAAAAAAAGGATTATCCAACTTCAAAATATCGTCTAAATACCGAGCACTAACAATGTCAGATTGTGTATCAGGTTTTAAGCTAAAAATGAAATCCCTCTCATAGCGATATAAAAACAAATCTGCAACAAGAGTGGAACAATTTGTTCCCATAGGTACACCAACAACTTGACGATATATGGTATCCCCATAGCGCACAAATGTATTATCTAAAAGAAATTGTTAAAGAACTACACACATCAAGGCAAGTCCACATTGTGTAATTTTCAACTTCAGAATTCGAAAAGAATGAACGTTGAACATTACAAGCAAGAAACATTTTATTTTCTCAGGCAAAGGTTTTTTTCTATCAATTTAAATACTTTATCCTTTATAGGATGGTGAGGTAGAGTAGTATAGAGTGTGGAGAAATCATAAGAGCTCAATGAAGAAATGTTGTACTGTTCATTTTCGAATTTAGTTAAAATATCAATTGAATTTTTATGGACCGAAAAACATGAATACACATGAATATCACAGTAACGTTTAACATGTTCTTTGATAGTATTAAGACACGACGTTAAAGGTTTAGATAGTTTAGTAGTAGTACAACGACTAGAGTTAGCAATAAAACGCGCTTTATACGGATTTTATGTAGCTTAGGAATCAAGTACATAGTAGAAAGTTTATGTTGTTTTACGTTAAGATTAGATTTAAAAGTATTGCACATTTGTACATATTCCGAGACTATGTCTTTCTCAGGGGTTTGCATTGTAATATATGTTTGTGAACCAGTTAATTCCTTCTTCAAAACATCAACATAATACATTCTTCACATAACTACAGTAAAACCTCTCTATAACGGTCACTAAATTACATCAAGTATCTTGTGTTAAAGGCAGGTGGCTGCTTAAAGCAAGGTGAAAGTAAAACAGAACGCTCCTATGAGAGCGTTCTGTTTTACTTTCACCTTGCTTTAAGCTGTCACCTGCCCTAAATACCAACTAATTAACACAATTTAGTGGCCGTTGTAGAGAGGTTTTACTGTATTACATAATTTGACGCCTTGTCAGCAGGAGCAAGAACATAATTAGAATGAAAGTTCGAAATGTTTTTCTTCAGATATCGAAATGTAACTCTGGGTCGAGGTGGTAATAGATGGTAATTAGATTTGTAAAAAGCAATAGATGTATCAATAATGTCAAAAGCATGTTTTGTCCAATCCGAAAGGGCATTTACATCAGCATGTTCTCGTCGACACCATTTGATGCAGAATTATTGTATAGTTTCATCAATGTGAGTACGACAAGTGTCAAACTCAATAAGGGAAGGTAATCTATAGTTGGGTCCTTTAGTTAGGTGAGTCATGAGACGTTTATCTTTAATAATATTGAAATTACCAGTAATGACGTGACCAACTGGTTTATAACAAAAGCTTGAAGTGCTACAATCTCAAGAAGTAGGGGTATATACATCAATATTTAAGCCAGATATAATTTCATTGTAATTAAAAATAACATTCCTTATTGGTTTATTGTATTTATAGCAGATGCTAGGTGATTCAGTATTTATGAAATATTTAGGGATACTATCGATTACATTCTTATCAGGAACTATACTTTGAATATCAATAAAACAGGACACAGTAGGACAGAGCTTGTGTCCTACAGAATTCGAGTTATTCAATATACAGTAAAACCCCGCTAATGCGACCACATAAAAGGGGTATAATTCTGGGTGCTAGATGCAGGTGGTAGCTTAATGCAGGACAAAAGTAATGCAGAAAGCTCCTAGAGGAGCTTTCTGCATTACTTTTGCCCTGCATTAAGCAACCACCTGCTTATAAAGACACTCATGTTTATTCATTAAGTGGTCGCATTAGAGGGGTTCTACTAGAGGGGATTGTATGTTTACAATCTGCCCGCACGTTCAATTCAATCCGCGATGTGTTTGACAAGTGTCAATATGCAGAGGAATGTTTCATAGACGTTACTAGCCATTTGCATCGTATAGCCAGTTCTGCAATTCGATTCCATGAATATTTATTTTCTTCATATAAACGCGTTTTCACACATTTGCAAACAGAGTAGACTCAGGTCAGACGTCTTATCAGGGTCTGCTTTGTTTGCTAGTAGAATTTGAAAGATCTGTTTCTTTGCTTTCTAGCATGGCTATAGTGTTCTATATTTCATTATAACGATTTTTCCATGAATATTCAGTAGGTATATTACAGATACGTGGAACGTCTCACTATTTTTAGTTTAAATTCAAATTGAAAGTACATGTATTTAGATGACATAAGTGGAACTACTCGTACGTATGTTTGAAATGACTTAGTTTAGGTCACCCGAGTACAAATAAGTCATTGTTTTTCAAATTGCCATTTTTTTGTCATTGTGAGTGGCGAACAATTAATTTAACATGCATTCATTAACAGTTGAATGGATTTTGAAGAATATTTTCAGGAAAAATTCCTTGGGTTGTCTTCTATCAATGTTGTGTACATATATGTAATTGCAATCCGCTGTACAAGTGCGCCCAGCAATACAGAAAATACGAGTTTGACCAAACTTCCATAAAATGATACTTAGTACTTAGGGAATATTCTATCGGTGTCATTATGGCATTTGTAGGCACTTTAGTCTTTAACCCTTTCCCTGTTCTATGTTAATTATGAAATTTAATACCTACTGAATATTCATAGACAAAATAGTTATAATTACATATGGAAGGTGGAACATTGTAGCTATTTTAGAAAGTCAAGAAATGGATATATCAAATTATGTTAGCAAACAGAGCAGACCCTGATCAGACGGCTCCTCTAGGAGCCGTCTGATCTGGGTCTACTCTGTTTGCAAATGCGTGAACACACGTTTCTATGAGGGAAAGGGTTGAACGACACCTCCTGAAGCGCTGGGTGATGCATATAAATGATTCCAGAATGATTTGAAACCCTGACTGTTTGACGTCGCTGCATTTCCGGCTAAGCGATGTCATCACTGCTTGAAAATGTCAAAGAGAAAAACAAATGGAAGTTGTAGAACCAGATCAGAGGGCTCCTCTCCTCAAACCATTGTATGCACTGTCTGTCACTTACAGTCCATTCACACATTATACCCTTTCATACTAAATGGAGAATGGGAGGTGTCGTTAAACGAATATGGACCAATCGTGATACACATAGTATCATTTTAAGATCAATCAAGAAGTCTTACTGCTGCTGAAGGTGTTTCTCTTGAGTTCAAGTTAATTTCCATTTACATGTAAAATGGATGTTTGAAACACAGATGTTGCTTCGAGCGGTATTTCTACACGTGTCGATATTTGGCGTTTCTTATTCTGACTAGGCGGGCAATATATCTTCGAAAGAACCATTGTTATGTAAGCATTTAACTACTAATCCAAAATGGCTTGGAAACTTTAAGGCACTTTATGTGTTTGAAAAGTCTCTAGGGGGATAAGCATGGTATTTATTGCTGTTGGTAAGCACTGAACGTTTTGCTGATTGATATAAGCCTGTGTATGTTTATTGGATGCTTATTCAATCGTTTTGTGCCTTTGGGTGCCTTTTGACAAATCATTGTAAATTTAATCAGGACATTTTACAACAATAAAATTGAAATAACATGAACATTTGTCAACAATAAAGTCGAAACAAACATTTTCTGAAATAAAAAACAAGAACTTCCATTGTCATACGTGTATTATTAATTTTTTTAACAAGTGATGTTTTTCTCTAGATGAAGAGTTTTACAAAACAAGACTTTCTGTCATTTCTTATAAACATATTTAGTTAAACAACTGCACTCCAAGCGGTAGTGCAAATAAATTCATAATGAGAAATAGGGGATGTATACATTTTATCAATTTTTTGACGCCGTTTAAAATACATGTCGAGGGCTTGGTGCAAAACTATTGTAACTCCTTCACTTAAAATACTTGAACTACATTATGATAGACATCTAACCCTTTACCTCATGAATATCCATGTAATCATAATGACTTAATGAATAGTATGGTAATAATAATTGAATGTTTTTATAATGACATTGTGAACAAAGTAGGTGCCGTCTGATCTAGATCTACCCAATTTGCAAATACATCAAAAGGCATTTTAGATCTGGTCATTTTCAATATGTTTAATTGTTGCTGAATTGGCGTCACCTTCTGCATCGCAATATATAATTCATTTACTGAAAAAATGCATATGATTAACATATTCCCTCATATCGACACCCTTTGACGCTTCTGTAAAAGTCACTGTTTGAAACCATTGTGATAAATAGAGCATTTGCTCCAAATATTGTTTTAACTTCTCAAAGTAATCTTTAAGGACACCACTCATGTTAAGAAAATCTATATATATGTTCACCCTTTGATTGTGGGACACGGATGCACACGGATTTGCAAACAGTGTATCCGAGTATACTCTATTGTGCTGATTCGACTGTATTCATTCAGGCTCCTAGGCTATTTTAGACCCAACCTCTTTTAATAAATCTACCGAAAATAGAGCATTAACTATAGAAAAGGAGCATCTTAGAAGTGTGTAGTTTTGAAACCATTGTGATAAATAGAGCAATTGTTCCTATGGAGCGAACGCTCTATTTATCAGAATGGTTTCAAATAATGACTTTTGCGAAGGCGCCAAAAGCCGTAGGAGAGAAAGAGTTAAATAATGATTGACATTTTCACTTTTCGTATTTAGCACGGGAAGTGTTATCCCTTTACCCGTTCAATACTCGTGAAGGAAACAATGACATCATAAATATTATTTAGCTGAATTTTATAATAGTGTATGAGATAATTTTACCTCGAGAAAACTCAAGAATCAGGTCTATATTACGATATTATGGTACAGTTTAACCTCTCTATAACGGCCACTAAATTGTATTAATTAATTGGTATCTAGGGCAGGTGAAAGTAAAACCGAACGCTCTTATAGGAGCGTTCTGTTTACTTTCACTTTACTTTAAGCAGTCACCTGCATTTAACACAGAATATTTGATGTAATGAAGTGGCCGTTATAGAAAGGTTTTACTGTATAAGAGACCAGAACAGACCCTGATTAGACGGCTCTCACAGGGACCTCTGATTTGGCTCTACTCTGTTTGCAACTGTGTTAAAATGTGTTTATATGAGGGATAAGGTTCAGCCTGTTTAGCCGATACAAATAGTATGAGTTCGATTGCGAAATCATTTTACAGCTGGAGATGTCTTCAAAAGTTAAGGGATGGTTTAAGTTTGATTTCCATGTACAAAGAGACATTGCCTTAAGAAATGTATAATTAACGTATCCTTGTTTTTCTTTCTTCGTCCGACTAGACAGGTAATAGTTTTTCGAACAAACTTCATTTTACTTTAAATGTTAATCTAGAATGGCTTGGATTTTCTCTAGAATGATGAAAATGTTTATTTATTACTGTCGGTAAATACTGAAAGCTCGTCTGATTTATTGAAGACTGTTGATTTTGTCTGGATACTTATTCAGTCTCTTTGTTGCGTTGAGTGACATTTTCCAATAAAACGTTGAAACATTTCATTGTAAATCGAGAAGCAAGAACTTGCAAGTGTTCATACATTTTTCATATATTTCTTTTTCTGTAGAGAAAACGTATTACAAGACGACATTTCCTGAAAATGACATTTCTTGTAAACACACATAGTGAGTAGACAGACAGCACTCCAACTTTAGTATAGCATAAAATCACATCGATGAAAGGGAGAATATGCAGTTTATCAAATCATTTACGCCATTTAAAATATACAGTAAAACCCCTCTAATGCGACCACTTAATGCATAAACATCACTGTCTTTATAAGCAGGTGGTTGCTTAATGCAATACAAGAGGTATGCAGAAAGCTCCTGTATAACGTTCGTCCTGCATTAAGCTACCACATGCCTTTGCCACTGTGAAGTATGCCCCATTTTGCTGGTCGCATTAGAGGGGTTCTACTGTATGTGACTATATTTCGAGTACTTGCCCTACATTACAATATACATAATTACAGTGCTTCCTCCCTACAACGGCCCTCTCAATAACGATTCCCTCCTTACAACAACGCATCTCACTGTTTCCGAAACAACAAGGCTCCAGAAACAACTTTTTCCATCGTATTTTCTTTATGCCTCCATCTATGTTGTGACCACTCTTTAGAATCGTCACAAAGTGACGATTCTAAAGAGTGGTCACAACATAGGGTTTGATTGAGGCATAACGGTTTTAGGTCTCGAAATAAACCTTATCTGGTGATCTGCAAACAAGCTAATTATGTTTGATTTTCCCTCCCTATAACAACTCCCTCTGAACAACACATATACTCTTGGTATCCCAAAGGGTGTCGTTGTAGAGAGGGAGCACTGTATACCCTTTACATCATGATTATAGAGTGTATAAGCTCTGAACATAGACCAGTGGAATACGTGTCCAGATCCTCAAAATCTCTTGAACACATCCCTTTTATTTTCAATAAAATGCACTCTACATGAAGTTTACGTTTGATAAACAGCCAAGTATTCTCAATTATGTTCAAATCCCGGTGACTGTGCAGGTCATGATTTGGACCTAGAACGTTATTTCTGGCCTGGTAAACAGCTATCCTACCAGTACGTTGTCGTCCTGAAATAACTGATGTAAATCATGGAGCAACGACAGAGAACCAGCTCTTTACATTCTTTGAGAAATGAATATCAAATTTCAACCAATCAGATTCGGCGATTTTGTGTAGACGTCACTGGATTGGAATTATTCATGTATGAATAATGACTGTATGAATAATATGACTCTATGAATATCAATGAGCTAAAGTTTTATAATGACATTATGAACAAAGTGATTAGGATGATGATTGGTGCAGTGCACTTTCGTGTGTGACTCTCCCTGTTTGACTGTTTTTCCTCTTTTGGACCAGAAACTTTAGAATAAGATCTATTATTATTTCATAAGCAAACAGAGGAGACTTGATCAGACGGCTGTTACAGGAGTAATCTCTGTCTACTCTGTTTGCAAAGGAAACGATTTCCTTTTTAGAATTGGTACAAACCATGATTATAAATTTATTGGTAAAACTTATATCTCCTTAAATATGATTTACTGTAGAGATGATTTGCTTTTTGGTTTATGTCGTTGACTAAGTGGCAAACGAGTTGAGCTTTTGATTGGTCAGATTTGAGTTCTCAAGCTTTTGATTGGTCAGATTTGAGCCTTTGGCTCAAATCTGACCAATCAAAAACTTGAGAACGAACTCAGACTCAACTAAAAGTTTTATAAGCATGGACCCTGATTTGACGACTGGTATGTATCGCAGCTATTCACAATGCTATTCTGATTGTGCCAAAGATAATGAGAGTTAAGGCAATATGTTTTAACTGATAGCATGGTGCAGGTGGTTACAGTTACTGTAATTCCAGATTGAACACAGCATTTTAGTGTGTCGATTAAGCTTCGTATACACTGTAAACCATTTCCGAACTGGTTTGCGTACATATATTATAGCTAGCCATATACTCATAGATGTGTGATAGGCATTGATGCTGGGATGGTGCTGGTGATTTCATACGGTGTGTGTGTATACCTGCTTTCTACCCGCGACCATTGGCCAAAGTATATACTGTTTGATATACAGTATGCATACGTGTATTAACCATTTCCCTGTTCTATGTTTATTACAAATTCCAGTACCTACTGAATATTCATGTAAAACATAGTTATAATGAATTATGGAAGGTGGTACAGTGTAGCCAGTTTAGAAAGTGAAGAAACAGATCTATCAAATTCTATTAGCAAACAGAATAGACCGTGACATAACGTTCAATCAGAGGTCCAGATAATATGCGTAAATTAAAACATGTTCAAGAATAGCTCTTTTATTTCTCCACCAAACCCTACAATGTTATCACTTTTTAGAATCGTCTCGAAGAGACGATTCTAAAGAGTGGTCACAGTATAGGGTTTGGTGGAGAAATGACGATTTTAGGATTTGGGTACGCATCGTTAGATGTAGCTCTGGTTAAATAACACCTCACTAGAAAATATTGTGTTAGTTTGGCTAGGTCGAGGGGCAATATGACACTAACCGTTGAAAGGTTTTGGTGTTTTGGGCACAGTGACACTGAATAGGTCACCTAGCGCTAAAAGATGATTAATATAAAGAGACACAAAAAAAGAATCGACTCAAAACAAAATGATGCGCATGCATTTATTACTCGTATTTATATTCACAAAAGGAGTTTAAATTTCTTTAAAAGACACTTGTTCAAAATAATTCCGACAAGGCAATCAGATCTTGGAATAATCTGGTGGAAAGGTATGCAGAAATTAAAATATTTTGTCAACCAGAAAATCAACCACACACCCGTATACATGTAACAAAACAATTGGTTGATCCATTGTATCATAGTGTCTACAAAGAATTAATTTTTATATTGGGAGTCTTCTTGTTATCGTGAAAGGTTTTTTGGTTCATCTTTGGAGATATCTATCTGAAAAAATAACGCGATTTATTTCGTGAAAACTAATTAGTTAAGTATTTATGTGAGATATTAACAGGACACGTTCATGAAAATTAAGGGGTTAAGAGGTGTCAGACATATGCCACCATACATGTACAACACAAAACAACACATGGGAGAAAATAAAAAAAATTAGGGAACACTTTGAGAAAATTAATAAAATGACATTGATTTGATTCTGGCGTAATCAACAGCCTTTCTTTTCATTATATTCAGGCACTTTGCTCTGGGAAATACAAGAAACTATGCAAATGCTGCAACAATCTTGTATCATTGAAACCGGAATAGAAACGTTTAATAAATTTGTGTCATGAATACTTGTTTTATAACAAATCAGATCGGTTTAAGTATTCCATTTTTAATTAGTTTGTTGTTGGTTCGCTTGTCTGCAGGACAGGAAACCAGGCTTTTGTGTGTTTTATATGACAATGGCATTTTTGACACTGATTTTATTTCTTTTAAGCGGTGCAAATAACCTTGTTGTGTAATTCACGGAAATGGTTTAGCATTTGCTGATGTAGTGCTCCTTCGTGTCTATTTTTTACAATGATGTCGATTCGTGAAGTATTCTGCAAACAATTTGATCTGGTTTAAATGTCAAAGTACTCAGCCTATCATCAGGACCAAAATAGCTTGACATTCTAAACATAGTTTTAAAAAGAAATTGACCGAAACGTTCTTTTAGAATTGAAGTAGATGTCGCTCATTTGTATTGGAAACTAACAAAGTTAAGAAAGCGAAAACGAGGGAGTTGAATCCATGGTCTCTATAAGTATAATGTAAGTTCACTTGAGGTTTTTGACACTGTTTGACCGAGTGGAGTAAGTAAGAAAAACGGCAACCATCTATAACTGCTTTTTAACCCTTTCCTTCATATAAACGTGTTTTAACGCATTCTCAAACAGAGTAAATCCAGATCAGACGGCTCCTATAGGAGACGCCTGGCCAGGGCCTGCTCTGTTTGCTAATGCAATTTGATAGAACTGTTTCTTTATGTTCTAAAATTCCTACAATGTTCCAACGTCCATATTTTATCCATGACTATTCGGTATCTATTTGGAATAAGCATAGAACAGGGAAAGGATTAATTGCTTCTCAACTTGATTTCATTGTTCGATTCAGTCCTGCCGCTTACAGTATATGCGATATGGATATGGAGGTTTTGTTAGACTAGGAGTTAACCAAGTGGAAACAGAAACTAACGAGTCATCCTAAAGTTTATCTGGATCGAAACTGTTTGCGAACAGGTCATGGCTCATAGGATAGTGTTTAGCATATATGCGTCTGGTCCGTTGACAGTACAAAACACTAATTGTTTGCAATGGAATGTTTTTATTTCTGCAGTCGCATGCCTATTACATAGTGTGGGCTGTTAAATAATTTTTTGGGTATATGATTCAAACATCCACTGACTTTGTAGCCTTGCCACGTATTGTGTCACACACCATGTTTGCGTGTACTGACTAATGTGTTTTTATTTACCACATGTATATATTACAGGACTATGAGCTTTTTCTATTTAATCTGGATTTCATCATGTTCTAAATCGAAATGAAATTACTGAGATAACAGTTACGAATATGAATGTTGAATAAATTTTCCTCTAAATCGAATTGAATTATGATTTATGAGCGTATTATTCTGAAATACATTTTATCCATGAAGTGGTGTTATATCGTCATTCAAATAGGCCTCTAACGAGCTACCGACAAGGACATTCTTCCATGAGCCAAGTCAGTCCCGTTTGACAGCATTAAAACAACATTATAAAACATACATAAAACCATATCCCCATATCACGAGTTTCGCTCGATTTAATCCTAGCACATCAAAGCATACTACATATACCACCGTTTTAATTCAGATTGTTATTATATGACTTTGGGGACATACATCCGAGTACGCAACAGAGCTACAGATAAAGGTACGTACCAAAAATACTAAAATCGTTATTTCTCCACCAAACCCTATACTGTGACCACTTTTTAGAATCGTCTCTCCGAGACGATTCTAAAGAGTGGTCACAGTAAAGGGTTTGGTGGAGAAATAAAGGAGCTATTCTTGAAAATGTTTAAATTTACTCATCTTATCTGGACTTCTGATATGCATACATAGACACTGGTTCATGGTGCAGTGCACCAATTATTTACATCAAGAAAAGTGTATTTACTCAATGATACTCATTGATACAGTGTGAACAATAACTATTCTCATGAAATTAATTCCAGAAAATTCGATTTCATAAACTAATTTAAGATTTATTCAAACCCATTATTGTAATCTGATTGTTCCTGTATTTATTACACCGAAATTTCGCCAAGTTCTCTTGTAATTTACTGTATATTCATGCAACAAAAGGCAATCTGGTCAGACAATTCCATGGAATCTTTACCATAACTGCCCTGCGTATTCGCACAAGCCATCTCCTATCAGTCTCTGTTTGCAAAGCAGAACAAGGCACCATTTTGATAAGTTATAAAACAATAAATTAGACTGAAATAGTATCTGACAGTTTAGACTCTGATCACACGGGTCCTTCATGAGCAATATGATCTCTGTCTGCTTTATTTGCATACGTAGGCCTGTCTGAATAGTTAGGGTAATTCGGGCATTTACAATATCATGCAAACAAACACATAGTAGAGTTGATTGTGGATTAGATTAGGCAGATGCACAATTCAATACGCTAGGTATAAACATGGGGCCATATTTAGGCGATGGTGTAGAAGACATTTGTGACATCTATATAAACATAATTAGGAACGTTAACATGACAAAGTAGACATGGATCACACGACTGAATAGATTTCAAAATTCTAAGTGCAGATAATAGGCATATTTGGCAGAATTAGATAGAAAGCAGTAGGGCCAAAGAATACTACTCCTACAAAATACAGTAAAAGCCCTCTAAACCGGACGTTCAATTTAGTATCTACAGTTGAACTTCGATAACTCGAACTACAAGGGGCCGTACAAATTAGTTCGAGATAAGAGGAGTTCGAGTCATCCGATTTCAAATCTGAACAATTTCTCAAGGCCACAGCTTAATACAGGTCTAAAGTAATGCTGAAAACTCCTATAGGAGCTTTCAGCATTACTTTAGATCTGTATTAAGCTGCCACATGTGTTTCTAGATATCTGTAAAAATGCATGCTATAGCAATTCTGTATTGTAAGTTTTGGAAGGACTGAACTTTTTGTTCGAGTTATCCCAAAGTTCGAGTTATCCGAGTTCGAGATATTGTTCAACTATATTAGTATATATTATATATATCGGCAATAGAGACAGGTGATAGGTTAATGTAAGGTAAACGTCATGGAGAAAGCTCATAGAGGACCTTTCTCCATGACTTTCACCCTGCATTAAGCAGCCATCTGTCTAGAGTTGTTTCAATTTTTGTGTACTAGAATTCCGGTTTAGAGGAGTTATACTGTACCATAATTCCCCGCAGTATTCAGACAGACAAACACAATAACATATTACATAACCCGTTCAAACGGCCCCTGAAGGATCCATTTAAGCAGGGTCTGCACTATGTACCACTATTACAGTCTGATCTAAAAGTTATCAAAGTGGTGCGAATAATTATGAGTAATCTAGCTGTACAAACCGGTGGTTGTGAGATTACTTTGATTGATTGATTTGTGTTGATTAACGTCCGTTTCTGCTCACTATGTGTTAATTGGACGCCCGGGAGAGAGGGGAGAGGATACAGAGACACCCGAGCGAGATGCCATACTTTTATTATCGACAAAATGTCCCTGGTTCTTTTAGATGCTCAGCGTGAAGCACTGATACATCGGAACACGGTCAAAAGGACTAGATCCGACAAGGGATCGAACCCGGGACTACTGATTAGGTGTCCGAATGCTTAGATTACTTTAATTTACTTACATTAAGTTTGCTTATATTCAGATACAAAGTTAAGGACGTTCAACGTAAATAAGTACTACATGTATAATGTGATATCTAACGGAGCGCATTGCTTCATTTTCATTGGGAAATAGTTTGACCCATTGAATCATGAATATGCAAAGTGAATAACTCTTACTTATTGGCAAGAACGAATGTAATCTTAAGGCGCTCCTGCGACACGATATTTCACATCCTGAATTTTATGGTGATGTGATTTACAAACTTCAGTAAAATTATTGGACATACCCATTTTCTCACTTTGTTCACTAAATACATTAAAAACTCATTGAAAAGGGATATGATCATATGGTACTACAACATACTGCATGTCTGGTTGTCAACCCTTTTAACAGTTGGCAATCACGCTGTCTCTCTTTGCGTGTACGCCGACAAGAAAAGTTTAGTACTCTATCAAGGCGATATCGTTTTATCAATCTCGTTTTTGTCGTACCCTTTATTACTTTCTACAGTTACTCTGTTTGCAGCTCAATCATTGAGTACACTAGCGATACTTGGATACAGTTTGTTTTACTTAAATATGTTTCCGTTTTACATGCACTTTACCACTGTATTTGCTATCGCGGTTGTTGTAGATTAGTCGGAGAGGGAATACGTTAATTTAAACCGTCTTTTAGGGTTGGGATGGAATAAGTGTGATGTTGGGCGCCCCTAAACCGGTTTAAACCCCCAGTGACATTTGTCACTGACAGTTCCATTCTTCTCTTTGTGTCTTTTATAAGTTTTTCGTCGTGGTGCTGTTTGGGCGGTTGCGTGTTTTGTATGCGGTATTTCCTGCATGACTCAAACATGTACTTTTGAATGCCATATCGGTACTGTAAGTATGTAGCCCTTTCAGTGTAAAAGGCTTTAAATTTGCTATATGATTTTGAACGACAAACATTTGGCTTATTATGTGTTTAAATACGAGCGTTCTAGTGCACTCATTACGCGCAGTCACAGTGTTAGAATAACAACATGCAAGGTACATCGTACAATTTAGGTGCATTGCAAACCAGAACAACACTAGTTTCATTTGCCTGTTTATTATCATTTAAACCTTTTCTCAATAAATACGCCTTTTAATGACTTTACAAAACGTGCAGCTATACCAAAATCAGTAATCTATTCAGGACCTGCTACGTTTGCTTTTATAATTATACATATATATATAGTACAAACTCGATACTGTAAATACTCAAATAGATACCTACTTTCTATCTCATATCACTAATTCCTGTGTTTATATGACACTATTACTATTCAAGCAATAAACTCCGGAATGTACAAGAAAGCAGAACAGTCCCTGATCAAATAATTCCTTCGTGGGCCATCTACCCGTATCTACGCGTGAGCCATCTGCCCGTATCTACGCGTGGGCCATCTGCCCGTATCTACGCGTGAGCCATCTGCCCGTATCTACGCGTGAAGCATCTGTCCGTATCTACGCGTGGTCCATCTGCCCGTATCTACGCGTGGGTCATCTGCCCGTATCTACGGGTGAGCCATCTGCCCGTATCTACGCCTGGGCCATCTGCCCGTATCTACGGGTGAGCCATCTGCCCGTATCTACACTGTCTGCATGTTTCCCCATTAACCCTTTTCGTAATAAAACCCCTATGCAAACAGTGTATACTCAGAAACATACAGTGTATAGTAACGAGGATGAGATGCTTGTTTAAACTCGAGTGAAATGTTTAACCCTTTACTCCGTGAATATTTATGTAAGACATAATTACGTGATGAATAATTTTCAGATTTTTTTATACATGTATTAGGATATGAACACGAGACATTTTGGCCATTTTAGAAACTCAAGACTCAGATCTATCTGATATCATAATCAAACAGCATACCCTGATCAGAAGTTTCCTATAGGAGCTGTCTGATCTGGGTCTGCTCTAAGGCGTAGCAAGTCGTATTTACGGAGTGAAGTGTTAAAGTCTTAATGTAGGAGATCCTTCGAAAGCAAAAGAAGCAAAGTAAAACGAGAAAAGTACGGACTCGGTTTTATTGGGTCTGTCCATGAGCAGTAATTGAAGTGCAATTCTACTCACATCCCTAGCAACGGCTTAAGCGGTATTCAATTTTCTTGCAGTCGAACTGATATTCACGTTATACAAAAGATATACCATGCTAGCTGGCCGTAAATGCATATGGGTGTGTGTAGTAGATCATCGCAACACCAATGACAGGTTGACCCTTACCAACATCCAACGAATAGGATATGCAATCAGACCTATGTTAGCAGCCCTCGCCACATTGTAGAGACAACAAAGAGACCAAACATTGTATTATGATCAAACCAAAGCCGCTAAGTCAAACTGGTTGAACTCTCGGTGCCATGGAAAGAGAGGGCAAAAAAAACTTTTCAGAGGAAGGTGGCAAGATATCAGTCGTTGGTAGACGAATGCAATGCAATAAATTAATTTTAAAGTAACATTCATTTTAGACAGTTAGAAACAAAGAATTCCTTTTGAACAATTCATTGAAATAAAGTGCTATGGCCAATGTCAATGGCATCTGCAAACAATCTGGACCCAGATGAAGCGCCGGGTAACTCACAAGTTCATCAGAAACTTTGAAATTTTGAAACAGGAGCTGTCTCATCAGGGTCTGCACTATTAACAAGTTGATTGTCCAACCAGTGTACTCCACAGCAGTGATTGCACAGCGAAATACTTGTACACAGTGAAGATATATGTAATTATACAACAGGGCATGTGTAAAGAAGGAGAAATGTATTTTAAAATTCAGCAAGAGAAGGGTTAATTAGCCATCTATTTGATGAATGTACTAATGATATATATAGACATGATAAAACAGTTTGAACGTTTGTAAGTATAGTTTGATAGTATAAACACACAAGATACTTGGACATGGTGTAAACCGTAGTAACCAAACTGCATCATTCCATAAGAAAACTCAGCAAACGCTGATCAGGGTCCAAGGTTATAAAACATTTTGCCTGTGTCTGAGATCATTCTCAAGCATCTGATTTGTCAGAATCAGAATCTGACCAATCAGATACTTGAGAATGATCTCAGACTCAGAAGTGTTATAACCTTAGACCCAGATAGTCCTACAGGAGTATTTTGACTTTTATACCCCGTAAACGAAGTTTGAGAGGGGATATAGGAGTCAGTGTGGTGTGCGGTGGTCTAGTGGTAACGCACTTGACTATCAGTCCGGAGGTCAGGGGTTCAAATCCCGGTCCCTCCCTGAATTTTCAGAGACGCTTTTCCTTGTCTCCATCCGCAACTCCTCTCCACCCAGAGGTTAAAATGGGTACCTGTGATGGTCACCCGCCGGTACTGCGGCTGCGTGATTGCGCCATATGTTAGCAGTGATCAATATTGTAGGCGAATGACTCATATTCAAAGGGGACTGTTCCTTATCCGTGTTCCGTAGATTAATTGCTATTACAGCACATGGATACAGGAAGTTTGATCATTGCTGAAACTGAAGAATCCTATATACAGTACAACCTCTCTATAACATCAAGTATATACCCTACAGTACAACCTCTCTATAACATCAAGTATATACCCTACAGTACAACCTCTCTATAACATCAAGTATATACCCTACAGTACAACCTCTCTATAACATCAAGTAATGACCAGGGGAGTAAATGTACAGTCGGCTGAGCGGTCATTCGGACTGAAAGTAGACTATAACCAAGTACTTTACTTTACTTTTATATTTACACTTCTAGCATCCTGCTTTATAAGTACATTTTTAATAATTTAGACTTGAACAGGTTTAACCCTTTCCTCCATAAATATGCCTCTGTAAAAGTCACCTATTGAAACCATTGTGGTAAATAGAGCATTTGCTCCTATAGGAGCAAATACTCTATTGATCACACAATGGTTTCAAACTACAACATTCTAAAATTTTCCTTTTCTCTAGTTAATGCTCCTTTTCTTAATGCACCCTGCATTAAGCAACAACCTGCCTAAAATACCTAAATTGTTCTTTGATAAAATTCCGGTTTAGAGGGGGTTCTTCTCAATATTCAAGATGAGAGCATTTTATAGTGGGATATAACGGCAAGAGTTATGTTTCCTATACACTGTTCTTCAATATACTCCTTTCTATAAAAATCTTTCGCTGCCAATGTTGCATCTGTGATTACGTATGCAGTACTTACGAGTAAATCGGTGTCTCACATTGGGTGTGTTTTATTATCGCAAATCTGAATCAGGATTACAGATCATGATTGTGATTCGGTCGTTTTTTATCGAATCACGAACATGTTCTCTAATCAGACTAATCAAGCTCTGACCTCGATTAAAGTAAAATAGAAAATTTATGTTCTTAACGTATTTCTATTTTATTATATCTATTTTTATTATTATTATAATTTATTATTTTATTTTATAATTTTGTCTTTTATATTTTTAGTTTTAGTTTTTGTTATGGGATTATCTAATTATTCGACAAAAAATATTAGCTGATCGACTTTGGAACTCGAAGAATTGCCAGGCACACCCAATGAGTATTTTCGTTTGTGAGATGAACGTTGCAGCGGTTATGTCATATCAATTTGTTTCAATATCATAGCAATCGGGATTAAGATTGTGTATATAATCAAAATCATGATTTAGGAAATAAAACACACCCCAGGATACAAACTGTTTACTGTTACTGTTTTAAACAAATTTTAAACAAAAAAATAAGAAAACTAAAGAAATGAAAATTGTAGCAGACGACACAGTTTGCAGACGACAAAATTTTACTGGTTAAGCTTAAATTGGTTTGGAGATATGTTCCTGACAAACAGCGTGACGAGCTGACAGAATTGATATAGAGGCAACTGTACGGTCCTCCTCTTCGATGGCACTAACAACAGACACGAAGTGCAATGCAAAACAACATATATTACAACAGAAATGTGTGTTCAACGCCTGCAGATTGAAAACGGTATCAAAGTTGTTTTGTTACGGAGAAGCGTGCTTCAGTGCATTTATATTCGTTGACTAATGTTGTTAAAATGTCTGACTTGTTCTCATGCTGCACAAAACATCTCTTCTAGACCGATCTGTTACAGGTTTCAGAGCTACATATAAAGTTGATTATCCAAATAGTAAAATCCTCATTTCTCCATCAAACCCTACACTGTGACCACTCTTTAGAATCGTCTCTTCGAGACGATTCTAAAGAGTGGTCACAGTATAGGGTTTGGTGGAGAAATAATGAAATTATGCCTGACATGTTTTAACTTGCACATCTTATCTGGAGCTCTGATGTTTTACTTACACCCGATTGGCTCAAAATCTTCTGAAACAATTGACCGAGTGTAAAAAAAAGTCCGAAGCTGTTCGCACATATCAAGCTGGTCGCCCTTAGATTCGATTATCTGAAAGTTTATAGTACTCGATTTCCTAGGTTTGTCTTTTTTAATGAAATGAAAGCATGATTCTCCATCCGTTTCACACGGCCTTGGACGCGACAGCACGTGATTGTAGTTCCTGTACGAAGTAATTAATTCATTTTCCAGTTCGCTGCCATGACCCACATGTTACAGTAGTAAAACGTCCAAGACACTACTTTCCCCTCGTTTTAGTTTTTTTAACCGTTTGAGAATTCTTGAAAACGTTTACAAACAATTTCAGACCCTGAGGTTATAAAACGTTTTCCTTTAGACGGAAATCATTCGCAAGCATCTCATTGGTCAGATTCTGAGCTTACTCAGAATCTGACCAATCAGATACTTGAGAATGATCTCAGACTCAGAAGTTTTATAATCTCAGATGAGTCATTGTATAACTATATCAGATTCTAAACACATGTGCATTATTTCTTCTTCTTCTTAAGCGAAATGTAACTAATCTCTTCTTTTAGAGTTGAAGTCGACAACAAAGAAAAGTATAACGAAGATGTTGATCTAGGGATCTCAAAAACCACCACTTGATAATGTTAGTTATTTCCCTTTTGAAATAGCTTTTACATTCAGAGACTGGAGAAGGTTTAATTATACAACAAAACTCATGTAGCCAGAATTTTAACCCTTATCCTGTCATGAAAAAAATATTTGTGTTAAAACTCTGATCTGTTGTATTTACAACTTACTTCTGATTCGTACACGCGTTTAAAGTGACAGCGAAATGCAGGATGAAAGTCGTGCATGAAACAAGTTCCTAAAATAATTTGTTGCGCGACTCTCATCCAGCATAAAACAGTCACCTACCCGGATTTGAGGTATTTACTGCATAATCGACTATTATAACCAAAAAAATGGCTTTACCAGCAAAATTAGATTGTGTCACTCATAAATATTCCTAAAAAAGTATGGTGCATTGTTTAATTGCTACTTTTAAATATAACTGTTCCTGACGGGTAGACATATAAACTCATAAATAAACATTAACAAGTATCTTACTATTTAGGACCAGACTCACATTGCAAACAGCTTGGATCCAGATGAGACAACCAGTGGTTCGGCGTCTATTCAGGCTCTAAGCTGCTGTCAATAGTTTCTCAAAGGGAAGATTGAAACGGAAGTATTAAATACAGTAAAACCTCTCTATAACGGCCACTAAATTGTGTTAATTAGTTGGTATTCAGGGCATGTCACTGCTTAAAGCAAGGTTAAAGTAAAACAGAACACTCCTATAGGAGCGTTCTGTTTTACTTTCACATTGCTTTTAAGCAACCATCTACCTTTAATACAAACTACGTTATGTAATTTAGTGACCGTTATAGAGAGGTTTTACTGTATTGCACAAGATCAAAATCTGAGCAGACATGGTTTTTGTCACAGCAGTATAATGATTAAGAACGTTAGAATATTAATATTTCAGACCAATTGTACACTTATCCATTTCCACAGTTTTTCAAAATTACAAGCTGTCTAGTGGTGTCACTGTAACTGGTTTATATTTACAATAATGTAAAACAACATTTAATTTAAGTTAAATCTCGTTAGTTTGAAATTGTAGTAATAAATAATTGAGAAGTTTTAGGCGTGTGGCTTCTTTACGCGGAGTGAAATGTATGCAGGAAAGTCCATGGGGAACTTTCTGTATGACTTTTGTCCTGCATTAAGCTGCCACCTGTCGTGAAGATCGATGGTGATACTTGTTTTAGTGTTCTAACTATCGGTGTTTTACTGTGCATAAAAACAAACAATGCTGCTTAAATATAAGGGTATTATCAGAGGTCCATATAAGATGCGTAAATTAAAACATCTTCAAAAATAACTCCTATATTTCTCCACCGAACCCTGTGGCGTGAAGCATCGAAGAGAATATTCTTAACCCTTCTCTTGCTGAATTTTAAAATACATTTCTCCTTCTTTACCCATGCCCTGTTGTATACATATATGTTGTTACATATATCTTCACTGTGTACACATATTGCGCTGTGCAATCACTGCTGCGGGTTGCACTGGTTGCACAATCAACTTGTAAATAGTGCAGACCCTGATGAGACAGCTCCTGTAGGAACTGTCTCATCTGGGTCTTCACTATTGGTGTATTGACGTGAATAGCAAGCGAAGGGTTAAGAGTGGTTATAACATAGGGTTTGGTAGAGAAATGACGATTTTAGTACCTGAGTATGTACCTTTATCTGTTGCTCTGTATTTTTATGTGTCAATTTGGATGCATTCAACCTTGGAAAATGGTAAAGTACCTGATTTATGTTCATTCAATCCCCGTGGTAAGCCAATTATTTCTAATGATATGATACATTTTACTCTCAGCGCGTGAAACGAGTTAATTAACTGATTAATAGCTTGCTCAGTTAAACCTACACATGTTCATTGTGATTGATATTTGTAAACCTGGGTCCAGACGGTATTGCGTGTAAAACTGCTACTCGATTGGTTCCCACTGCCAGTCACCCATGTATTAATAATTATCCCTTTACCCCATGAATATTCGTGTAAACAAATAATAACACCATGAATATTAACTTGATTATTTTTTATAACAGCACGTGGACACAGGAGGTTTTGGCCATGGTAGAAACTGTAAACTCATAACTATATTATATCATAAGCAAGCAGAGTAGACCCTGATCAGACGGCTCCTATAGGAGCCGTCTGATCTGTGTCTCCTGTGTTTGCAACGGCGTAAAGTGGCGTATTCATGAAGGAAAGGGTTAAAAAGCTGCTGCTGTGTTTAAACTCCATAGACACGTATTTCAATGATTTGCCAACCAACAGAACAGACCCAGATCAGGCAGCTCCTGTAGCAAATGTCTGAACGGGACCTGCTTACACACTAATATACAGTAGAACCCCTCTAAAGCGACCACTTAATGAATAAACACGGGTGTCGTTATACGCAGGTGGTTGCTTAATGTAGGACAACAGTAATTCAGAAAGCTTTCTGAATTTCTTTTAGCCTGCATTAAATTACCACCTGCATCTAGCACCCAGAATTACACCTCTTTCAGGTGGACGCATTAGCGGGGGGTGGTACTGTATATCTGATTCTAAAGTGTCTTCCAATGGCCAAATTGTCCTGTGTTCAAACATAGTTATAAAAATGGAGTTATTTCGGGACGTCATTATTTATAAAGTGAATATTCATAGAATAATGGTTAATACAGAAGCACCTAAATGAGGTTAACTTATTGGTCTGTAAGGCAGGTGGTAGCTTAATACAGGTCAAAGGTAATGCAGAAAGCTCCTGTATGAGCTTTCTGTATTACTTTTGTCCTGTATTAAGCAACCAATTGCTTTTCAAGATTCCTGTGTCCAATTAATACAAAGTCGCTTAGATAATGCAGCAGGCGATTCAATGATGAACGAAGACGCATATGTTATTTGCGGTGTGCGGTGGTCTAGTGGTAACGCTCTTGACTACCGGTCCGGAGGTCCGGGGTTCAAATCCCGGTCCCTCCCGGAAATTTCAGAGACGCTTTTCAGTATCTCCCATCCGCACCCAGGGGTTAAAATGGGTACATGTGAGGGTCATTAGCCGGTACTGCGGCTGCATGATTGCGCCATATGCTAGCAGTGCTCAATATTGTAGGCGAATGACTCATATTCAAAGGGGACTGTTCCTTATCCGTGTTCCGTAGATTAATTGCTATTACAGCACATGGATACAGGAAGTTTGATCATTGCTGAAACTGAAGAATCCTATATACAGTACAACCTCTCTATAACATCAAGTATATACCCTACAGTACAACCTCTCTATAACATCAAGTATATACCCTACAGTACAACCTCTCTATAACATCAAGTATATACCCTACAGTACAACCTCTCTATAACATCAAGTATATACCCTACAGTACAACCTCTCTATAACATCAAGTATATACCCTACAGTACAACCTCTCTATAACATCAAGTATTTTGTGTAGAAGGCAGGTGACCGCTTAAAGCAATGTGAAAGTAAAACAGAACGCTCCTATAGGAGCGTTCTGTTTTACTTTCACCTTGCTTTAAGCAGCCACCTGCCCTAAATACCAACTAATTAACACAATTTAGTGGCCGTTATAGAGAGGTTTTACTGTATATTATATCATAAGCAATAGGCACTGTCTGATCTGGGTCTTCTCTGTTTGCAATGGCGTAAACATGTGTATTTATGGGATACATGGTTAATATTCAAAGCGGGTGGTTCCATATTTATTTCACGGAAGAGTCCATTTAGTATAAAAAGGCTTAATTGGCGATAACGTTTTGAAGGACAAACTGTACAGACCCGATCAGAGGGTTCCTCTAGGAACCCCTCTGGTCTGGGTTTACACTGTCTATAGTCCAAGTACACCCGATCCCCGCATTCAATGACGATATCTTCTATGGGCCCTCTATTGGGTCTACATTGTCTTTAAACGTATACTCGTTTCCAACGGTCAATGGGATCATTATTCCAGTCACATATGTGGACATATGTTGTTCCTGTCACGTATGTGGACATATGATGTTCCTGTCACGTATGTGGATATATGTTGTTCCTTCACGTATGTGGACGATTTTGTTCCTGTCACGTATGTGGTCATATGTTGTTCCAGTCACGTATGTGGACATATGTTGTTCCTGTCACGTATGTGGACATACAGTGGTAAATACACTATTCCTACCCATTTTCCCGTTTTTCTACGCGTAAGAAACGGGTAGTGAACGGTTAACGAACGGTTAACGAACGGTTACGCGATAAACGGTTTACACGCGTTAAACGCGTAAAGAAACGATTATACCAAAGAAGTTGCGGTAGGTGCATAAATTTTCCGTTTCATGCGGAGATTTCGGATCTTATCGATGATAGCCGTTTTCAAAAAAGTCCGAATGAAACGGGTTAGCCAAAATAAGAATCGATTCGTCACTCAACGAACTTTTAGCGGTTCAATCCCGGCTAGTGCACAGGTGCTAGGCGTGTGGCCATTTCACAAATACTGCTTATAAATACCTTCAAATACGTTTAGACATCATAACTTGACATTATAAAAAAAAAGAAAAAAAAATGATTTTTTTTTTTTCGTATAATATATTACTATATAAAGGTATGTAACTAAATGGTCCAAAGTGGCAGAAAAAATGCACCAACTACATTCCGCGTCTTGTTACGACGTCAATTTCCGCTCGATTTCAATCAAATATGAGTCAATGCACGCAGAAATGTCCAGTCTTTCAAATATACACCATTGATTGCCGATCATAAGCCGAAAAATTACTGTTTTGAGACGATAAACTCCAGCTTAGATTTAGTCGACCGAGTCACTACCGACACATACATGCACATTTTCACCACTGATGACATCGAAAGTCACACTAGATCTCATAATATGGTCCGTTTTCCACTCTCATTCAATAAAACTAACATAACTATTCAACTTACTGTCGATGTCAACCTCAAAGTTACTACCGGTTCTACGAAACTGAAGAGTTTTCGAAACAACCCGCGGCTGTCAACATTCGGCCAGCCATGATTTTTCGTGACCCGGAAATGCTTGAAGCGAAGAAGCGACTGGTGCCCGGCAGACCATTTGACTACTATAAAGCAGGTAACAAGTGCCCTGTAAACTGCTGATTATGTTCGCCCAAAATTTAGATTTTCTATTCTAATAAGACTGAAAAAAAGAGAGAACTAGCTCTATTTAAAATTTAATTACAGCCTTCATTTCATATATATATATTAGGAACAATGACTATAGTTACTTGGTAATTATACTGATTATTTTATAATCATTTGCTTTCTATAATATATGTGTTAATTTATTTTTCATATATAGTGTCCAGCATATGACTGAAAAATGTATACGTCGACTGCATTTTATTTTCCAGTTAACATTTCCCTGTTCAATAATCATGTAAGAAAAAGTAACACCATGAATATTTATTAGATTAATTTTTATCATTTTCAAGGGCATGTTTGCTTCGACGAATGGTATAGAATTATATCTATATACCATGGCACAAATGGAGTAGATCCTGGTCTTCTACGAGCTATCTGATTTGGGTCTATACTGTTTTCAAATGCGTGAAAAGGTGTTTATAGGAGGGAAAGGGTTAACAGGGTGTTTTATACAGAAACCGGGCACCAGTAATCATGTTTACAGGGCACTTGTTACCTGCTTCATAGTAGTCAAATGGTCTGCCGGGCACCAGTCGCTTCTTCGCTTCAAGCATTTCCGGGTCACGAAAATCATGGCTGGCCGAATGTTGACAGCCGCGGGTTGTTTCGAAAACTCTTCAGTTTCGTAGAACCGGTAGTAACTTTGAGGTTGGCATCGACAGTAAGTTGAATGGTTATGTTAGTTTTATACAATGAGAGTGGAAAACGGACCATATTATGAGATCTAGTGTGACTTTCGATGTCATCAGTGGTGAAAATGTGCATGTATGTGTCGGTAGTGACTCGGTCGACTAAATCTAAGCTGGAGTTTATCGTCTCAAAACAGTAATTTTTCGGCTTATGATCGGCAATCAATGGTGTATATTTGAAAGACTGGACATTTCTGCGTGCATTGACTCATATTTGATTGAAATCGAGCGGAAATTGACGTCGTAACAAGACGCGGAATGTAGTTGGTGCATTTTTTCTGCCACTTTGGACCATTTAGTTACATACCTTTATATAGTAATATATTATACGAAAAAAAAAAAAAATCATTTTTTTTTCTTTTTTTTATAATGTCAAGTTATGATGTCTAAACGTATTTGAAGGTATTTATAAGCAGTATTTGTGAAATGGCCACACGCCTAGCACCTGTGGGCTAGTGTTGACGATTTGCTCATTTAGGTAACGATATGTTCTTAAATTTTATTTGTACAAAGCTATAATATCAAATATCAACCGTATATCTAACAAATGGATTGAAGAATTAGTTCTTTTTGAGTAGGTTTCTACATTTCAGATAAAAAAAAAATGTCACAAAGTAAGCCACTAAATTTTGGATCTAGAATGAAGAAACCTACTAAATAATTTAGATCTATTCTACTTCTTAACCCTTTCCTATTTGGATATTTCTGTCAGAAAAAATGACACCATGAGTATTTATTAGATCTTGCTGAATTTAACAACGGTATAAGTGCACACGCCTTTTTTATATTTGTAGAAAATATAGTCAACTCTATTTATTTATAATTTCATAAGCAGAGTGGGTCCTGATCCGACGGCCGCTACAAGAGCCTTCATGTCTAGGTTTACTCTGTTTGCAAAGGCGTTAGAGTGTTAAATCCACGCGTGTGTAATGGGATAAGCAAATAATGCAGACCCAATATCAAACGGCTTCATCGCGAGCAATCTGATCTGAACCTATTACGTTTTCAATGGTGTTTTCATCATTATGAGGTAGATCTAAAGCGTTTTAAACAAATACAGTAAGCATATTTCATGCTCACATATAACTATGAAAACGTTCTTATTATTTTGTTACTTTGTGAAAATTAAACCTTTGTATGCCGAAATTTAAAAGTGGAATGGCCCATCATATTCCATTCACTATTACCAGACTTATATTTGCTAGATGATTTTTAATTAGGCCTATGAAAATACTAGTGAAGACCTTGATCAACACCCTGATTTTGTAGCTATATTGTCTGTGTTTTGAATGCTTTCAAATGCCAGTACTTTTGTTCCCCGCGTTCAAATATTTAAAAAATGCTAACTCTATAATAGTTATGAATGCATGAAAATAAATTGTCTTAGTTGAAGACTTTATTATTTACCCAGCCTAAATATACGATCAAAGCTGCCAGATAAATCCCGAGCTATTTTCTCAGCAGGGGACAATGGTCTTGACAGTGATCACACCACTGCTTTCTTATCAACAAAGTTGCGAACTATTACGTAACAGAAATACCAAATAATGTGCCCAATGATCTAAAGGTATGCTTTTTAACTTCTCCAAAATACAAGAAAACTATGTTTTGAATAATTGTAGATCTATGGCTCAGCACAAAATTAAAACCAAACGTTTTAGACCAATTAAGATTTATATAAATTTTAAAGTTTTAAAGATAGTTAAGATTGATATGATCTAGATCTATTGTAAAATACTTCTACTATATCTTCTACGGTACTGTACGTACAGTAGCAAAAAAGACATTTTACAACACATAGATGAACGCAATGAGAATGTAGATCTATATTTTAATATAGTTCTAGATCTAGCTAGATCTTATAGAAATGAAACGAGAATTAAAAGTTTAAATACTGTTAACCCTTTCGCTGCCAATATCTGATCTGTGATTACCATTGCAAACAGTTTGGATTCAGATGTGATGCAAAAGGTTTTGGACACAGATGAGACGCCGAGTAACTCGGCATCTCATCGGGATCAAAACTGTTTGTTACTGTTACTATGTTTTGAAACAAAAATGAAGAAAATCAAAAGAATAAAAATTTGTTGCAGACGACAAAGTTAGCAGACGACAGAGTTTGGCAGCGAAAGGGTTAATTTTAATTTTACATATCAGGAGTGTCCAACAGGTAAATGAGAATGTCTCCCATTTCAAAGAAAGATCATATCAAGGATTACCTCCCTTTCGTCCATGATTACTCCCCTTTCATCCGGGCACTTAAACGTTTAGGAAACGCGTTAAGATACGCGTAAACAAACGGTTAGAAACCCGTTTATCGAAACGGCTAAGAAACGGGTAACGAACGGTTAGGTAACGCGTAAGAAACGCGTTAAGTGGGTAGGAATAGCGTATTTACCACTGTATGTTGTTCCTGTCATGTATATGGACATATGTTGTTCCTGTCACGTATGTGGACATATGTTGTTCCTGTCACGTATGTGGGCATATGTTGTTCCTGTCACGTATAAGGACATATGTTGTTCATGTCAGTCATGTATATGGACATATGTTGTTCCTGTCACGTATGTGGAAATATGTTGTTGTTCCTGTCACGTATGTGGAAATATGTTGTTCCTGTCACGTATGTGGACATATGTTGTTCCTGTCACGTATGTGGACTTATGTTGTTCCTGTCACGTATATGGACATATGTTGTTCCTGTCACGTATGTGGACATAGGTTGTTCCTGTCACGTATGTCGACATTTGTTGTTCCTGTCACGTATGTGACGTATGTGGACATATGTTGTTCCTGTCACGTATGTGGACATATGTTGTCTAGTGAAACTTATCTCATTCGTAACCATGTGAAGAACAGAGTCGCCTGTTTAATCATTTAATCTACAGCATATATAAATATTCAATTGGCAATTACAAACTGCTAGAATTCAGACCAGACGCCGAATAATCGCAGCGTTTGGATGTAAGCTGTGTACCAGTGTTTAATCATTTCCTTAATATAAACGCACTTTCACGTTTGTTTTACATATTTGCAAACAGAGTAGACCCGGTTAAGAGTCAGTATCTGCTCTGTTTGGTTTAGGCATGATATTGATCTGATTCTACATTTTTCCCAAGCAAAATAATTCCTTGAAACCTTTACTTTATATAAATTGAGCTGATGAATATTCATGACGTGATTATTTTCCTTACATGAATACTGAACTGGGATAGAGTTAAAGCGTACAAGACTTTACCATTACCTTGCCGTGAAAAACATAATACTTGCTCAAAGTTTGGTTGAGTGCAATTGTGACAAAATCCGATCCGTTCAAGATTTTGAAAAGCTTTTAACCCTTTCTGTGTTCTATATTTAGTCCAATTCACCTATTCATAGACAAAATAGTTATAATGAAACGTGGAAGGTGGCCATGTGTAGTCATTTCAGAAAGTAAAGAAACAGATCTATCAAATGTCATTAGCAAACAGAGCAGACCCTGATCAGACGGCTCTTATAGGAGCCGTCTGATCTGGGTCTTCCCTGTTTGCAAATGTGTGAAAGGGCGTTTATATGAAAGAAAGGGATAATCTAGTGATAAAACAGCTTTGATTATGACGAGACGCTGAGTCTACAGGGTGTCCCAAAAAGAACAGAACCCTGGAATAGATGTGTATTTTAACCAATGTAATCGGACACTTTTAAATCTAAATATTCAGTTTTGTAGATATGTCATTTGTGCATATTTCTGTCAAATTTCTCCAAAAATTATGCATTGGTTTTTAAAGATATGAGTATTTTAATGAATACACCTAAAATCTGTTTTAACATGATATACGTACGTTGCATAGTCCATGCCTATATCAAGTTAAATATAGAGTTTTGAATGCTTTCGTTTAATTGCTGATATCTTAAAAAAACATTTGAATACATTTGGACAAAATTTAGACAATATGTGGCAAAATGTTGTCTCTACTAAGCTACATGTATATACATTTAAGCTAGCAATATTGACAGAAATGGGATAACTTGCATATCTTAATCCCGGGTTCCGTTTTGTTTTTGGGACACCCTGTAGATCTAAATTGTTCGCAAATGCTTGTGGGTTAACATGAACACGGCTTGTCTGTTAACTATTGTGGCCATTTGAATATTTTATAGTAGCTCTTGTATATCATTTCTTGTGCATTTTGTGGGACGTTTCGTTTCTTATAATCTTTCTGTCAAACATACTCTGACTGTAGTCGTGTCTCATCATGATCATGACCATGATAATCATGATCATCACATCATCATCATCACCATAAAAGTAATAATAATAAAATGCAATAATGATATGTAATGATAAGTAAAAGCGTAACACTCTATTTTGAATCAGAGTAGTTGGTCTACAAATCTGCAAATGTAAATGTTTTCATTTATTTTTGTAGCAAATAAAACTACCATTTAATCTGAAACTCAAACGTGCAATTCATCAATCGTTATACTCGTATACACGAGATGCGTCACATTCACTCTGTAATACAGTAGATACAACGATTATGCAAATGACATTGGCAATAGAAACTGTGATTTCAAGAAGTGTTTCGATTAACTCTTTCAATGCCAGCATTGTCGTCTGCTCGACACATTTTCGTTTGTTTCGAGTAAGCAGTTTTTTCTCATTTTCATTATAAAACGACAAACAGAGAGTCACACAGTCTAAATCGCGATGAGACGCTGAGTTACTCGGCAGTTCATCTGGATCGAAACTGTTTGCATATGATATCACAGACCCATCTTAACGGCACTGAAGGGTGTAAGATTCAATCAACAATATTGTTTTTGGCTATGTATTCTTATATTCTCGCCCAACTTTGAGTTTCTTTTTTGTATTATACATTCTTGTACAATGACAATGACAATGCTTTTATTTGTAGTTAAAGGCCTCCGGCCCAAAATACCATCAATATTACATATAATTTGTGGGACATCAATAGTTCAAATAACATAAACAGAACATGTATACATATATAAATGTTGAAAATAACCCAATGCTTTAACTTTTACCCCGTGACTTCTCTATACATATTGCAAGTGGACAAGTTTGTTCAATGGCAGGATTGCTATACTGAAGGAGCCCAAGTGCATACAATAGTTAAGAACTCTTTAGCTCCTCTGGCATAACACAAGCGATAATAACCATGGCGTGTTAGTATATGTATTATCCACTTACGATATGATCAACCTTCAACGTTAGGTCTCGGTTAATTGTTAAATTATTCATTCTTGAATGGGCTGCTGTAACCATACGTCTCTATCTAAGAATGCATGCTCAAGAAACTTAGCAATAGCTAATATACTACCAGGTCGAGTGTCAGACATCATGTTTATAAACAATTGATTACATACAACACCCTTAGTCCAATTGTCCCTGAAGTAATGTAATCTCAGTTGTTCATACAATGGGCATATAAGCAGAAAATGTATTTCGTCCTCAACTATATATATATCATTTCTCAAGCAGTGCGCACAGAACCGAAAATCCCGATCCACATTTTCATGTCGGCCCTTCTCGATCATGAGCGCATGGCTTGAGCACCTAAAGTTTGATAAAATCCTCTTATATATAGAAGGCATTGACATTAATAGGTACCTTTCCGGGTTTAAAGCACTTTTGTAAAGTTTATAGGTAATTGCCTTTGAGGACGAGTTTATGTCTGCCCACAAGCTCTGCTGCGCACAATCTATAACTCTTGATGTAAATAGCTTACATGTAGTTTGTAACTCACCAGATGGGTATGTTCTTGGATGATATACTGACCCAGTTCATTGTTGCATGGCTCGGTAACTGGACTTCAGCCCAGACACTGCTTAGTATGGTAAAGACGTACACACACAAGACATTGCAATACAGTATCTTAACCCTTACCCCGCTAACCGCCAATACAATATGGTGCAAATGCCCCGTTTTGTAAATACATGTATGCCGGTTATAACCGTTTAACCCTTCGTCGCCAAATTTCTAATTGTCGTCTGCAAACAACTTTTGTTAAATCATTTGGTAAAATAAGACAATGAGATAGATAAATGCAAATTTCAAAGGAATGAAGCACAGACATATAAATAGAGGTTGAGACAACACGTGAAGTCCCTGATTAGGCGCCGAATTGAAATGACGCCAAAATGAATCGAACATTCGGTTCATATCTTGTAATGGCTACAATGGCTACTTGGGAATGATTCATACATTAGATTCATTCTCAGTGTTATTATATATTACATTTTCTGGTCTTTCGTGATCTACAGTGTCAGTGCTTTGAAGCTATGAAAATTGAATACCGCTTAAACCGGTACTAGGGGCGTGAGCAGTGTTGCACCTTTCATAACTGCTCCGCTTAAGTCGGTACTAGGGGCATGAGCAGTGTTGCACTTTTCATAACTGCTCCGCTTAAGTCGGTACTTTTTCATAACTGCTCCGCTTAAGTCGGAACTAGGGGCGTGAGCAGTGTTGCACTTTTCATAAATGCTTCGCTCAAGTCGGTACTAGGGGCGTGAGCAGTGTTGCACTTTTCATAACTGCTCATAAAACTCATTTAAACCGAGTCTGAACTTTTCTCTTTTCACATTGCTAATTTTGCTTTCGAGGGATCTCCTACAATCAGAATTTAGTCAAAGACGAATACAGTCCAAGATGGCACATGCATTACCCGTAGTTCAATAGTATCTGTATTGTAAATATAGTAAAACAATCGATACTATGACAGTTTAGTAATTAAGAATTTATTGTCTTTGTAGGCAGGTGGCTCCTTAATGCAGGGTGAAAGTCATGCAGAAAGCTCCTAGAGGAGCTTTCTGCATGACTTTCATCCTGCATTAAGATTCCACCTGTGTTAAATCTATGCGGTATGCGCTCTATTTGTTAACAACACATCAAGGTTACGATATAATAGAATAAAATCACGTGCGAGTGCATAAAAGCTATTAATATTACTCATACGGTTTACTCAATAGTGTTCTCAATACTAGACTGGACCGTTTATTTGTTGTTAGGTTTTTTTCTGGATGTGCATGCGTGCGTGCGTGCGAGCGAGCGCTCTTATTAGTGTGTTTTGCAGTAAAGGTGAATTCAGGTTATTTTGTTTATAGTGTCCATTACAAAATACTCGGTCAAAACCAACACCAACTAGATTTTAATAGCACTGTATGTTTTGCCTCAACGCCATATCTGCTTCTTCTAATCATTAACCTGCCGAATAAACAATGTTTCCTCAAACTGTTATACTACATATTGTAGTTACTTACAAACTTCGTTCAAGCTTTTAAGAAACTATCGACGGAATGCCAAACAGTTTGGATCCTGGTGAGGCACCGAGCTATTCGCGTCTTATATGGATCCAATCTTTTTGCAAATGATGGCTTGTTTCGTGATAGCCAGAAAAAATATTAATCTAGGCTAAAAATCCTCGTAATTTGTCAATGAGTTGGTCTGTGTTGTTTTTCGTTAGCCACCGATATAACACATGATGCATCGTTTTGTTGGTCATAGAAGGCATTGAGGGATTAGTTTCTTATCTATATATAAGCAGCATCTTTTATCGCACATTTTATGGTTATATGTTAAGCGTAGTTGAAGCTCTCGAGAATTTGTTTTATGTTATACCGAAGATATGCCAAGGTCATGTAGGGCTAGGTGAAAATACATCTCTTTAGTTAATGAATATGCATGTAAGAATGTGTGACTTCCTGGGTTAAGAGAATGTTTTTTTAATACGATGGAAGTTTGGTAATGGCGGGCAATGTAGAATTAGATATAAAACAGTTTCAAGCGAACAGGACAGTATATTTGAGTTGTCAAACTTGGATCTGTTGTTTGCGTAAATACATGTACTCGTAGTTCACGTTGGCTCTACTGATCAGGATATGATATGTACTGTTTGCTACAATAATTAATTTCCGAGGAATAAAAAGATAATATATCCTGAAAGTTAGAGATCCTTCGAAAGCATAAGTAGCAATGCGAGAAGAGAAAAATGAAACTCATATTCTGTAATCTGATAATAGCAAATGCATAAGTTGTAGGTAACATTGGTACTTTTGAGGTTTGCAAGTTCTATGTATACTTTATGCCAGAGGAGCTTTCTGCGTGACTTTCTACCTGCATTAAGCAGTCACCTGCCTAAAATATTGAAATAGCTCTTTGTCAAAATTCCGGTTTAACCCTTTCGGCGCCAAATTTCTAATATTCGTCTGCAATCTAAGTTTGTTAAATCATTCAGTAAAATAAGGAAATGAGATAAATAAATGCAAATTTCAAAGGAATAAAGCACATATATAGAACTAGAGATTGAGACAAATAGTGAAGTCCCTGATCAGACGCCGCCTTGAAAAGGCGGCGTCTGATCTGGGACTGCACTATTTGTCGTGGTGGATTTACTCGACTGTGGCGGTGAAAGGGTTAAATGGGTTATATTGTATTACTGTAAGACCATGAATGTGTATGTTCAGCCCTTATCTAGCTATGAGTGATCTGATCGGTACAAACAGCTTGGATCCAAATCAGACCGCGTGTTGTTTGGCGTCCGATCAGGATCAGAGCTATTGGACACTCAGTCATTTTGTGTCTCCAATGCTTGAACGAGTCTGCAGTATTTACACATGGCAGAAGTAATTACACATTTATTTTCTACAGGAAAGGATTAACCGTTTCCCTACTGAATATTCATGTTAGAAATAATGACATGATAAATATCTATTACCTGAAGTTTTATATGGCACATAGGATTTTGTAGAGTCTATATCATTCCCTAAGCAAATATAGCAGATCCTGATCCGACGGTTCCTACAGGAGCCGTCTGATCTGGATATTCCCTGTAAGACGTTTACAGAAAGGCAAGGATGAACTTAAACGCTTTGTGCTGGCGGCATTTTATTGGTCATAATTTTGTGCTTGTGGCATTTTATTGGTCATATTTTTGTACTTGTGGCATTTTATTGGTCATATTTTTGTGCCTGCGGCATTTGATTGATCATCTTAAATACTTCTATTTAACCCTTCAGTTCCATGACGACGGATCTGTGATATAATTTTTCGATTCTGTTCATTCGGTTACATGTATAAAGAAATTGAACAAACGCCCACTTTAAAACTTCAAGCGGATGACAATATTTCTACCAGACGACAATGCTGGAACTGAAAGGGTTAATGTCGTGGATTTCCGACTAATTTTCGGAAAAGAAAGTTTGGGGATGGAATAAGTGTGAGGTTGGGCGCCCATAAACCGGTTTAACCCCCCCCCCCCCCCAGTGACTTTTGTCACTGACCGTTCCAAGGCAGTACTTCCATCTTCCCCCTATTGTATGTTTGTTTTGTCTTTGTGCGTCTCTTGATGTTTTTATAGTTATGTATATTTGCTGGTTCCTTGTGTTGCTGTTCGGGCGACTGCTTGTTCTGTATGTGGTGTTTCCTGCATTACTCATTTTTGTACTTTCAAGATATCCACCATAACATCCTGCATAACTTCTACCACAAACTCCTCAACTACTGCTACAACCTCCATATATTCCTCAACATCCTCCATTACCATTCCAAACATCTACAAAATACTTCACAGCATCAAACTCAAACTTCCTCTGCAACATCAACAGTCTCCACAACTTCTGTAAATTACTCCACAATATTCAGAACTTCCTCTACAATATCCACAATATTCAAAAACTCCTCGACATACCAAAACCTCATCCACTACATTCTCAGGCTTCTCAATAACCTCTCCCATCTACAACCTCCAGAACACCCACAGCATTACCAGCCTCCATAATACATGTATCCTGGTCGATCTCTGCACCATTTACAACATCCTCCACAACAGCAATAACATTAACTGCCTCTTCCTTAAGCTCCACAACAACCTCCACAGATCCACAGAGAGCTCCACAACCCAGGACAATCTCAACAACATCTACAATTTCCTCAACCACTTCAATGATCTCCTCAAAAGCCTCGCCATCCTCCGCCATGACCTTCATTACATCCACAAGCTCCACTATGTCCTCAACAGCATCCCTAAAAGCATCCGCAACATTATCTACTACTCCCACAACTTCATCAATGTCAGGAACCTTCTTAGCAACATCGAGTACCTCCTTCAAAACATCCGCTACCTCAAAACCTCCTTCAAAAAATCGATAACATCCTCCCCTACTTCCACATCTATAACATCCTCCTCCAAACTGTTCTATATTCAGTCCAAATATCAATACCTACTCAAAAATGCATGGATATAATAGTTTTAATGAAATATTGAAGCTGGAACATTTTGACCAGCTTAGAGACAAAGAAACAGGTCTGTCAAATTACATTAGCAAACAGAGCAGACCCTGATCAGACGGCCGATTGATCTGTGTCTTTTCTATTTGCAGATGTGTGAAATGTATTTATACGAAGGAAACTTGCTGGATGACCTCTATGGCCCCTCTGTTCTAGGTCTACACTTTTTGAAAATGCCATTGAATGCGTCTCCCGCATTCAAAGTGTTAGTTCCTTACTCAGTCAGTTCTATGTCTGCCATTATAATTGTTTCTTAACCCATTGGTGCCTTTGTCTCTGAACCCTTTCCTTCATATAAACGTGTTTTCACGCATCTCCAAACAGAGAGTACCCATATCAGACGGCTCCTAAAGGATCCGTCTGGTCAGGGTCTATTATGTTTGCTAATGGAAATTGATAGATCTGTTTCTTAAATTTCTTGAATGGCTAATGGCTAAAGTCCTCACCTTCCATATTTCACAAAAACTATTCTGTCCATGAATTTCAGTAGACAATGAAATTTTAATAAACATAGAACGGAGAAAGGGTTTAAACTCCATGTGTAAATGATGTAAACCACGCTCATAGGACTCCTGGGGAAAACCTCTAACCTGGGCTGTACTGAACCCAGTCATGCATATGGCTTATATCAGCAAAAATGTATGAGTGCCAAAATAAGATCTGGACGGAGTTTCCTTAAATAATATGCATTTTGGAATAAATGGCTTTGCATAAGAAATTGAAATAATATTTAAATTAGCCCTTTCCTTCGACATTGCAATCAGAGTAGACCTATATCAAATAGACGTCTGATCAGGACGTGCTCTGTTTGCTTTTGAAATTAGAATATGTCTGACTCTACAGTTTGTGCCCATAACAAACATGCATGTGTACTGTGCATTTATAGTTATAGTAAAACCTCTTTATAGCGACCACTAAACTTTGTTAATTAGTTGGTATTTACGGCAGGTGGCTGCTTAAAGCAAGGTGAAAGTAAGACAGAAAACTCCTATAGGAGCGTTCTGTTTTACTTTCACCTTACTTTAAGCAACCCACATGCCTTTAACACACACTATTTGATGTAATGTAGTGGCCGTTATAGAGAGGTTTTACTGTAAAAAAGTGTCATCTTGCTTTCAGTCGGTAGAGTGCTCAATACTTGATATAAATTATTCTAGTGGCTTCTCTTAGCGTATATAGCTACATGAATGCTGAGTTTAACGGAATTCTGTGAGAAGATTTTCTCAACAATTATTAATAAGCTTTCATGTATTTATTTATTTGTGTAATGTTGATTAATGAATTTACAGCTACACAATTATGACGCTCTCTTCAGATGTACGGACAATTAAAAAAAGATAATTTGTCGTCTTCAGGAATTAACAGAAATTAACATCATTAACTGCCTCTGCCACTGTACAGTTATATGAACCCTTCTTGTCATTTTGTCAGCAACCTTTTCCTTTGTTTTAACGTAAAAAGTTCGATACCCGTTTGTTGCAGTTCAAGTATATTTAGATCCAGACTGTCTATGAAATGGCTCGGTGATTTGCCAAATATGGTCATGTCACCTGCGGAAATCTAATCATCGTTAAAACAATATTACGGAAGCCCTGGAGGGATATTTTAGTTACTTATTAGCACTTATTAGTTATTACTGATGTATTAGTAGTTATTTGTTATTACTTATTTGTTATGAATCAATGTTTGGTTCAACCATTTTGCAAAATGTCCAAGATTTTATTCATTAAAGATATTATATATTATAAGCAATGCAATTGTAATGCAATTGAACCTCTGGGGTCTTCCTCCACCTGTAATTAGCTGGACGTCGTGATATGACTGAAATACTTTTAAAACGACGTAAAATCCGATAAAAACCAAACCAAACCATTATAGAAAAAGCTTGACCGAAGTAGCCTATAGATCTATCTCATTCACAATCACAACAAGGAATACCAACTGTAATGTATATGTATATTTACACGTCTGCCTACAACAACAAAATGCACTTCAGTATCAATATAATACTTTGGGGGACATTTGTCACTTATTGTGACACAGTTCTTGTTGACGTCTTAACTAAGCGTAAATTATTATAAAAGCGTCTCTCTCCAGATATATTAAAGTTTTGTCTTGAACAATGTATTGTTGATATTTCAGGACCAACGTCAAAGGAACAAAAGGATTAAAGGCCTTTTTGAAAAAATCAAGCCACAGAAGAGACAGAGGAAAATGATGAAAGGAAAGAAAATGGAAGAATTTGCTAAAAATAAACTACTTAAAAAATGCTAAATATTACTAGGTAGTAACAAATAAGTACTAAGTAGTAACTAATAACAAATAAATAGTAACAAATAAGTACTAAGTGTTAACTAATAACAAATAATAAATAACAGTACTGCTTCAGTCGGCCTGTCATTGATTGTCAAATGTCAATCAGAACTGTCTTGGAGTGCATGTCTTGCAGTGTATTTGTCTGTTGTTTTAGAAGTGCTACATGATACTCTCAGCCGAGAGAGGAGGGCTGTAAATTTGACATTGTCCGAACATTTTTGGCAGTGATTACTGTAATAACTAATAAGTGCTAATAAGTAACTAAAATGTCCCTCCAGGGCTTCCGTACAATATATAGTGTCGTTATTATCCCGCAAAAATAACCAAGGTCTTCCAAAAGCGGTGATACTATAAGTATCTTCCCATGTCGCAACCTAATGGAATATTAAATCAAATCTGGGCAGCTATTAGTGTTTACCCTTTCCTTCATACAAACGCTTGTTCACGCTTTGGCAAACAGCGTATACCCAGATCAGGCAGTTCCTGTATGAGCCATATGATCAGGGTCTGCTCTGTGTGCTTATGAAATGATATAAGTATGAGTCTGCAGTTTCAACAACAGTAAAAATTCACTTGTTCATGATGCCATTATAAAGTTTGATTTAATGAATATTCATGACGTTATCAAATTCACGCATAAATATTCATCACGGGAAGAATTAACACAAAATTAAACATTAAAAATTAAACAGTACGTTTGTTCCCATATATGGGACGTAGGCAAACAGTGTAGACTGATCAGACGCCGCATAATGCGGCGTCTGATCAGAGTCTACACTGTTTGCTGATAGGAATTTCAATATAAAACAAAACGAAATTGAATATTTTGGCCAGGCACCCCTTAGATAAAAAATGGACTAATCCAATATATAAGCATGGAAGAATCCACTGGGCGCAAATGTGTTAATCTATTAACGCAATATACGTGTCGTAATTCCGTGCTTCCACTGATCCAGAAATCCAAACTAGCATTATACCCTTTACTCCATGATTATTCATGTAAGAAATAATAGGATCGTGAATATTAATGAGATTATTTCTTATGATAGGACATGAACACATGAATGTTGGTCCATGACAGAAATTGTTGAATCATTTCTTGTCTATATTATAGTATAGCATAAGCAAATAGTGCAGACCCTGATTCTAATCTGGACCTTCTTTGCTTGTAAATGTGTAGGAATGTGAATTCTGAATAAAGGGTTAAATATCGCATATATATCAAGATAAAAATACATTCAATTAGCAGACTGCCATAGCTGTATGATTTATTTGTCTTTAATTGTTTAATCGCTTGTGGAATTCCCTTTGTATTAATTGGAAAATCCATATTTTACAAAAGCAAAAATAACTAGAAGTGTGAGTATTTCAAAATCAAACTTCCGTTCGATCGTTTGTACATGTGTAAACATTATTTTCACCATTTTAAATGCACTGAGAGAAATAGACAAGTTTAAATTTAAGTTTCTGTTCTAGAACATCTACGTTAAAAACATTCTCTTTAAAAGCAGCTCATATAACCTGCTTACTTCCAATTCACGTTTTTTCATTTCGAATATTCCTTTTCACGTACACAAAAATGCAAGCGACTCGTCAATAATTGCAAAATAAAAATTGAGGTTTGAGATGCCGTACGATGCAGTACAAAAAACTCACAGCAACCACAGAAGCACAAATGAAGTGGACTGTGCCATTACTACATTTGAACTTCAATGGACTATGCAAATTACTCGATAAAACAGAAGTTTGAGTCATTCGATTTAAAATCTGGACAATTATAAAAGTATAAAAACAGACCGTTTAAAATCCGTTAGCAAACAGGGCATATCTTGATCAGACGGCTCCTATAGGCCCCGTCCGATCTGGGTCTACTCTGTTTGCAGATGCGTGGAAACACGTTGATATGAAGGAACGTGTCGAAGTACCACATAACTGTAACCCATTACTGCATAAATACCCCTTTGCAAACAGAGTATATCCAGATCACGATCTGCTTTGTTTGCTTATTAACACATGTTTGCGCTTCTATAAAATTCACATTGTGAAACCATTGTGATAAATAGAGCATTTGCTCCTATAGGAGCAAATACTCTATTATTCACAATGGTTTCAAACTACAAAATTCTAAAATTTTCCCTTTTCTCTAGTTAATGCTGATTTTGGTAGATTAATTAATAAAGGCTGGATCTAAAAATAGCCTTATAAATGCAGCAATACTTATTTTTTAAGTGGTCGTATTAGAGGGGTTCTGCTATATTGAACTTGGATACCTCCTATTTCGGGATAACCGGTCCTTTCAAAATTTACAATACAGAATTGTTCTTAAATGCATCACTGCGCATATCTGGAAACACATGTGACAGCTTAACCCTTTCGGCGCCAAATATCTAAATGTCGTCTGCAACCCAACTTTGTTAAATTATTCGGCAAAATAAAGAAAGAGACTAAATAGGCAAGGGCTCATGCATGATTATATGAGTTTTTACTGGAGCTTTCTGCGTTACACCCGTTTTGCAAAAGGGTAGCCATGTCCCTTGACCTGTACAAAACAATTGATGTATATATCTATGTTTGATCCACATGCTGTACCCATGTACCTGGGTGGAATAAAATATATGTTCTGTTCTGTTCTGCAGTAAGTAACCACCTGCTTTGTGAAAGACATATACGTTCAACCTTAAAGTGGTCACTTTAGAGAGAGTATAATGTAAAGGGAGTTTAAGAGGGGGTGTCTGTAAATATGTTATGGTCGCTTTGTGATATGGTGATTGTGTGACATTTTGAACTCTTTAGTTGCAGTTTAACATCAGTCGATATTATTTATCAGCCAGAACAGATTCTCAGTGTGTCCACTGTAAGACAGAAATCTGAATCACATGAGCGATAACAAGTTATGATTTATATACAGTGCATACCAAAACCAGACGGTGTTTGTCAGGGTCTACCCTGTGTGTTATGTGTCAGCTAATCCGTGTAGTGTAACCTGTCTTTACACTACAGTAAATGATCTCTACCACTATCTCGTAACCCTTTCCCTTATGAACATACATGCATGAATTTATCACTTCATCAATTCTCATTAACCCGTTCCACCATAAACGCGTTTTCGCGCATTTGCAAATTGAGTAGACCCATATCTGACGCATCCTGTAGGAGCCGTCTAATGAGGGTCTGATCTGTTTGCTCACGAAATTATAATAGATCGAACTCTATAGTTTCTATTAATATAAAAATCCTGTTCACGTATGCCATTATATAAATTCCATAGGAGCAAATGCTTTATTCATCACAATGGTTTCACAAAGTTACTTTTACAGAGTCGTCAATAGGCGTCAATGTGAGGGAATGAGTTAAACATTATACCTCCTTTAGGTGGTCGCATTAGCGGGTTTTTACTGTACATGGGAGCTAAAAGGTAAGGACACTACTTAAGTATCGTATAGCGATACTTTGGACTTAGTCCATCTTCCGAGGTACATAGCGGTTGCTTTAAGTTCTAACAAGTAACGGAATTGTCCAAAAGTCGAGGAATCCCTGAAACTCGATGCCCCATGTGATTGGTTTGTTGGTTATGTAATTACGTTCTTGAAAGGACTGATGTACTTACAGATTAATTGGGATAGAGAAGAACATTATTTGTTTCCATTGGTGTTTGAAACATTTCCCTGATGAATTTCCATGTAAGAAATAATGACGTCGAGAATATTTATTAGCTTAATCTTATAACGGCGTTTATACACATGATTGTTTAGTTTTGGAAGAAACTGTAGAATCAGATCTATTATGATATCATAAGCACACATGAAAGACCCTGATCAGACGGCTCCTATAAGACGTAAGAATTATATCAAGTAAAGGGTTAATCATTGAATATACGAGTATTAGTGTTTAATTATACGAGGGTTGTTACAAAAGTAATGCAACTTCTCGTATGCCTCAGAATCCATGTGATTCTTGCTGGTCATAGTTTGTATTGTTACCTGCCTTCATTTTCCACTGTCTGTTTCATGGCACTTGGTGGGAGTATTTATAAACAGTCTGGATTAAGGTAAGACGCTAAGTTACTTAGCGTGTATTTTTTTTATCTAAAACAATACCCATTACATCAGAGGCTATTTTTAGATACAGCCTCTTTGAATAAATCTACCGAAAAGAGCATTAACTAGAGAAAGGGAACATTTTAGAAGTTCGTAGTTTGAAACCATTGTGATAAATAAGGCATTTGCTCCTATAGGAGCAAATGCTCTATTTATCTCAATGGTTTCAAAAAGTGACCTTTACAAAGTCGACAAAAGTGGTCAATATGAGGGAATGGGTTAATACTGATAGGTGGATGTCAATGACAGTGTTCAAATATCACAAATGTTTCCCTTTGTCTTATATTTGTTTGTTTCGTATTGTCCTCTTGTTTTCGATACGTGTGTCCTTTTTCTGTATGAGTTTGATTGTTTGCAGTATCTATAGAGAAAGCTAATATATTGCATGTTGTGACAATTCATTGTATACATGCCTACCGGCCATCTCCAAATTTCGTTTCGATGGAATAGCTGAACTGGTCACTGAATTGCATCTATTGAAAATTAACTGTTTGTTTTTCTAGACGAAATCTTTGTTGTTGAGTCTTATTATTATTGTTACATGTTAAATACGCACATACGCTAATGATAATCATGGTACCATTAAGCGCAACAAAGTGTATTAACTCCCATGCCAGTTCTCTCTTTAAAGTAATCATTATGTCTCTAAAAGCATCATCGTTTAGTCTAAATATAATATATTGTTTGCTTGATTTTACTGCAAGAGTGTGGTGTTCCCGTTGAAATGTTGAACTGTTTCTGTTTGGGTTTTTTCCTAGACAAAATGTGTGCTATTGTTTATTATTATTATTGTTACATCTTAAATACGCACACATTCTAATTATGATCATGGTGCCATTAAGCGCAACAAACTGTATTAATTACGCTACAGTGCAAGTTCTCGCTTTAAAGTAATCATTATTTCTCTAAAACAATCATCGTTTAGTCTAGATGGAAAATATTGCTTGCTTGATTATACTGTAAGACTGGGATGTTCCCGGTGATTATGTTAAAATGTTGAAATATTTCAATGTATGTGATTGTGTAAATGCTACCCACATTCTTGGGCCTTACATGCATTGATAACAAAGGTTTGAAATTTTGAAAGAAGTTTGGCCGTTGCAGAAGCTGTGAAATCAGATTTATATATTTCCATAAGCAAACAGAGCAGACTCTGATCAAAGGACTCCTGCAGAAAACTTCTGACCGGGATTTTCTCTATTTGCACACATCACAATGCGTATCTATGGAGTACAGGGATATATGGTATGACGTCCTGTCACAAAGATTACAGCTAGTAAAGATGTCGAGCAACTATACGACCAGTTTGAATTAAAACTTTCTAACGGATTTGCGATACATTCGTGAAAGGTAGTAACACTTGATTTGCTAAATAATTAAAACTGGATCCTCGTTTTCTGAACATTATTTTAACAGAACTTTATCACCGAACGTGATTACCACGACAAACAGTGCAGATCATGCTCAATTTATATTCAAATAATTTATTGAAGTTATGCGTTTATTATTAGTACTATCATTTAACCCATTTCTTTCATAGAGATAACTTTTTTCGCGTCTTTGCGCGTCTTTGAAAACAGGGAAACCCCAATTCTGACAACTCCTGTAAAGGCTCTCTGACAACGTCTATCCTGGGGTTTTTTTGTTTGTTTTTTTATTTGTTTTGTTTGTTTTTTCTTGGTTTATTTATTTTTTTAATTTTAAAGATATGTTTATAGTTGCTCTAAAAATAACAAATCCTGGTTTCATATACTGAACATTCAGCTACATTTAAAACATAGTCGTCGTGATGTATTTTTTTCATGGGATATATTGTTAGTGTTACATATGTGAACGTCTAAAGAGCAAGACCGCTTTATCTCGTTCAAACTCATCAAAAAGCCACTTGCCCATTTATTAGCGACCTGACTGGCATTTGCAAACAGCTTGGACCCACGTGAGACGCCGAGTATATCGTCGTTTCATCAGCACCCAGGCTGTTTGAAAATCGGTCAATAATTTCTCAAGCGCTTGATAGAGCCAGAAGTTGTCAACATTCCGGTACAATAAAACACCTCCAAACCGGATTTAGAAGTATAGACGAATTTAGATACATTGAGACATGCAGCTGCGTAATCCAGGATGAAAGTCATGAAAAACTCCTTGAGGAGCTTTTTGTACGACTTGCACCTTGCATTAAGCTGCCACTTGTCTCCAAAGTCGATGTTTAATATTTCTAAATTGAACGTCCGGTTTAGAGAAGATTTTACTGTAGATCCAAATTTTGTATTTTCCAATATCGGTGTAGATGTTAAGAACAGAACTAATACATCTTATTCGGCTTAACCAAATAATTACGATTACACACCAATTAAGAATTGTTGAATGGCGGTACATGTCGAACCAAAGCCAAATGCTGATATACATTGTGTCGTATACTTCCTGGGGCAATGTTCCACACATATTATTGAATTTTGTTTCAGTGAAAGAATATGTTTAGTAACAACTCTCGACATAAGCACGTTAACCATTTATCCGCTATCCAAGAGTTGACTCACACTTGTAAACAGCTTCAATACAGATGAGACGCCGAGTAACTCGGCATCTCATCAGGATCCAATCTGCTTGACACTCGGCCAAAAGTGTTTCTGTTACTGGAAGTTGCGATCGTCTTTTGTTAGAACTCACGATAAATTCAGTTGTAAAAGTTTTAGTAAGAAGGGAACTATGTACGTGTAAACTTTGACGAAAGGCTGCAAAAAGATCATGGTCGAAAATAATCGAAATCTAGTGATGAAATATCCGAATAATGGCTAAAACAATTGCCACTGACAAATGCTGTCAGGGTAATAAAATATCTTAATTACTATGCTAGTAACTGGTAACTTCTAGTAAAAGTGAACAATTTATATTGTAAATTTCCACGGGTACAAACTGCTGGCAACAGTGAACAAATTTACATGGTCACCGATAAAAACTGATAGCAACAGTGCTACCGATACAAACTGCTAGCAAATGTGGACAATTTGGCTAGTAAACTGCCACCGATGAAAACTGCTAGTAACAGTGAACAATTTTGCTAGTAAACTGACACCGATAAACTTGCTAGCAATAGTGCACAAGTTTATTAGTGCACAATCACTGATAAAAACTGCTAGCAACAGTGCACAAGTTCGCTAGTAAATTGCTTTAGAAAAAAACATTAATGTATAAGGAGTAATTAAAATTCGGAACTATTTCACTATTAAATTGCAACTTACAAAATGTTAATATAACAAAAGAGTAATTAAAATCTTAACTAATTTGTTATTAGTTTGCAACCGACAAAAATGTTTATATAACAACAGGGTAATCAATTATGCGAAGATTTTTATTAGTAACTTGTAAAGAAGAAAACAAAGGTGTTCTTTATTGCCCCTTGGTTATGATCGTGAATTATGTATGTATGTTCAAATGAATAAACCTGTATTCTATAGTTGCTACTTTTGTCTTTGCCATATTTTACATTGTAAATGGCCAATGGCATTTTTTGTAATGCAGGATGCCAATAAACTGAACTGAACTGGTTATAAATTACTAAACATAATTATGCAATGCAAACATGATTAGCAACTTCTGTAAGTCTGGGTAATTATCATTATACATTAGTATTACACGTATTAATTCTACTGTTGCTACAGAATAGGCTACTTTATTGAATGGGAAACATTAGTTTGTATAGCAATGTATATAGATTTACACAGTGGTCCTTTTCCAGCTATTCGCTATCTGGCTCGGAATTTGAAAACTGATTGGACCCAGACGAGACGTCAAGTAACACGGCGTCTGATCAGGATCAAATATGTTTGACGCTCGGTCAATAGTGTCTCAAAAGCTTTATCAAATTGCACCAACGATCCCATATATGGGACGTAGGCAAACAGTGTAAACTCTGATCAAACGCCGCATTATGCGGCGTCTGATCAGAGTCTACACTGTTTGCTGATAGGAAATTCAATATAAAACAAAACAAAAATGAAAATTTAGACCAGACATCCCTGAGATAAGAAAAAATGGACTAATCCAATATATAAGCATGGAAGATTCCACAGGGAGCAAATGGGTTAATCAAATCGAATGTTGTCAACTTTGAAAATATCCATGCTGGAGCAGAAATTTTCACTGCAGGGTAAGGGTTAAAAAACTGCTGAGTCCATTACCGCATAGTCTATTTTTAGACACAACCTCTGTGAATAAATCTACTAAAAAGGAGCATTTACTAGAGAAAAGGAAACTTTTAGAATTGTTTATTTTTTAAACCATTGTGACAAAGAGAGCATTTGCTCCAATGGCGCAAATGCTCTATTCGTCACAATGATTTAAAAAGGTGACTTTTACGTCAAAATGCGTCAATACGAGGGAATGGGTTAATCCTTTTGTCGCCATAGGCGAATTCGTGATAACCTTTGCAGACAGCTTAGACCCAGGGGAGACAACGAATAACTGGGAGTCTCCTCGGGATACAATCTGTTTGACACCGATTATAGTTTTATATAGAAATGGAAGAAAACACCCCTTTGAAACCAATGTATTTGGTGCGGAAAGGGTTAAATATGTAGCCATGATACGCAAACTATCTGTTCGCAATATTTGGCGCTGATTACATGCTATGAGAGTGGACGTGTTTTGACAATGAGATGTCGATGAAATCTGTTCTCAGATATTGGCTTATTACCTTATTCCAATGATACCAACGGAGCATGTGATCATTTTATTGCCCTTCCTGGTGGGTTAATAAAAGCAGACATTCATACAAGTGTCGAAGTTTTACTGCACTTGTTTTATCATTTTCTAAATATTAATCTATGAATAGTCATGTAATAAATAGTGACACCATGAATATGAATTAGATTGCTTTTTATGATGGCACGTTAACCCTTCGCTTACTATTCACGTCAATATACCTACCTGTAAATAGTGAGACCCAGATGAGACAGCTCCTGCAGGAGCTGTCTCATCAGAGTCTGCACTATTTACAAGTTGATTGTGCACCCAGTGCACTCCACAGCAGTGATTGCACAGCGAAATGTTTGTACACAGTGAAGATATATGTAATTATACAACAGGGCAAGGGTAAAGAAGGAGAAATGTATTTTAAAATTCAGCAAGCGAAGGGTTAACGCAGGACAGTTTCTCTATGACAGAATCTGTAGAATCAGATCTATAGTATTATATAATATAGTAAATTACATGTAAAGGATGATTTTGTTTTTATCTATAATTCTTAAATTAAGTCAATTTTTAATAATTTTATTGATATCTCTATCCTAAATTTCATTTGTTTCAAATATTCTCTACGCATTATATATATTCAATTCTGTACATGCAATTTGATCATGTGAAGCACTTTTCAACGCACACATCCTGTGTGAAAATAGCGCTATATAAATGTGATATAATAATAATTATTATATAAGCAAACAGGACAGATCCTGATTAGACGACTCCTACAGGAGAACAGGGTTAGCTTTAATTAGCAAGTCTCAAGTTGCTCTTAACCTATTCCATCATATAAACGTGTTTTCATGCGTTTGCAAACAATGTAGACCTAGATCAGACAGCTCCTATAGGATCAGGGTCTACTCGGTTTGCTAATGGAATTTTTAAAATAATCTGTTTTCTTACTTTCTAAAATGACTACAATGTTACCCCTTCCGTATTTCATTATAATTAGTTTGTCCATGAATATTCAGTAGGTATTGGCATTTGGAATAAACATAGAACGGGGAAAGGGTTAAAGTGACAATAGGACACATTTAACTCTTCATAACATGAATATGCATGTGAGAAATAATGACATCATGAATAATAAATAGAAACACATTTGTAATTGCATATAACTGTATTTCAGTGAATGTCATCTTTGTACACTTTATATTGATTATTTTTGTGACGCTGTACAATGAGGCGAAGTCATTCCCTCCTAGACTATTTTAGACCTTTTGAATTAATCTACCGAAAAGGAGCATTAACTATAGGAGAATTTTTCAATTGTGTCGTTTTGAAACCATTTGAAACCAATGGTTTCAAAACATGAGTTGTACAGAGACGCAAAAAAGTAGAGAATGTGGTAATAAACAATACATATATGTTTATACAATACTTTATTTCGTTTCCATTGAACCAAACTGAGAGACGATATAAAGCTTAGGCAAAAAGTGCAGTATCTGACGTTATAAAACATTTTAGTCTTAGTCTGAGCTCATTTCATTCTCAGGTACAGTAAAAAGAACACTCTAAACCGGAGTTCTATTAGAGAAGGATTTAGATACTTTAGGCAGGTGACTGCTTAATGCAGGGTGAATGTAAGGAAGAAATCTCCTACAGGAGCTTTCTGCCTGACTTTCATCCTGCCTTAAGCAGCAATTTGTCTCCAAGACCGATATTTATACTAAATATAACTCTCGGTTTAGAAGTGGTTTACTGTATCTGATTGACCTGTTTGAGGCTTGAAAATGATCTTAGACTCAAACAATACAAAAACATAACATCAGAGCCTGGAGATGGGTGATTGTGTGTCGGAATACACAATAAGGTTAGAAAGTATATCATATAGATTTGACATGATATTGCTGACAGTGCTGTTACATGTGTCAGCGAGGATGACAATGCATGTTGTGGTGGAAGCGGAATATTGCTTTGACTCTCTGTGGTATACCACGGCTGTGTATAATAACTGTCCTTAAAACAGTTTGATATACAAATAAATATTCTGCATTGGACCAAAGTGGAAGAAAAAAGGAAATATCTCGAAATAATTAGATAAATGGTTGCGCGTCTGCATTATTTATCAGCTCGATAATTTGGTCAGTTTCACGGACAGTAATGGTGACAGGGAATCCCCTAATCAAAGCAGGCGGCTCAATGTTGTTTCTTCAGATGCTTTTCTAACGAATAATAAAATAAAACAAGATATGTTTTCTTTCTATGCAACTGTCATAATACGTTTTCTACTATGACCCCCGTTTCATCGGGTGTTTTGTTAGCAAAAGTCGACAGAACAAAATATATTACGATATTTCACCCATTCCCACTTGAACATTATTCAAGATTGCATGGCGTTATGAGTAATCATTGATAGAAGTTTATATTGAACTATGAACCGGGTATTGTTTTGGACCAAAGAAGGAACTGCAGCAATATATCCATCAAATACCATCAGCAAACAGAGCAGACCCTGATCAGACAGCTCCTACAGGAGTTGTCTGATCTGGATCTACTATGTTTGTCAAGGTGCCTATCTCACAGAGACCGACTGCTTTTCAGCCATTTACTAACTCACAATCGGAATTCCAGTCTGGTCCTGTATACTGAAATATTGACTGGAAAAAGTGAGCGGACCCCCTCCCCTCTTTACCCTAATAATTAGGAAAGATAAACTTGATAATGATAGTGCAAACCCAGATTAACTGCTCATGGGGAAGCAATTTGAATAGGGTCTACACTTTTTGCTTCTATACCAGTCTAAATTAAAGTTTGAACAATGTCCAAAATTGACCTGCTTAGCTTTATTAACCCATGGAGAGTGGATGGACTCGGTGTCCGAATTTTTAGCGTTATTAGGGTTTTCCATCTGCTAAATTATGATAGGAATGTCACTTTGCGATAACTGGTTATTGCAAATCTATTTATCTGTTGGACCAGACATTATCGTCATTTGTCAAAGCCCGATGATAAGCAGTCAATAATCATGGGACATCACGAGGACTTCCTTTTCTTTAAAAACATCTTGGGTCAGATGTGAGCCAGGTTTACACGGGGTCCCATCTGTATCCAAATATATTGCACAGGTATTGCGAAGTTAATGATATTGTACGAAACCTCTGATGAAGCTTTATATCCTTTGATCGACTGACCAATGTCGTATTCAAGAAATTCGTCTGTTGAATTTTGTCGTCTTCTCATATATAATTTATATTTATTTTGCAGAATTATTACGTTCTTAGTGCCAAATAGCTTGGATCTAGATCAGATCCTAAGTCACTGGGCGTCTGATCTAGATCCAAAGTGTTTGCATTTGTTACTACAGTTACATGCACTTATTATTCCTGAAGGAGCCGTCTGCCCTGTTTGCTAATGATATAATATTTATACATTCTATAGTTTCCATAAGCAAACAGAGCAGACCCTGATCAGACGGCTCCTACAGGAGCCGTCTGATCTAGGTCTGGTCTGTTTGCAAATGCTTTAAGGGGTGTATTTATGGAGTTAATGGTTAAAAGCATACTTATGTAGTAACGGAAGATTTACGGCAGACAACAGTTTTCGCGGGGAACATTTGCATGGTGCGATGCAGTTTACGAGTCGCTTAGGTAACGATATTACTTACTATAGAAACACAATTACGGAGATTTACATGACAAGAGGCACTTGGGTAACATAACATAGAGCCTTTTGTGCAAGAAAAAATTCCACTAGATCTGTTCGTATAGTATTCAGGCGAGAATTAGATTTCCAGCAGCGCGTTAATGAAAATATACATGGTAATAAAGGATCACGTGATATTCCGATTAGGAGATGTGTTTTGATGCCTTAATAAAACTCTGTGCACTAACACTGGCATCTGGATAACTTTTGAAACTGCTCTCGGAGCTTTCTGCATCATAGTGCTGTCAGCTCTTTACTTCAATAGCTCGTCTTTTGATGCTTTTACAAACAAATAGCGCAGACCCGTATCAGAACACAGGGGTCTGGACCGCTTCATGGGGGTATATATGTACTATATAATAACAAGGGTTCCAACTAGCAGAACGGACATCCGTGTACCACAAGTACAAATATGAATGTAACTCTTGCAATTTCAGTGATAATTTTATAATTCTTTCGGCTATTGAAAGCCAATATATTTGTCTATCAAATAAATATAATCTTATAACGGTAACTTATGAACAAGTATCAATCCAACAATGATTTTCTCAAAATTTCACGTGTTTTTAGGGCCATTGACAAACGTTCGTTCACCCCGGTTTCACTATATCACAGCAATAACCTGGCAATTTGCAGTTCAAAAAATAGCGTGAGTCAATAAAACGAATCAATTCTAACACCCACCTCCGATTATTTAGTCCCCAGCATCAATAGAATGATGTAAAATTAGCGAGTTTTGTCAGTTTGCTTCAAATCGTCGAGGAAGGAGCCATTGTACGTGACGTCACGGATTTTCCAATTTTTCCTTCGCTCATCCAATGAAATGGCTCCATTTAAATTTGTTGCAAAATGGCAGCATCCGAAATAGAAACATAACGACAAACGGAAAGGCCACTGTTGCTAGTTGCTTATTTATTAAGAGGACAAAACAAATGGAGATGGTGATATAATTGGGTTGTTTTATTGAACCACGCCATCGTTTGAACTGAAAATCGCCAGGTTATGGCTGTGATATAGTGAAACCGGGGTGAACGAATGTTTGTCAATGACCCAGAAAACACGTGATTTTTTTAGAATATCGTTGTTGGATTGATCATTGCGCGTAAGTTACCATGAGACGATTATATTTATTTGATAGTAAAATATATTGGCTTTCAATAGCCGAAAGAATTATAAAATTATCACTGAAATTGCAAGAGTTACATTCATATTTGTACTTGTGGTACACGGATGTCCGTTCTGCTAGTTGGAACCCTTGTTATTATATAGTACATATATACCCCAATGAAGCGGTCCAGACCCCTGTGTATCAGAAGGCTCCTCTAGCAGCCGACCGGTCAGGATTTGACATGAATGATATAGGTCCATAGGTCCAGATAAGACGCGTCAATTAAAACATTTTCGAAAATAATTTCTTTATTTCTCCACCAAACCCTATACTGTGACCACTTTTTAGAATCGTCTCGAAGAGACGATTCTAAAGAGTGGACACAGTATAGGGTTTGGTGAAGAAATTACGAGTTTAGTATTTTTGGGTACGCACTGTTATCTGTAGCTCATAGGTCTGAGTCTTCAGCTTCCGCTGTGATGAAAATTCTCTTGTACATCGTGCCGTTATAATAATGCAGCTAATTCTTATTCATGACATCAGTATTTCTTACATGGAGATTCATTATGTAGAGGGTAAAAGACAACAGTCCATAATTTTATTTGTTGTTTTAGTGATCGCTGCAGTCTGTATATTTCTCTGCCTGCCTTTCGGTATGTGGTTTTCATACCTTCCTTTACTCCATAAATACGCCATTCTACCCTTATCAGCTAACACAACTACTGGTCTCATTATAGACCTTGTACATAAATACGCCTTTGCAAACACTGTAGACGTAGATCAGATTACTCCTGCATGAGCAGTCTTATCTTGGTGTTTGCTGATGGAATAAAACAATATGATTCTTCAGTCTCTGGCATGGTCGAATTTCCTGTGTTCACGTGCCATTACAAAACAATTATTTGATTAATATTCGTGATGGCATTAATTCCTAGTACATGAATATCCATGGAGTAAAGGGTTAAATATAAAATCAGGTATCATTTGACGCGTTGCTGGAGATCTGATGTGTGTTAACCCATTAATATTCATGTGAAAATAATGACATCATGAATATTTATTAGCTTACTTTAACTCTTTCGCTGCCAATGCCGGATCTGTGACTACCTATGCAAACAGTTTGGATCCAGATGAGACGCCGAGTAACTCGGCGTCTCATCAGGATCCAAACTGTTTGTTACTGTTACTATGTTTTTGAAACAAAAATGAAGAAAATCAAAAAAATGAAAATTTGTAGCAGACGACAAAGTTAGCAGACGACAGAGTTTGGCAGCGAAAGGGTTAATAATGATCATCGTATTGTTTAATATGGTGAAACACAGGCTATTTTCTATTTTAGAATCAGATACAGTAGAACTCCTCTAATGCAACCACTTAATGAATAAACATGGGTGTCTTTATAAGCAGGCGGTTGCTTAATGCAGGTTTCTGCATTACTTTTGTCCTGCATTAAGCTACCACATGCATCTAGCACCCAGAATTATACCTCTTTTAGGTGGTCGCATTAGCGGGGTTTTACTGTATATATAATTCCATATGTAAACAGTGCAGAACTTGATCACACGTCTCCTACAGGGTCCCTCTAATATTGGTCTATTCAGTTTGAAAAGTCGTCCAAAATGCCCCTCCGTTAGGTAAAGGGTCAAACAATCGCTTCCAAATACATGTAATGAAATATTGTTTAAAGATATTGAAGTTAATTGTCCTTGCATCCGCCATCGAGAGATTACAGGATCGCGTGGGAAAATTACAATGAATTTAAAGTGTCATTTCATCATTAGTTATTTGTTCTGTAATTGGTTTGCTGGTTCAGTCATTTCCTCACAACACTGATCATTTAGTAACTAGAAAAAAAAGACAATAGTCCTTTGGACGACCAGGGTGAAAACAATACAGTAGAACATTAATTCTTTGTATGCTAGCGGTGAAACCGTGATTACCTATGCAAACAGTTTGGATCCAGATGAGACGCCGAATAATGCGGTGTCACATCAGGATCCAAACTGTTTTGACCATGTTTTTGCAAAGAAATGAGAGAAATTTTATTTTTAGAATTGAAGCAGACGACAATTGTTGCAGAGGAAAAATTACTTTGAGTGCAAAGAGTTAAGCGGCCATTCATTTATTGAACATAGGAGTCGTAAAAAACAGACGGTTGCTTAATACAGGCTACATGTAGGTACAATGTAGAAAGCTTTTATAGGAGCTTTCTACATTACCTTTGCCCTGCATTAAGCTACCACCCATCTGCCCTACATACCCATAATTAGAGCCATTTAGATGGCCGCTTAAGACAGGTTCCGCTGTTATCTATTCCTGCGTTACTCTAACATTTCGTCTCCACCAGTGTACATGTACTTCTGAGTATTGTATTCAAAGTTTTGAGACAGACTGTTGCGTTAATGCCCATAAAAGTGACCCCACAAAGAGAGCACAGACAATCAAAGGCTCCAGCGGACGGACCCTTCGGTCAGGGTCTGCTCTATTTGTTGAACCAAACTATGGCAATTGTTTATAACACCATTCTTTACAATTTTGCTTTCCGGTCCCTCAACATAAACATACATGAGTTTAAAAACTACAAAAACACATATATTCTAGTAAATTTAGTTGAGGTATTGAATTCTTGAAAGCATATTTATGAGGTAAATAGCTAATAAAAAGAAATATCCCTAATGCACAGCGGGCGCCGTATTTACTTTAACTTTAACCCGTTACTCCATAAATACGTTTTTCTATCGCCTATAGGAGCCGTCTGATCAGGGTCTGCTCTGTTTGCTTATGGTATTATACAACTCTATCTCTACAGTTTCTGCCTAAGCCAAACTATCCTGGGTTCATATGCCAATATGAACAATAATCTAATTAATATTCATGATGTCATAATTTCTAACATTAATATTCATGGACTAAAGGGTTAAGGGCAGGCCTTGCCACCGGTTTGTAAAATTACATAAATCAACGAGGCATCGTTTATACAACTCGTTACCCTTTCCTTCACAAGCATTTGCAAACAGAGTAGACCCAGATCAGATGGTGCTTTTAGGAGCCGTCTGATCAGGCAGTGTCTGTTTTGTTTGCTTATGAAATTTGATAGATTTGTTTGTTTAGTTTCAAAACTACATGTAGCTACAAACTTCCACCATCCATATTTTGTTGTAACTATTATGATTGATCTGTTTGTTTAGTTTCAAAACTAGCTACAAAGTTCCACCGTCCATATTTTGTTGTCACTACAATGTATTTTGATTGATCTGTTTGTTTAGTTTCAAAACTAGCTACAAAGTTCCACCATCCATATTTTGTTTTAACTATTTTTACATGAATATTCAGTAGGTATTGAAATTTGGACTAAATATAGAACAGGGAAAAGGTTAATGAAAGTAAAGAAATTAAAGGAGCAGCAAATGCTTAAGTCAAGCTGGTGTTTTTAGAGTAGAATCTGTCTTAACCCATTCCCTGATAGGCTATTTTTAGACCCAACATCTTTGAATAAATCTACCGAAAATGAGCATTTACTAGAAAAAAGAATTGTTTTAGATTTGTGTAGTTTTGAAACCATTGTGATAAATAGAGCATTTGCTCCCAAAGAGCAAATGCTCTATTTATCACAAAGGTTTCAAAAAATTATTTTTTACAGAGGCGCCAAAAGGCGTCTATACGAGAGAATGGGTTAAGCGGTTATCAAAAGAGGTATATGGTTATGTAAGGCAGGTGGTAACTTAATGCAGATCAAAAGTAATGCAGAAAGCTCTATTAGAGATTATTCATATCTAAAATAATAACATCATGAATATTTATGATTTTTTTATTGATGACATATTAAACAGAGTGCAAAAGTAGAAGCTGTAGATATAAGGTTAATATATATGATGACTTACACGTTCTGTATTCCGTGCAGGTTGGAGACGGTTTCCCAAACAAAATTGCCCATGCGCATGTCAAATTAAATACATGTATGTATGTATGCTATTTTACCACTGATTGTTAAAACCTACTCATGTTCCATAACTGTTTGTCTACCGACAACTCATTTTTTATTTCTAAACATTGTATACCACTTGTTATAAGCACTGCATTATGCTTTATGCAAAATAAAATTCGTATTCGTATATGTACTCCATAAGGAAACAGGACAGACTCTAACCAAACAGCTCTAATATTGCGCCGTCTGGTCCGGATCTATTCTGTTTACAGATGCGTTAAAAGGCGTGTAAGTTGTGACAAGAATTACGTTTGTCTTGTCGTATATTTAGATAACCCTTTACTCCGTTCTACGCCTTTGCAAACAAAGTAGACCCAGATCAGATGGCTCCTGTGGGAGCCATCTGGTCAGTATCTGCTCTGTTTGCTCATAGAATAAATATAGCTATGCTTCTACCGTTTCTGTAATGGCCAAAGTTTACAAGCCATTATAAAAATAAATCTTATTAATATTCATGATGTCATTATTTCTTACATTAATATTCAATGAGAAAGATATAATTGACGGTCCACACCAATTGGTTATACAAACACCCTTATCCAGCTGATATGTATATTTGATCATGGTTGACAAATGACGCGTCCGTTGTGTTTGATGATTTGTGTCCAATTTATGTATCTCTCTTATCATTTCGGAATACGAATAAGAACAGTAAAACCCCAAACAGTAAAACCCCAAACAGTAAAACCCCAATACTGAGAACAGTAAAACCCCAATACTGAGAACAGTAAAACCCCAATACTGAGAACAGTAAAACCCCAATACTGAGAACAGTAAAACCCCAATACTGAGAACAGTAAAACCCCAATACTGAGAACAGTAAAACCCCAATACTGAGAACAGTAAAACCCCAATACTGAGAACAGTAAAACCCCAATACTGAGAACAGTAAAACAGGTACCATTATTGATATTTAACTCTAGTGGCAGCTTAATGCAGGATGAAAGTTATGCAGAAAGCTCCTATAGGAGCTTTATGCATAACTTTCACCCTGCTTTAAGCAACCACCTGCCTACCAAGACATAAATTCGTCCTTACTAAACTTTCGTAGTATCGAGTTTTTACTATATTTGTATTATCATTCTATCATAACAGCAGCTTTCCACCTTCTCTTTCAAGCATCTACTACAATTTGTAATGTATGTTTTCCTATTCGAATTTCATCAATAGTTGGAGAAAGTATACACTGAGTTTTCAACAATAAAATCTCGATAACTCGAAGTTTCAAACAAGTATTATTACTGGTCGTTAAAACAGGCGACATATTAATACAGGGTGAAATTTATGTCGAAAGCTCCTATAGGAGTTGTTAGCATGGCTTTAATCCTGCATAAAGCACATTTAAATCGACTTCAACTGACGTGAGCATAGCTCTAGCCAACCCCATATCACCCGAAACGGTCGCGACAGTTTTATATGTCCCAGTTCATATGTCCCAGAAAGTTCCCACAACATAATAACCCTGGTATGAACTGCACAAGCTAACACCATTCAATGTTCTATGTGTATTCCGAAATTCAATACCTACTGAATATTCATGGACAAAATAGTTATAATGAAATACGGAAGGTTGAACATAGTAGCTATATTAGGAAGTAACGAAAGAAAATACATGTACCAGATTCCATTAGCAAACACAGAGCAGATCCTGGTCAGACGGCTCCTGTATGAGCCGTCAGACCTGGGTCTACCCTGTTTGAAAATGCATGAAAAATCGTTTATATGAAGGAAAGGTTTAATCCTTTCGCTCATATTGTCGCCTTTTGACGTCACTGTAAAGGTCACTTTTTGAAACCATTGTGATAAATAGAGTCTTTGCTCCTATGGAACAAATGCTCTATTTATCACACTGGTTTAAAAACACACTTCTGAAAAATGTCCTTTTGTCTAGTAAATGCTTCTTTTCAGTAGATTTATTCAAAGAGGATGGATCTTAAAATAGCCTATGAGGGAATGGGTTAATGTACAAGTTGCTTGTATATTCCCCACACGGCCACATCCAAGATATTACCCGCCACACTAGAGTACATGTACTATACAACTTGGTATACACATCACCATGACATCATTTCTAACATGGGTATTCACGGAGCAGATGGTGTACATTTCCTGATGAAAGAAAAGCATAGGCTACATGAAATCAAAATTATCAGACTGTGCTTTTGACCAGAGCGTGTCAGAAAGGATACCAATATCATCCCAAATGACAATTAAGCACTGAAATCGCGGCAAAGTAGTAAGCAAATATGGGAAGGTGCGGGGGCGAAAGTAAGCATGAGGAACCAGACAAGACTTGTGGAAAATAAATACTTTTAACTAAACGAAACGTTATTCTGTATGATTGCTATATCAGGTTCTTCTGAACAAACATCATCAGCGAAGGATAGACAATAGACAAATTTTCTGTAAATAGAAACAAGACAAGTAATTTGTCAAGCAAGACTCTAATTATACGTACACTGGATAATCTTTCTTTGAACACAAGACGCTCTGTCAAAGAATTAGTAAGAATAACTCGCTTACGGGTCTAAATAAATATATGCAAAAACACTTATAATTAACCCTTTATTTATGAATATCCATAATACACCCATTATGAAAATATATCAACCAATTGATGTCCAGTATGCCTTAAAATGGCAGAGGCAAACAGTGCAGACCCTGATCAGAGGGCTCCTAAAGGATCCCTCTGATCAGGGTCTGCACTGTTTGCTGAACCTATCAATGACTTATTCCAGCAAATATTTTGTTTGGACAATGGATGGGTTCTAAAGTAAGATCCGGACGGGTTTCCTTAACCCTTACAACGCTGAATTTTTAAATGGACTGTTCCAAAATTCAAACCGACCAATCTTACGGTGAATATTTAGGGATTTTTCCTAAAGAAAAGTGTAACATGACAAACAGTGCAAACCCTGATGAGAGGGCTCCTCTAGGAGCCCTCTCATCTGGGTCTACACTGTCTGCAAAGGACATTAGTGAATCGTGTCCCGCACTGTAAGGGTTAAATAATATGGAAATAAATAAATAGACTAAGTCTATTCTTGCAGTAAAGTTTCAAGTGTTTATGTTTATGATAAATGCTCTTATTGTCAAGGCGACGTGGCGAACTAAATGCCAGTTTCTTGCGATTACCAAAGTATAACTAGAGGTTTTTGTCACAAAAACGGATGTCTCCCCTCTAATAAAAACAATATGTAAAGGGAAATCACTAAAAATGTTATGGTCTTGATGAATGATACTTCCCCTCATTATGCGCTTTCCACACTACATTTTTCAAAACGAAAATGATAACAGCTAATAACTCCAAAAATACTGATACCAGATTTATGGCCCTTGTGCATGACACTTACTTTCATCATGCTCTTTCTAAAAATAAAATGTCATTCCAATAGCATCAGTCGAACAGGAGTTATTGATCGGCCAAAAAAGGTAACAAAGGGCAATAACTCCAAAAGTATTGAAGTCAGAATTATGGCCCTTGTTCATGACACTTTCTCTTATCATGCTCTTTCCATGTATGAAGTTTCAATACGATGGCAAGAGTCATGTAGGAGCTATCGTCCGGACAAGAAAGCATTAAACAAATGTACAAGGGGCAATAACTCTAAATTTATTGAAGCTCGAGTTAAGAATCTTATGCATGACACTTTCTCTTATCATGATCGTTCCATGTATGAAGTTTCACTCCAATGGCATGTGTCATATAGGAGTAATCATCCGGACAAAAAATTGTGGGTTTTTTTACAAAGGGCAATAACTCCAATATTATTTAAGCCAGAGTTATGGACCTTGTGCATGACACCTTCTCTCGTTATGATCTTTCCATATATGAAGTTTCAATCCAATGGCATGAGCCATATAGAAGTTATCGTAAGGACAAAAAAGTGTGAAATTTTTTACAAAGGGCAATAACTCCTATATTAGTGAAGCCAGAATTATGTACCTTCTGCATGACACTACCTCTCATTATGCTCTTTCCATATATGAAGTTTTAATCAACTGGCATCAGGTATATTGAAGTTATTGTCCGGACAAAAAATTGTGATATTTTTTACAAAGGGCAATAACACCAATATTAGTGAAGCCAGAGTTATGGACCTTGTGCATGACACTTCCTCTCGTCATGATCTTTCCATATATGAAGTTTCAATCCAATGGCATGAGCCATATAGGAATTATCGTCCGGACAAAAAAGTGTGATTTTTTTACAAGGGGCAATAACTCCTATATTAGTGAAGCCAGAGTTATGGACCTTAAGCATGACACTTCCTCTGATTATGCTCTTTCCATATATGAAGTTTCAATCAACTGGCATCAGGCATACTGAAGCTATCGTCCGGACAAAAAGTGTGACGGACAGACAGACAGACGGACGGACGGACGGACGGACGGACAGACGGACAGACAGACAGACAGACAACTCTCATGAAAACAATATGTCTCCCCCATATAAATATGGGGGGGAGACATAATTATGTTCTTCTAGGTATGTTTGTTTCATGATCATGGTGTTTAATGTTGGCGGGAAAGGATAAATTACAGAAATTTATTGTTTTGCAAATAGTGTTCCAGAACGACCACTAGTGTAGTTAACCTTTTAGCTGTTTATTATTCGTGTAAAAAAAAATGATGCCACCATTAATATTCATTAGATTATTTTCTATAATGGCATATAAATACATGACAATTTTGCTAAGACAGAAACTGTAGAATCAGATTTATATTATACTATAAGCAAACAGAGCAGACCCTGATTAGACGGCTCCTATAGGAGCTGGGTCTACTCTGTTTGCAAATGCGTGAAAAGGCGTTTATATGAGGGAAAGGGTTAAAAGCTGTATGATACATTACGTTGGGAAATATGATCGTCGTAACCCTTTACCTCATAAATATTCATGTAAGAAATAATAACATCGTAAATATTGATGTAAGAAATAATAACATCGTAAATATTGATGTGAGAAATAATAACATCGTAAATATTGATGTGAGAAATAATAACATCGTAAATATTGATGTGAGAAATAATAACATCGTAAATATTGATGTAAGAAATAATAACATCGTAAATATTGATGTGAGAAATAATAACATCGTGAATATTGATGTAAGAAATAATAACATCGTAAATATTGATGTGAGAAATAATAACATCGTGAATATTGATGTGAGAAATAATAACATCGTAAATATTGATGTGAGAAATAATAACATCGTGAATATTGATGTGAGAAATAATAACATCGTAAATATTGATGTGAAAATAATAACATCGTAAATATTGATGTGAGAAATAATAACATCGTAAATATTGATGTGAGAAATAATAACATCGTAAATATTGATGTGAGAAATAATAACATCGTAAATATTGATGAGCTGATGTTTTTAAAGGCATATGTATACAAGAATCGTTTGACATGGCAGAAACTATAATCAGGTATGTAAATCCCACAAGCAAACAGAGCAAGGCCTGTTCTGATCTGGGTCATCCCTGTTATCAACGTTGTCATAAGACATCCTTATCAGGTAAAAAAGGTAGCATAATTATACTCAGCATGTTTTTGTAGAGAAAACTGAATTGATTATGTATGTTCAATGTATTTACATTTACTTTGGATTATAACGGACACCGTCAATGAAGAGCACTTGGGGTTTTCTTATACATGTATGTATACTAAAGTCATTACACCATACTAGAACCCATCATTATATATGCAGTAAAACTCCTCCAAACTGGAAGTTAAAATCAGTACCAATGCCAGTCTATATAAAAGGAGGCAGGTGCAATATAGGTCATATAGTCACCTCTAAAACGAGCTTTCTATATAACTTTCACCCTGCATTATGCAGCCACCGACCTAAAAAAACATTTAATGTCTTCATTAGTAAACGTGAAATTTAGAAGGCGTTTTGTCGTATTTCACACGAGATACTCAATAATTTCGTTTACGGCAAAAAATAAATGAAAATAAAAATTAGAGTGATTGACAACTTTTTTGCAAACGGTAATTTATTCAGCGGGCAAATGAGTACTGGAAATACATGTAAAAATGTCAAGTATCGTTCAATTATGTAGATTGGACATGGCGATGGAGAGTTTACAATATGTTTAAATCCGATGGCAACTTGAAAAACATGAAAGCTTGTGAAAACAAATTGAATACTTTTTTATCACTGCTGTCCGTTCGCTGCGACATATTGCAACATTACGCATTTAGGGGGACCTAATTTAAGGCGTAACTTAATTTTCCCTCAAGATACTTAAATGTTTAACCTGCTGATAAACGTTCGATGAGGACTAGATCTGCTAATTAAGACTTAGAAACACATCTTCTTCCATTTCTTTTCAAATATTTAATTGGAGTGTTAAACAATTTGGCCCCTAATGAGTACTGAAAATGGTTGCAAAGGTACAAACGGATTCGTCCGACCACGTATCCGCTCGGCACGTTCCGTCACCAGTTTATTTCTCTAACAACTGTATACAGTAAAAACTCGATTCTTCGACTTTTTATTAATAGAAAATTAATACCATTTAGGAAGATAGCTGCTTAATGCAGGGTGAAGAGTCATACAGAAAGCTTCTATAGAAGCTTTCTGTTCTGCGTGACTTTCACTCTGCTTTAAGCTGCTACCTGTCTTCAAGACCGACAGTTATACTGTGAACCCTCATTATACCGACATTCGTTACAATGGCACCATCGTTACAATGGCAGTGAGCATTGAAACAAAATTACCGTTAACCTTTTGAATCAACCACTGAATAAATAGGTACAATGCCAATAAGACAGGTAATCGCTTAATGCAGAACACAAGAAGTGCAAAAAGCTCCCAAATGGAACTTTTTGCACTTCTTGCGTTCTGCATTAAGCGTTCACCTGTTGGTACTAGTTTAAAACTGGTCATATGGTTCCTTTTATATTTAAACTCGTTATAACAGCAACCTCGTTATACCAGCAAAATGTCTGGAAACAAACACCTCCGTTATAACGAGGGTTCACTATACTTGTTTTAGTGTTCGAATAACCGAATTTGTACGGTACATTAACCACTACCCAGCAAGCGAAACAAAATAATGTCTGCTAAAATTTTGTCTGCTTCAGATTCCACCAAGCTGGTATGAAATACATTAAAACCTCTCTATAACGGACATTAAATTACATCAAGTATTTGGTGCTAAAGAAAGGTGACTGCTTAAAGCAAGGTGAAATAAAATAGAACGCTCCTATAGGAGCGTTCTGTTTTACTTTCACTTTGCTTAAAGCAGTCACCTGTCCTAAATATCAACTAATTAACACAATTCAGTGGCCGTTATAGAGAGGTTTTACTGTACATTTCATATCCTGAGCTGGATGCATGTGCCATTCCGTGGTCAATTCTTCGCTTCAAATAACTTACAGTGCCCCTTTTTCTGGATATATGTGCCATTCTGTGACATATCCTTCGTTTATAACTAACTTACAGTACCCGTTTTATTGATAGCTGTGCCATTATGTGGCCTATCCTGCGTTTATAAATGACAGTACCCCTTCCTCTTGATAGCTGTGCCATTCTGTGATCTATCCTACGTTTATAACTTACAGTACCCCATTCTCTTGACAGCTGTGCAATTCTGTGGCCTATCCTACGTTTATAACTTACAGTACCCCTTTTTCTTGATAACTGTGCCATTCTGTGACCTATCCTGCGTTTATAACTTACAGTACCACTTCCTCTTGATAGCTGTGCCATTCTGTGATCTATCTTGCGTTTATAACTTACAGTACCACTTCCTCTTGATAGCTGTGCCATTCTGTGATCTATCCTGCGTTTATAACTTACAGTACCCCTTTCTCTTGATAGCTGTGCCATTCTGTGACCTATCCTGCGTTTATAACTTACAGTACCCCTTTCTCTTGATAGTTGTGCCATTCTGTGACCTATCCTGCGTTTATAACTTACAGTACCCCTTTCTCTTGATATATGTGCCATTATGTGACCTATCCTGCGTTTATAACTTACAGTACCACTTCCTCTTGATAGCTGTGCCATTCTGTGACATATCCTGCGTTTATAACTTACAGTACCCCTTTCTCTTGATAGCTGTGACATTCTGTGACCTATCCTGCGTTTATAACTTACAGTACCACTTCCTCTTGATAGCTGTGCCATTCTGTGATCTATCCTGCGTTTATAACTTACAGTACCCCTTTCTCTTGATATATGTGCCATTATGTGACCTATCCTGCGTTTATAACTTACAGTACCCCTTTCTCTTGATAGCTGTGCCATTATGTGACCTATCCTGCGTTTATAACTTACAGTACCCCTTTCTCTTGATAGCTGTGCCATTATGTGACCTATCCTGCGTTTATAACTTACAGTACCCCTTTCTCTTGATAGCTGTGCCATTATGTGACCTATCCTGCGTTTATAACTTACAGTACCACTTCCTCTTGATAGCTGTGCCATTCTGTGACCTATCCTGCGTTTATAACTTATAGTACCCCTTTCTCTTGATAGCTGTGACATTCTGTGACTTATCCTGCGTTTATAACTTACAGTATCCATTTCTCTTGATAACTGTGCTATTCTGTGACCTATCCTACGTTTATAACTTACAGTACCCCTTTCTCTTGATAGCTGTGTCATTATGTGGCATATCCTGTGTTTATAACTTACAGTACCCCTTTCTCTTGATAGCTGTGCCATTCTGTGACCTATCCTGTGTTTATAACTTACAGTACCCCTTTCTCTTGATAGCTGTGCCATTATGTGACCTATCCTGCGTTTATAACTTACAGTAACCCTTTCTCTTGATAGCTGTGCCATTATGTGACCTATCCTGCGTTTATAACTTACAGTACCACTTCCTCTTGATAGCTGTGACATTCTGTGACTTATCCTGCGTTTATAACTTACAGTATCCATTTCTCTTGATAACTGTGCTATTCTGTGACCTATCCTACGTTTATAACTTACAGTACCCCTTTCTCTTGATAGCTGTGCCATTCTGTGGCATATCCTGCGTTTATAACTTACAGTACCCCTTTCTCTTGATAGCTGTGCCATTCTGTGACCTATCCTGTGTTTATAACTTACAGTACCCCTTTCTCTTGATACATGTAGCTGTGCCATTCTGTGACCTATCCTGTGTTTATAACTTACAGTATCCCTTTCTCTTGATAGCTGTGCCATTCTGTGACCTATCCTGTGTTTATAACTTACAGTACCCCTTTCTCTTGATAGCTGTGTCATTCTGTGACCTATCCTGTGTTTATAACTTACAGTACCCCTTTCTCTGACAATGCCGGACCTGTGATCACCTTTCCAAAAAGAGTGTACCCAGATCAGACGCCGAGTAACTCAACGACTCATCAGGATCCAAACTGTATGATGCTATGATTATCTTTTAAAAGAAACATAGTTATAATTTATCAAATTAAAGTGAAATGTCAACATTAAACATCATTCCTTAACCTGCTGTGAAAAACCTTGAACAGACTGTTATTATACTAATGTTATGTTACCAGGCCCCGAGGTTATAAAACTTTTTGCTGGAGTCTGAGATCATTCTCAAGCATCTGACCAATCAGATACTTGAGAATGATCTCAAACTCAGATGTTTTATAACCCTGATCTATACTCGTATTATTTTTCATAAGCAAATTTTCGTTTGCTTCAAGTAAGAGCCTGTTTATTTTTTTATATAAAAGTGCCAAAACAGTTTAGATCCTAATGAGATGCCGAGTTGCTCGGCGTCTCAGCTGGATCCAAACTATTTGCATACTTATGACATCACAGATCCGTCTTCATGACACTGAAGGGGTTAAACTTAATTAACCCATTCCATCCTATACTATTTTAGAAACAACCTATTTGAACTAACATGTGTTGGCGATTCGATAGGTTCCAAATTGTTGGGTACACCGACTGTACACTGTGACGTAATAAAGCGAGTTATTGGATCGTAGGTTCTTTCTTGCATAGCTATGATATTGTTAAGTACGAATTGGTCAAAGTTTCCAGCTTTCTAAACAATTAACTTCAAGGTCAGTTCTTTAAACCTTTCCCTGTTGAATATTCATGTAAGAAATATTGACTTCATGAAAATGTACTAGCTCAATTTCTCAGTTTCTATAATGGCATATGTATACAGTATACAGACATTTTGACTGGAAATACGTTTACAATCAGATCTATTATAGTTTCATAAGCTAACAGAGCAAACCTTGATCAAACTGCTCCAATACGAGACATTTGATGTGGATCTTCTCTGTTTGCAAATGAAAGAAAATACAATTTTATGAGGTAAAGGGCTAACCCTTTTGCTGCCAGTGTCGCATCTGTGAGTACCTGTGCAAACAGTTTGGATCCAGATGAGACGCACACTAAATTGACGTCTCGTCAGAATCCAAACTAATTGGTGCTATGAATATATATTTTGTTAAATTAAAACGGAGAAAAATCAAAGAAATGAGCAGACGACAATATTCGGAAGCGAAAGAGTTAAACAGTTATCTTCAAGATTGGTTCTTAAAACCAAACCGTAAAACTTTAGAATTTTGTAGTTTGAAAACCATTGTGATCAATAGAGCATTTGCTTCTATAGGAGCAAATGCTCTATTTATCACAGTGGTTTCAAAAAGTGATTATTACAGAGGTGCTTTTATGGAGGAAAGGGTTAAGACATCATCTCAAAATTCCTTCTAGAGGCTTCAATCAAAAGTGTCACCTTTTTCTGTAATCTTTACAGCATTTTTTTCTGTACTCAGATTTCCTCTTCCCATTTGTTGAGCGTTAAATGCAAAACTGAAGCATGCTTTGGGGGAAAAAATGAACTATGTTGCTGCCTCGTACATTCGTCTGCAGCATGTGTCGCCTGCTTCAATTTTATTACAAATATGTTTCCCGTTGATGAACCTGTTAAATATTCATGGCAGAAATGATTACATCATGAATATTAAAAAGCGCTATTTTTGTAAAGACATATAATTATATTGTTGGTATTGGTACATGTACAAACGGTAGAATTAGATCTGTTATTATTTCATAAGCAAACAGAGCGGACCCTGATCAGACGGCTCCTACAGGAGCAGTCTGATCTGAGTCTACTCTGTTTGTAACTGCGTAAAAATGCGTTTATATGAAGGAGGGGTTAGAAGAAAACATAATCACAGCATAAAACAGGTTCGATCCTTATGAGATACTGATTACAGATTCGCCATTGAACGTGAAGGAATTAAACTACATACGCTACAACCGCAGTACGCCTCACACTCAAAACCTCTCTAACTCGTCCGCTGCCAATATCGCATATGTGATTACCTATGCAAACAGTTTGGATCCAGATGAGACGCCGAGTACTCGGCGTCTCATCAAGATCCAAACTGTTTGTTACTTTGAATGTTTCTTGACACAAAAATGAAGAAGAATAAAAATGGAAAACTGTAGCAGACGACAAAGTTTGCAGACGACAAAATTTGGCAGCGAAAAAACTAGAGCTAACGTCCAGAAAGTTGTGAAAAATTCTTGTTTTAGGGAAATTATCGCTAGGGGGTCCGTGTCCTGTGGATAACAAGTTAATAGTTTGTTTATTTATTTGTTTGCATGCATGGTTGGTTTTTTGTGGGGGTGATGTTGGTTTTTGTTGTTGTTTGTTTGTTTGTGCGTTTGTTTCTAGTTTGGTTAGCAACATCATCTGACTTTTGTATCTTGATCGGAATTTGTTTACAAGAAGATGAAATCGTGCTCATCACTCTAACAGCTGAGAAAGGATAGAGCAATAGAGTAATGTCGTCTAACATATCATGGCAACACACTCATAATCAAAATATGATCAAATTACAGCAAATTAGAATATTAGAGAAAATTGCATAACTGGTCATGGTTTTTAATGCCGTAATATTGTCGTTCAGCTCAACGACAGGGGTTCTCTTCTTAATGATCTAATTTTAAAAAGAGAATCCCTATTAAAATTGAGAAATTATTCGGTTTCTGACATTGTGTGCATCCCTGTCCTATTAAGATAAAACTGTAGAGAATTCTTTATGTTTTCTTTGTAATGCATACATCATTTATGTCTAGTATCTCTGAAAATGGACAAACGCGTGATATTCCCTGTCTGCTTCATAAAATAGTGTGCTTCGGTCACATCGGTCTAAACACCCATTGAAATTAAAAGAAATTAAAATTGTTTCATAATACCGTAAACACAGGCTACACCAACCACTGAAATTAGATCTGATTTAGGGTTAAAGCCAGGTTAACCCTTTCCTCCATACATACGTCTTTCTATGACTTCTTGAAACCATTGTGATAAATAGAGCATTTGCTCCATAGGAGCATATAAACAAATGAGTTTTGTATATGTCAGGTATCTTAGAAACGGGTCTAAGTAGGGACTTCCCATTTATGTAAGGCGAGAGTCTGTATTAAACAGTCCCCTGTCTTAAAAGTTCTTTATTAAAATTCGAATTAGCGATGGTTTACTGTTATTCATTCGAGTTCGAATTTCTCGTCTGTTAACCACTTACTCCATGAATATTCATGACAAAAATAATGGCATCATGAATATTAATGGGATTAATTGTTGTAAGAGCACATTGACACAGACAGTTTTGGTCATAGCACACCATGTAGTATAACTTTTAATATCAACAATAAAACATCCCGGCTGTAGAAGTTGCCAGTATATAAAGGAAATAATTAGAATCCGCAGAAGGACTGTCATTGAGCTACCTTTGACAATAAAGGGTGACGCTCTCATTATATTAGTACACAACTATAAGGTAGCCTTATAAGTACAGTCAAACTCCAATACTTCGAAATTCTAATAATGAAGAATTGATGCCGTTTTAGGCAGGCGGTTGCCTAATCCATGGTGAACATCATGCAAAAAGTTCCTATAGGAGCTTACTGCAAGCCTATTACAGAGCATTGAGCTGCCACCTGTCTTAACCATTTCCTCCATAAATACGCCTTTCTACACCCCTGTAATAACCACTTCTTGAAACCATCGTGATAAATAGAGCATTTGCTCCTATAGGAGCAAATGCTCTTTTTATCACAATGGTTTCAAGCTACAAACTTCTTAAATTTTCCTTTTCTCTAGTAAATGCTCCTTTTGGGTAGATTCATTCAAAGAAGTTGGGTCTAAAATTAGCCTATGGAGGAAAGGGCTAAAGGCCGATAATGGTACTTGTTTTAGTGTTCGAATTATCGGAGTTTTACTGTATGCTAAATATTATATCTAGTTCGTATCATAACTGACTCTTGTCATGTTGAATAAAACAATATCTGCTTAAGCTGAGATCTGCTTTCAAACCGTAGAGTTAGGTGGTAGCTTAACCCTTTCGGCGCCAAATTTCTAATTGTCGTCTGCAATCCAAATTTTGTTAAATCATTCGGTACAATAAGGAAAATGAGATAAATAAATGCAATTTTCAAAAGAATAAAGCACATATATAGAAATAGAGAATGAGACAAAAAGTGAAGTCCCTGATCAGACGCCGCCTTAAAAAGGCGGCGTCTGATCTGGGACTGCACTATTTGTCGTGGTGCATTTATGCGACTTCGGCGGTGAAAGGGTTAATGCAGAACGAAAGTTATGCAGACATATCCTATCAGAGAAGCTCTGTTGAACCGCAAATTTCACGCCACCCATTTTTCACACGTGTGAAATTTGCGGCCCCAATTTTCACATAATTTGTGAAAATTGCGTTTTGTTCCTATACCCCCCTTCAAAGCCCGACGCATTTTTCACATATGTGAAAAATGCGTCGAGACGATGTTCTAAATTATTCACTTCAAAACACGCGACCCATTTTTCACACGTGAGAATAGATTGAAGTTGACAAATGTCTTTGGTCATTTCGGTTATAGACCAAGGTCGCAGGGATCGAAATGCCAGATTTTTATTACAATTCAGCAGTTGATTTGGGTGCTTACTCAATATAATTATTTGATTAAAATATAATTATGGGTCACGTGGGAAAAACGTATTTGGAGTTCCTTGTTAATCCTTTAGCGTCCACATATTTAATATGCATTATGATTGTGTCTGCATTTGATGCCCCCGTGTTGGCGCACATCTTGTTGCCGCTGTACATAGTGTCGCCGGCGACCATCTCTGCTGAAACAAATGGAACATATTGTCGACGGCGTTAATATGTGCCGAAGTTTTCGGCACATTTTAATGCTGAACTGCACAAATTGTCGCCGGCGACAATATGTGACGACGGTTATGGTGCTGTTTAAGGGTATTTCTGCCGACAAAATGTCAAACGCCTTTAACGACGAACAAATTGACGACAGAGAACATACATATGGATGAAACGACAAACAGCCGGACGGATATGTGATCCTGTCAAAACAGTTGACACAATACAGAGCTTTTGATTATCATTGGCACAATTACACTGTTGTATCGTAAACCACCGACTACTATAATTTTGATTTTCCGACAAACGACAATATGACAGTGGCGTAACCCTTGTGCACGTATTGTCGCCGGTGCCGACAACTTCGGCACATACTGTCGCCGGCGACAATATATGCCGCTTGTTTTGACATACATTGTTGCCGGCGACGATATGTACACCGTCGATAGTTCTTATAGTTTGACATCATTATGTTCCTTGTGAAAAGGATTATTTCAGTTACCATACTTCGTCTTTTACCTGTTTTTTTATCTTTACTTTAGCATTGTCGGAAATCGCAGGCCCACCGAAATTATTGTGTTTCGCAAACACATCTTGTTTGTGAGAACGCCAAATCTCTTGGGAGAAAAGAATGTGGATGTCAAACAATTTGAATCACAGATCTCACACCAAGTCACTCGGCATTGGACCTTAAACTGTTTGCAGACGTCATCAAGTCCATAACATCTTAAGGGATATGACTAAAAGTTACCTGAATTCCGAATTACTAAAATATGCAGCATAAGTACTATAAAAATAAAAGCAATGCATAGATATTAGTTTAATGTTTAATTGTATGGACAATGTGTCACAATGTAAAGTACTAATAAAAATCCAATAGAGCGATCGACTAACGAAGTGACATGCAGCGACTCTCATTACCTCGAAATCATCTGAACCCTTGATTATATTTTCGAAATTGGCGATGGGCGGTTTTTCAATAAACAATAAGACAACAAATGCACATATGCTGTTTTCCTTGTGTAAAATGAATACGGGCATCGAAAGCAGTACGGAACCAAGTGAGACGCCGATTCGATGTAAGCAAGAGTTCGACTTATTCCAATTCGAAGTAACGTGAGTCAACTGCACATAATGCATCAAAACTTAACCCTTATCACTCTGATTTAATATTCGTCAGCCCAAAATCACGGCTACTCATATTTCGAATATCAACTGATTTGCTCAATTTTAGGAAGCTATTGGCTGGGTATTAAGCAGCAAATGAGACCAAAGTTACTTGGCGTCTCATCTGCAGTAAAGCGGCACGGTCGCACTTAGCGTGATAAAGGTTAAAATATTATTTTCAAAATACATGTAAAATGAAATCTGTCCACAACGATTATTCAAATGAACAAAAGTAATGCAGAACGTCCATGGCTCCCATGTTCTGCAATAGTTCCGACCTGTACCAAGCGGTCACCTGTCTAATAAGGCTCATTTACAGTACTGTGAACGTGTTTGTCGTCATGATAAACCATACTTATACTCATGATATACAATATACATACGATACACTTACGCATGATATACGATATGTGCGATTCCGAAATTAGCATTACCTAAAAAGAAAGAATGAATTGTCAAAGAAAAGTCGATCTTTCATTCCTTAAGGTAATACATATACATAAAACTGCATTACAAAAACATTATTTAAATATCCCATATAAAATGGCTAAAGTATCATCCATAATTGTTGTTTGATATACGATATGCGATATACGCATGGTAAATATATGCACGCTATACGGTATACGCACGATATACGTTACAATTGACGACAAATACGTTCACGGTACTGTATGTCTTCCTCACCAGTGCATACTCTGTTTTCTCTTCTGCCATTACAAACACTGTAGACCTGGATCAGAAGCCGCATTTTCAAAGCGGCGGACGATCTGTATCTACACTGTTTGTAACATCTTACAGTTGCTTTTCACACAGATGCGCTGATTTTTATCGAACGAGTAAAGTTTACCCGGAATTTCGGGTTAGTTTATCTCGTTCGATAAAAAATGTCAACAATATCATACCAATCGAACTGGCAGGCACGGAGTCTTAGCCAGGCGTTTGCTTATTTCTTTTCTTTAATAGTGTTCTTGATTTCTAGGATTACGCCGCTGTTTCTGCCTAGCTTTCGAAGTAAGTAGCGCACGCTAACTGGGTTAGGAACATTGTAAAGTAAATCAGGGGATATGTAAATCCGCGGTCTTGGAAGTTTCATTCTGTTAAAAAGGTCTACAAAATGCCTATCCACCTGCTCTAGGACAAATCTCATCGCTGGATTTCGTTCTATGACTTCAGATATAATTCTTTCCTGTACAAGTACTGGTAAAAGCATAAATGGAAAATGGGCCTTCCTTTTCTTCCTACTTAGTCGCCTTTCTTTGATAAGTAGAGCACACTGAGCCCGTAACGAATCCGAATCCATTGAAGGCTCTGGTGCCGGACTCCTTTCAGGTAATGATGTTGGACTCTGAGCCGGTTCAAATTCAGAGTCCGATGACGGATCTGATGTCAGGCGCCTTTCATGTAATGGTGTGGAACTCTGAGCCGGTTCCGAGTCCGAGTTCGATGGTGGTTCTGATGCTAAGTTCCTTTCATGTAATGAGCTTGGGCTCTGATCCTGTTCCGAGTCCGAGTCCGATGGCAATGATGTTGGGCTCTGAGCCGGTTCAAATTCAGAGTCCGATGGCGGTTCTGATGCCGGGCTCCCTTCAGGTAATGAGCTGGGGCTCTGAGCCGGTTCCGACTCAGAGTCCGATGGTGGCTCTGATGTCGGGCTCCTTTGAGGTAATGAGCTTGGGCTCTGAGCCGGTTCCGAGTCCGAAATCATTGTCGATGCAGATTTTGTGTTAAGTGTTTGTTCGTCAAATGGTGACTCTAACCCTTGACCCAGAAGCCCTGTTTCTTCGAGCAGTTCGATTACATTAGTTACATTAACAGATACGCTGAGGTAGTGCATTCCTTCATTTTCAGGAAATTATCCGAGAGTGATAAGGGGAAGGTTCAAGTCATAGTTTCCATCATTTGACACTATGGTAGAATGCTCAGCCCCAGCTGCAGATATTACGAGGCACTGCATGTTGTATTCGCGCATAAGGGCAATTAACGTCAGATTATCGCCATAGGATCCATCCCGTGACATTTGCTGTACGTAGTCGCAAAATCTGGATCCGTAAACGAACTTTTCATAGAACAATAGATTCTTTTCAAGATGTTCTACCGCTTCTTTCCGCAGACAAGATTGCTTGCAATTCAAATAACAGCTCAATTTGCAGTGACTTTCGTGGATTTCGGCATAAGCAGAAGTTCGACTGACCCAAGTTCGAGATAACGAGGGTCGACTCAGGGGATATTACTGTCATAAATATAATTCAGGGACAAAGCTACCCTATCCGATACTAATTCAATGTCCTGATGTCTGTTTAAGATCTCTCGTATCAACAATAGCAAAACCATCTATTGACATATATGTGAAAAATGCGTTGGTATTAGTAGGTCTTCAAAAAATGGGGTTAAAGTGCTACCGCATTTTTCACAGCAGGGTTTTGTGAAAAATGGGGCCCCATTTTTCACATATGTGAAAAATGGGGCCGCAAATTTCACGCGTGTGAAAAATGCGTCAACCCATTTTTCACACGTGTGAAAAATGGGTGGCGTGAAATTTGCGGTTCAACAAAGCTCTCTACATTACTGTCGCCCTGCATTAAACAGACACCTGCTTTAAAAGACACTCGTGTTTTGTTTATTACGCGATCAACTAATAATCATATTTTGATGAAAGTTCAACGTTTTGATTTATTTCATTTTTGGCATGTCTAAACTTGTGAATTTCACACACATGGTTTTTGAAAGCGTACCTGAAGCTTTCGCCCGTGTACTTTTTATTTCATTTGCAGCCCATACTTATACTAGGAACTAACACCACTCGAGGGGTGAGTGATGTTACTGTTGCTTGAATGGATTGTTTAACCCATTGACTCATAGGCTATTTTAGACCCAACCTCTTTGAATGAATCTACCCAAAAGGAGCATTTACTAGAGAAAAGTAATATTTTAGAATTTTGTAGTTTGAAACCATTATGATAAATAGAGCATTTGCTCCTATAGGAGCAAATGCTCTATTTATCACAATGGTTTAAAAAAAAGTGATTTTTACAGAAGCGTAGAAAGGCGTATTTATGGAGGAAAGTGTTAAAATGAATATTATGTATGAAGTTGAAATGTTTAGGCATAATCCATACAGAACATCATGTTTACAGCAAGACAAGGATTACAGCTAAAATAGAATTAATATACAATCCTTGGTTCAATAGACAGGAGCTTTCTGCATAACTTCCGCCCTGCATTAAGCTACCACCTGCGTCTACGACCGATAATTAGACATATTTCTGGTGAGATGAGTTTACTGTACTAATTTAAAAGACGGCAAATGGAGAAAAGGAGAAAGTAATATTGTTTCTATATCTGTAATAGAATTGATTTGCGTATTTAATTAAAGTGCTTTAGAGTAATACAGCATTTAACAATGTAATAAAACTGAAGTCTTCACCAGTCAGCTTTTAAATCAAAATAAACCATAATTGCAAAAGAAGCACTTTCAGATAATCTAATCGCTTGGAAATACAGAAGTAAATCGTATTAGCTGTCCGTCTTAAAGTAATTAAAGTGTCTTGGTTTTTAACATTGACACAATTAGAGTTAACTCAAGGTGACATTTTATCATATTTAGGTCCATATGTGTTTTTAAAGGTGTTAATCACGACCTAGATACCATTTAACAAAATAATTGGTACATATTAGTTGTATCCTAGACGTTTTACATTATGACATCGATCTGTAGAATAGATATGCGGCATAAAAACATAAGAAAGACAATGTTCCCTTCCCTTTACTTTTCCCGTAACCTAATCGGACGTAGGGGCATCCTGGCTTCATGACAATCTCTTTCCACTTTGTCCCGTCTTCCACTGCTCTCTGAGATGCTGAAAAGCTCAAACCTATCCACCCATTGGTGCACCTTCCCACCTCGTCCTTTGACTTCCTCGCCGTATTGTTTCACTACCTGTAACTGTCCCCTTGAGACTTGTCGTGGCGAGGCCTGTGGAGCGGTAGACATGACCATACCATCTCAACTTTCTTTTATAACTATACAAATACATACATAGCTGATACATGCACATATACAATACCCACATAGTTGATACATGTACAGATACAATAACAACATATTTGATACATGTACATATACAAATACATACATAGTTAATACATGTACATATACAAATACATACCCAGTTGATACATGTACATATACAAATACATACATAGCTGATACATGTACATATACAATACCCACATAGTTAATACATGTACAGATACAATACCCACATAGTTAATACATGTACATATACAAATACATACACAGTTGATACATGTACATATACAAATGCATACATAGCTGATACATGTACATATACAATACCCACATAGTTGATACATGTACATATACAAATACATTCATAGTTAATACATGTACATATACAAATACATACATAGCTGATACATGCACATATACAATACCCACATAGTTGATATATTTACAGATACAATACCCACATAGTTGATACATGCACATATACAATACCCACATAGTTAATACGTACACAGATACAATACCCACATAGTTGATACATGTACAGACACAATACCCACATAGTTGATACATGCACATATACAATACCCACATAGTTGATACATGCACAGATACAATACCCACATAGTTGATACATGCACAGATACAATACCCACATAGTTGATACATGCACATATACAATACCCACATAGTTGATACATGCACAGATACAATACCCACATAGTTGATACATGCACATATACAACACCCACATAGTTGATACATGCACAGATACAATACCCACATAGTTGATACATGCACAGATACAATACCCACATAGCTGATACATGTACATATACAAATACATACATAGATGATACATGCACATATACAATACCCACATAGTTGATACATACACAGATACAATACCCATATAGTTGATACATGCACATATATATATATACTCTTTTATTCCACTTTTCAGTGATTATAACATACATGTCATTATACATACGTGAAAAAGAACAACTATATAATAACCTGTAAAGTAACTGAGATAGGAAATATAAACTCTGTACATATAATACCGTCTACAGTACGTGGAGCTTCACAAACCGTAATCAGACGGTCCCTAAAGCGTAATCATGTGTTTGTATTGAGGTAACGGTTAATAGCGCCCTATAGGAGCCGTCTCGTCAGGTTCTGGTCTGTTTGCTAATAAAATTATAACAGGTCCGACTATACAGTTTCTATCAACACCAAAACAATCCTGTCTACAAATGCAATTATAAAAGTTTGGCTAATAAATATTCATGATGTCATTATTTCTTACATGCATACTGGACAGGGAAAGGTGTTAAGACAGTATATTTTATGATCTGATTCGGTATCAATATATAGTCTGAACACATGCTGAGTACAACTCTGTATTGAAATAGCAATTTCAACAAGATTCTATCAGCCTGATCGTCAATGTCCCTTATATATGACTAGCCCCCCCCCCCCCAAAAAAAAAAAAAAAAAAAAAAAAAAAAAAAAAAAAAAAAAAAAAAAAACAACAACAACAAACAAACAAAAAAACAACAACAAACAAACAAAACAAAACAACAAAAAACAACCAAAAAAAACAACGAATTGCATGTTAACCCTTTCACTGTTCAGTATCCATGTAAGAAGTAATGGCAACATCAATATTCACTTGTATTACATGTAGCTCAATTTTTAGGTTTCGGACTACTTTCCGAAACCTAATAGTAATGCATCCCCAGGGCATGACTCAAGCAAATTTATAAAGAAATTCATATCCCATAATGCGCAATCAGACCACTGTTATACTACGAAATATCAATTTATGCTTAGAATGCATACGTTTATTAACCCAAATGCAGACATTTTGAATGGTTTAACATTGACAGAATGTTTATCACGTAGCGCCGATTAAGCGATTTAGTTATCTACGGGTGTATTTCACCCGTATTTCTTCTTTCATTTTGCCAAAAATGTGATTTTGATAACACCCCTTGACAAAAATATAGTTCCAAGTGCAATGCATTTGATAAACGATATCGATAATTTTTCATTTGGTATTTGTGTCAATTATTAAAATGCGGATGCAACTGTTGCAATTACCAATAATTTTGCCGTGTAAAATGCTACGTTATATGATAAATTTGGTCGCGTACGAATATATACCACGGAGCGCCGGTAAAAATGAAGCAGAAAGTAATCGACATCTAAAAGTCGGGCGTTTATTTGAAATCTACAAGCATTTCTTGAATTTGTCGGATTTGTACAGACAACGTTACGGAGAAAACAGTAATGAATAATGGTCGCAACGTCGTCAATCTCTACATATTACACACGAACTATGGGAATGAAGATAACGACTGGAAATTGCAGGATACCGTATAAACACCCGATATGACGGGTATGACTCATATCCGCGGATATTAATTTCGCAGCCTAAAATCGGCCACAGTTTAAGCATTATTTTTCTTATTAGAAAAAACTTTCATCGAGCTTATTGGCTAATATTGTCCATATTTATTATTTGAAATACGTAAATTTAATATTCATTGCATAAAAAGTAGTAACAGCCTGGAGAATTCTACTCGTCCGCTCGCTATGACAAGTAAAATAAAAAAATAATAAATATAAAATAAATAAATTATTATTTAATTTACTGTAATTTAGTTTATAAATAAATAAAATTTAATAATTTAATTTATTTATTATTATTTTTATTATTAATAATAATTTGTTATTATAATAAAAATAAATTAAAAAATAAATAAAATAAAATAATAAATAAATTTAATATAATTTAATTTATTTAATTTAATTTACTGTAGTTATAGTTGAAGTTGAAGAAAGCTAAAAAAAATCATAATATTCGGCACCGACCCTTCTGCACGAAGGAGCACGGACCGTAGTGAAACGTTCCGGAGATATATGGATAACCTTGAGCCTCAAAAGCAATCTGTATTCTGAATGCATCAGAAGTATTTATATTGAGTTTAGAAGATCATAATTATATTTTTACATAATGTGTGACAAGCATCGTAAACATTGATCATAGACTTTTCTGTTCTATAAGACCCATGTTTATAATGTGTGTAATGTGTTAGGAGACTTGGTACCAGGTTGTAAGCATTTAAGGATAATTACTCCAATTATAGAGAGTTAGTAGTTATAAAAAAGATAAAGTGGACTTATTTTATTGTATGTGTTACATAATGTTAATTATAACATAAGCTGAACGTATATAATTCTTGACAATTTTTTGTTTGTAGTGTGTGTTTAAGCTTTTTCCCCAGCATTAATCTGTTAACATACAAGCATGCTGTTATTTTCACCCCTGGTATATAATAATGTCCCAAAATGAAGTAGAGGGACATATTGTGTTTGCTCCGTTTCTTATTCTTATTATTCTTTCTTCCGATTCTGATTCTTCCAATTGTTCTTCTTCCGTCATGAACTTGTCCAGAGCATTTCTCAGTAAGACTAAGTGATTGTTCGATCCTAATGAAACTTCATATGAATATTGCTTGATACATGCAGATGTACATCCCACTTTTTATTTTTTGAAAATCACCATAACTAAATGGTTGGCTATAATTGGTCGAAATTAAGATAGTGTTTGGCGAAGTTATATATCATTCGATTTTTTGCGGAAAATTGGTATCATGGGATATTTGAGTACTCCAAATCAATTGGTTTGTGTTTCGAAAGTACATATATTGGTTGATTTTGCTAAAAATTGGTATTACGGTATATTTTGGCACTCGGGACTAATTTATAGGTCTTTTTAAAGAATTGGTTGCCATAGTAACTGAGTGGTGGCTCTGATTGGTCGAAAATTTAGATATTTTTCGGCAAATTCAGATATTGTTCGATTTGCCGAAAATTGGTATGTCGGGATATTTTGACACTCAGAATTGATTGGTATGCCTTTCGAAATGATTTGTTGGTATGGAAACTGAATGGTGAGATCTGATTGGTCAACAATTTAGATATTCAAATTTGCTGAAAATTGGCATTTAGGGGTATTTGGGTATCCCAAACTCAGTCAAGTTGTTTTGAAATACTTGGTTGCCATGGTAATGGAGTAGTGTCCTCTGAATGGGTCACAATTTACATATTAGACTTTTCGGAAAATTTGGTCAGTAGGGATATATATGCAGTTGTTTTAAAAGTGTTTGTTGCCATGTAACCAAGTGCTCACTAATGGCCTGTTATTGGTTAAATTTAGATATTATGCTCACCAATAACAGTTGTAAGTTTCGTTTAGGGGACATTCTGCAACATATTCTGTTACAATTAGATCTTGTCAACTGTATGATATTTAGATTCACATGGCATATATAATTTATCCAAACGTGGTTGTAGTGTATAGATGGATAGGTGATTGATGCACGCCAAATACTGTTACAATCCACCAGTTAGTAGCAGACATATGACTCTTTATTGCTTTCAGATAGCCATATAGGAAATATGACTGTTAGAAGTCATATCTTGGAACAGCTTGCTCAGATTTCATTTAAATTTGACGGGGTATTTACATTGATAGGTGCATGAGGCACAATATATGACGCCAAATTCGGCCAAATAATAATAGAGTAATGGCCCTTACTAAATTCAAATATAAATTTAAGTAAACTTCAGGCAAATTGAACTATTGGAACTCCACTGTGTGCTACTGGTCATCAATTTATTTCTTTAAACAATATCTTAAACACTGACAGGATTTTCAGAAAAGTTCACAGCAATTATGTTCAGATGACCGGTCAATTTTAACAAACAGTTCCATTAAACACCATTTTAGTTCAGGAAATAATGCTTTAGAGGTCATCTAACTATGTATCAATGGTACCAGTCCTTCCCTACCAAGCTTTTTCGTATTGTATAGTCACAATCGACATATATATGGTCCGAAACCTTCAGTACTGTCAGTACTTTGATTATCCTATGGGGATCGTCTGATCTGGGCTTATTCTGCAAATGCGTGAAAAGGCGTTTATATTAAGGAACGGGTTAAGTGACTGTAAAAGTAAATTACATATATATATATATATATATATATATATATATATATATATATATATATATATATATATATATATGAGCCGTTCTCCAGGAAAACCTGCCTAAATGACGCTGCTTACGACGTTGGGAAAAGTCGGTATTTTGATGACGTCACATTAATCTGATTTTCAACGTCAACTGTTTACATTGAGTTGCTTAAATTAGGCTTTTAACATACTTTGGAAAGTGTTCATGATTTATAATGACTCATGATATAGAGGTGTGACTTTATTTTTCTGTAATTGTTAATTCTATGCACTGCCGTAATTATTATCGTGATAAATTTGGAGGTAAAACAAGAGCAGTGCAAGCGGGTGCCAACACTGAGTCTCGTCTGTCGTCATTGCCAAGATGAACATGTATACCAAAAATGAAGGTTGTAAATGAAAAACTGAAGAAGTTATGGGCAATGTTAAGCTTTCGGACGACAACTACGCAGACGCCGGAGTTGCGACAATAGCTTGTGATTTCTTCGAAACAGACGAGCTAAAAATGAACAGGGTGACACTGATTCCTGTCATAATCATGTTTGACCTTGTCCTGGAGGGTCCGGTGTTTACGCTTGAGCAGGCTGTCGATATTCGGATCTCACTATTCTCATTAATGAGCTGTTAAGATAGCATGCTAATTTTGTGATGATCTCATGGCAATACATCAAATATAGGATGGAAATCGTTAATTTCTGAACTTAAAATGAGGTTTATATTTAACATTTTTCAATGCATACCTGCATATTTGTTGTAAGTAGATCTACATCTTCAAACAGAACTGGCCTTAGACCGCTCATAAATCGCTGTCCCATCAAAGATTAAGATTAAGTATTTCAGTAAACTAACGACGATGCAGACATGCTTACTTTTGTTTGAATGTGTGTGCATGCGCTGTAACAAAACTCAGATATATACACTCTGCTGAATGAGTACTTCATAGATTTCTTTACATCGAATTAAAATTGACACGACAATAAATATGTTGAGAAGCACGAAGACGATGGTTTTATCATGAAACATTAATGACAGTATATGTAGATCCACGAAAGAAATATAAACACGTATGATATGCAAACAATGTAGGACCAAGTCAGTTGCAATATCAGTAGCATCTGTTATTTTGAAACTTGCCTGAGTTACAGTAGATTCCTAAGCAAACTTGGAATTGTCTGGCCATAATTTGCATATACACTTTAAGCGTCTTAGCGTCCATTACAATTTTATGTCTTTAAGGTACCTTAATGTAGGTCGAAAGAAGTGCAGAAAGCTCCACCATCAGCTTTCTTCAGCACTGGATCTTCAGCATTAGAATAAAGAAAGTCCTGCTTTTAAGAGATCGGTAGATTCCGTCACTAAATAGTCGACTCGCGTAACCATTTCATTCATATAAATGCCTTTTCATGGCTTTGCATTTTTACAGAGTAGACCAAATCAAGACTATATGAGCCATCTGACCAGGGTCTGCCCTGTTTGCCTATGAAATTATATAGACCCGACTCTTTCGGTTCAGCCAAAACCATGTGTTCATATGCAAGAGTGACAATTATTCTAAGGAAGTCGTGCATTTTTGTAAAAATATTGAACAGATAAAGGGTTAAGATATAGACCTACACTAACTCTATACCCCTTCATTACGCCATTCGGCGTATTTTCAAACAGAGTAGATGGGCATCAAGCGGCTCCTGTAGGATAGGAGCTGTCTGATCAGGGCCTCTGTTACAAAATTTGGACCAAGCTTCTATATTTTCCGTTACTGCCGAAACATTCCATATGTCGTTATCAAAATGCAGCTAATTAATAATCATTATTTTATATATTTTTATATGAATATTCATCAGGTAAAGAGTTAAATGTATTTCTGTCGGAGAGAAAATGACCCAGTTTGTGAAGACCTATTATAACCTTCATTAATGGTCGGAGGTTGCGTTTTACATCTATTTAAACATTTCACCAGAATTTCCATTTATACAGTGCAGTATATATGTTTTAGCCGTTTTCTTCATAGCTATGCCTTGTAATACCTATTCAGAAAGAGCAAACCCAGATCAGACGGCTCCTGCAGGAGCCATCTAATCATAGTCTGTTCTATTTGTTAGGAAATAATATTGATGTATAATTCTATAGTTTTCAGTCATAGGCAAAATTTCATGTGTTCACATGCTTTCATAAAATGCATGTAAAGTAAAAAGTAAAGTACTTGTCATTGTTTCTATAATGAACGTTCATGAAGTAAATGGTTAATGTATGTGTTCCATACATACATTTTCTTTCTCGTTATTTGTATATTTTTTATTCCATGTCTTCTCAAAAATATGATTAATGTGTAAAAACGGGTGTGTTTTATTAACATGATTATTTGCCGGCTCTGCGCCTCGGAAATATACTTTTTTTCTTTATTTTTTCGTTCATATTTGCGGTATAGTTACAACAATATCAAGTGCATTGCATTTTCTCTATAATAAGAATTTGTCAATTTCTAACCCTTTCCCCACTGTAAAAGAAAATCGGTCTTCTCAAATATGGATCTGGTGCAATTTTGTATAATTCCGCATCAGTGAAGCTTTTGTGAAACTATTGACTGAGTGTGAAACAGCTTGTAAAATACGTCGAGCTACATAGAATCTCATCAGCTTCCAAGCTTAACGCTTTGTACTTTTCCTCTACCAAAAGTGTTAACTGGGAACCACAAGTTTTCCAAGTTCAATGTCCCTATATTTTCTTTAAACTGAACTGATTAAAATGCAGCGTGGATCATGGTGGTTGGTGAGATAATACGTTACTATAGTCGGGATCAAACATATTTGCATAAATTAAAATGTAACTTGATGGCTTGAACGAAAAATAAACTCCTAATACGATAAATTAACAAGTACTGCTACCAACACTTGTTATCACGCGATGCGAGTGTATATACATGTACACACGAGTGCAATATAGTGGTTACTGTAAGCGCTACGAGGAAACTGATTTCGAAAGTGTTTTTGTCAGGTACATACATTTAATATATATATCTATACTACTGCATGACTTTGTTTAAGAATTATGTAGTATTTTGAAAGAAAACCATAGTGAACAAGAATCATCGGGTGTGATTGAGGAACGTCCTAGGTAACCTGAATCAATATAACGCCTGTGTACTTTGCCGGGATATAGTTAAACCCGAAAGTAGCTCGATATCATCAATTAGAGTACTCTATCGCGTGCTTATCCAAGCACGCCAGAAGTACCGCCACACTTCTGTAAGGCCGTGTGTTTGTCCTGCATTCCATGACACCACCTCCCAACTCCTAGATATGAAGATCAGTGCCGATTTGGCAAATTGTGAAATTTTATGTTTGGTTGCCAGGGCAACCATTTTTTGTTTAGTTTTATGGATGAAATATAGCTGAATCAAATGATAACATAGTAACTAGTTTATTATTATGCTGTCAAATATGCTGTAAAAAGCAAATATTTGTGTGATATATACCAACACTCATTTTACCTGAAATGTGTCGGTAATGCATCTGTAACGCCGACACCATTGTACAGAAACAGCTATAACTTTGTCAATTTTTAAGATAGAATCATAATTCTTTCAAGTTTGTAATTCAGAAAGATAGCATTTTCTAAAATTGTAAAAATCTCAAAATCTATAATTTTGCCATTTTGGCAGGTTTTTCTGGAGAACGGCTCATATATATATATATATATATATATATATATATATATAATTCAATAATCCAAATATTATTTCGTGGGTTCGCTTTATATTATCATTAATTTTTGCTCTGTGTTAATTTGTTGTTGTTTTTATTGTCTGTTTTTTTTTTTGGGGGGGGGGGGTTGTGGGGTTTTGTGTTGTGTGTGGTGTGTGTTGGGTTTTTTGTTGTTGTTGTTGGGGGTTTTGTGGGGCTTTTTGTGGGGTTTTTTTGTGGGTTTTTTTTTTTTTTTTTTTTGGGGGGGGGGGGGGGTTCACGGCTGGTAATACTGATTTCAAATGCCATATTGCCGTTTCCGTTTGACGTGGGTGAAATATAATTTAATATTCTGAAACGAACCAGCTTTGTATAAATCTGTATCATTATTCAAATAGCCAGGATTATATTCAAGACGTCAGACATAAACACTAACTTCTGTCATTTGTAATGGTGTCAAAGCGTAATGTTTCAAGTATTCGGTATCCCTTGGTTTTTTTTAATTGTATTGTTTGACATTTATTACATCTTTACAACTAGACATGTGGAATTGCTAAACTCGCATTCGGTGCTCTGAACCTTGTACCACAGGTGATGGTGTCAAATTTATACGTGTATATGCGGATATTTGATCTACTTAACCAGGTGCCCTTTAACGCCTCTTAAAACAGAGAATACCGAGATCAGGCGGCCCCTGTAGGAGCCGTCAGATCAGGGACCGTCTGATCTGGATCTGCTCTGTGACATAACATATGAATGCCCCAATACTTTCTGCTTTGCCTAAAGATGCAATTATAAAATTCCTCTAGTTAATGTACACACCGCCATTATTTCTTACATGAATATTCATTGTGTAAATGGTTAAAGCACCATAAATGGACTGTCGGTAGTACAGGAATGCTAGTAGGGACTACCGTGTATATCTGTAGATTACCAAAGTGTACATACGATTACCTGTGCTATGCACAATTATAAAATGAAACCAGAGCAAGTGCCAATTAATGCGTGCTTGAGAAAGGTCAATGAATATTCAATTAGAAACTCGTTTGTTTACGACAAATCATGCAAAACAAAAGCTGTTAAACTATCTGCGGGATCAAAATGAATTTAAATCTACAGCAGAACTCCTCTAATGCGACCTCTTAATGAATGAACATGTGTGTCGCTATAAGCAGATGGTTGCTTAATGCATGGCAAAAGTAATGCAGAAAGCTCCCAGAGGAGCTTTCGGCATTCATTTTGTCCTGCATTAAGCTACTGTCTGCCTCTACCACCCAGAATTATACCTCTTTTAGGTGGTCGCATTAGAGGAGTTTTACTGTATATCACCATGTATATTGAGAGAAAATAAATTTGGACCATAATGATAGTTTTTAAGACCGGCATGTGCATACAATGTGCTCGTGTTCAATGTCTGACAGTTATCCCTGTGCTGTTGTCACCCTCACTGTGTTAGAACATTGCATCAGTTTGTTAAAAACGGACATGTATCATTTGTACGGGCAGTTAATGACAAGTTTTGTTGCATTTTAAATCATTTTTGTCCGTTTGTATACTGTAGCCGTTTGAAAACTCGGCGTTGATAGGGTTAATGAAGGTTTACATCTCCTTAACTCATTCCCTCATAGGCTATTTTTAGATAAAACCTATTTGAATAAATCTACAGAAAAGGAGCATTAACTAGGGAAAAAGATTTTTTAGAATTTTGTAGGTTTGAAACCATTGTGATAAAAAGAGCATTTGCTCCTAAGGAGCAAAGGCTCAATTTATCACAAAAGTTTCAGAAAGTGACGTTTAGAGAGGCGTAGAAAGGCGTATTTATGGAAGCTACGGAACGCTAATACAAAATTCGCATGCGCAAAGTATTACATGTATATATTTGATAGATTCAACTGTAACTTTTTCCCTGCTGTAAAACTTACTGTACGGAGTAATTTTCACCTTCCTCCGATTCGTTCAAGATTTTGATACTCTATTGACCGGTTATAAAACAGCATGGATCCAAATGATACGCCGGCTAACTCGCCGTCTCTTTTTGCAAAAGCGACTCCAGTCGCGCGTAGAGGAATGAGGATTAATGTAAACACAAGTGTTCTTTATATTGAAACAAACTTACCGACACCTAGACAAAATATTGATATATCGATGGTGTTCGTATCAAAGGGTAACTTTCCAGAAAATATAGCCGTCTAGTTTCAGAACGAACATGTTTTTTAAACGCAGCAGATAGTTATATTTCGCATTATTCTTAGTACAATTCATTTTTATGCCGAAGCATATCGCTTTGTTAATGCACCAGAAGTACTAAAATCACCTTTTATTGTCCTTGCAAAGTATTAATTTTAAGATTTAGGTTGTCCTTTAATATTACAAAACAAGTCATATCAAGAGAACACAGACACTGCAGTAAGCGTAGTAGATGAAGTAACTAAATATGTGTTTGAGGTCATTGAATAAAAATGTTCCTGTTAATAAACATATCTGTATTATACAGAGGAACCTCTCTAAAGCGACCATCCTTTCCCTTATGTAAACGCATCGGCAAACAGAGTAGACCCAGATCAAACGGCTCCTATGCTATGGCAGCCATCTGATCAGGGTCTGCTCTGTTTGCTTATTGTGTCATATAGATCTGATTCTACAGCTTCTGTCTGAGCCAAAATGGCATGTGTTCATATGCCATTCTAAAAACAATAATCTTATTAATATTCATGACGTCATTATTTCCTACATGAATATTCATCAGGGAAAGGGATAATTAACAGCAATGAGTGTCTGTATAAGCGAACTGTTCTTTAATACAGAGCATAAGTTTTCCACCTGTTTTATCCCCTTACTGCATGAATATCCATATAAGAAATATTGATACCAAGAATACTAATTAGATTAATTATTATACAGTAAAACCTCTCTTAACCGGCAGTTAAATTTAGTATGAATATCGGTCTTGGAGACAGGTGGCAGCTTAATGCAGGGTGAAAGTCATGCAGAAAGCTCCTAGAGGAGCTTTCTGCATGACTTTCACCCTGCATTAAGCAGCCACCTGCCTAAAAGTATCTAAATTATTATCTACTAGAATTCCGGTTAAGCGAGGTTATACTGTATTAGCAAAATGACTACAAGTCATTGCAAAATGATACAGGAATGTTTGGTCATGGCAGAAACTGTAAAATCATAGCTATCTTATATCATAAGCAAACAGAGGAACCGTCTGATCTGAGTCTATTCTGTTTTCAAAGGCGTAGAAAGAAGTATTTGTTGTATTGAATAAAGGGTTAAGACCTAGAATTAAACATACAGTTGAACTTCGATATCTCGAACTTCAAGGGACTATATAAATTAGTTCGAGATAACAGAAGTTCGAGTTATCCGATTTGTAATCTGGTCAATTTCTCAAGTTTATAGCTTAATGCAGGTCTACAGTAATGCTAAAAGCTCCTTCAGGAGCTTTCAGCATTACTGTAGAACTGCATTAAGCTGTGAAATGTGTTTCTAGATATGCGTAGTGATATATTTTAGAGCAATTCTGTATTGTAAGATTTTGGAAGGACCGAACTTTTAGTTCGAGTTATACCGAAGTTCGAGTTATCCGAGTTCGAGATATCGAAGTTCAACTGTATTTTGGTGATCGCATAGATAGGTTTTATTGTATATTCATACAGTAGAACCCGTCTAAAGAGACCACTTAATAAACATGATCGTCTTTATAATCGGGTGGTTGATTAATGCAGGACGAAAGCAATGCAGAAAGCTCTTGTAGGAACCACATTGGAGAATATGTCGCTAGCATTCTACTAAGAGTTAACCCTTTCCTCCATAGGCTATTTTAGACCCAACTTATTTGAACGAATCTATCCAAAAGGAGCATTTACTAGAGAAAAGTAAATTTTTCGAATTTTGTAGTGTGAAACCATTGTGATAAATACAGTATTTGCTCTTACAGGAGCAAATGCTCTATTTATCACAATGGTTTCAAGAAGTTATTATTACAGAGGCGTAGAAAGGCGTATGTACGGAGGATAGGGGTTAAACTAACTAAATTAATTGAGAAAACACGTATGATATATCCAACCTATTTCACATCAGAAGTGGCTGGGATTGGAGTTATTACAAAAGAATAATATTGGTGTATATTATATAGTTTATGTTGAAGGAGACAGACTATTGGCGACAGTGGCAATAAACACAGCGCCCCTATTGAAGATTAGACATATATATCACTTTCGCTTATGGACTCAATAAGGATGGTGCCAACAAAAGCAAACATTTACCATATACCTGACAAAGTAATTACTAATCAGGCGCCTCCTACAGGAACCGTCTGATCAGGATCTCTCTGGTAGCTAATTAAATAGTATTAGACCTGAGCAGAGCAACAAATAAAGGTACGTACTCAAATACTAAAATCGACATTTCTCCTTAAATCCTATGTTGTGACCATTCTTTAGAATCGTCTCGAAGAGACGATTCTAAAAAGTGGTCACAACAAGGGTGTGAGGGAGAAAAAGAAAATATTCTTGAAAATGACTTAAATTTACACATCTTGTCCGGACTCTAGATCCGAGTCTACAGTGTGTGCCATGACCAAGAATTCCTTTGTTAAATGGCAATTGAAACTTCGGCTGATAAATAATCACCACGGCATTTTTTTCTGGCATAATTCATCAGGTATTTGTTTAACTGAAATATTCCCAAACAATTCACCAACTTAGTTATGTAACAGACGGAACAATAAGTCTTTTGCTTGGTTTAATACATGTGTTTGCATTAATAATGAGCCCCTTCAAATGAAGTCTACGGGTATGCTTTTGTCTCGCGTCCTTGATAAAGTGTTATGTCCAAGGCCGGCGAGCATTTTTCAATTTTTAAGCATGACTTTAAAACACTTTTAGCGATCGAAAAACATGTAGATGAATACCAAACCAAATCTTGAATTGCCAAAGTATCAGAGATATATAATAATGTGTTGCAGTAGAAGCTATTGAATTTATTTTGATGTGAGTTTGGTACCAGGCAATGTTGTTTCCAAACCTATACATCACTTCCAGATGGGCAAAACTGTTGTGACGTAGATGGTTTTATTCGGGCGACATCGTATCTCAAAGGGGGATATTACTTCAAGAAGGGCAACATTGTTGTGACATAGGTGCTTTTGTTCAGGCGACATTTTTTCTCAACTAGAGGATATCACTTCCAGAAGGGAAACATTGTTGTGACGCTGATGCTTTTATCCAGACAACATTGTGGCTAAACGGGGGATATTAACGCTGATGCTTTTACGCAGACAGCATTGTTTCTAAACGTAGGATGTCACCTCCAGAAAGGCAACATTACTGTGGCGCTGATACTTTTGTTCAAGCAACATAGTTTCTAAAATGGTGACACTACTTCGAAGTGAACGTCATTGTATCGCAGAGGGTAATATTTCTACGAATCAGTTGGCAGTATATTTGAACGATTTGTCATATTTAATGGTTTGATTGAGACGAAAGGGCGACGTTTATTGGAGACGCACGCAAGTCTCCCGTTTAAATGGTTTCGGACAGGCGACATGGTTTTAAACAGGACGACGATGTCAGTTTCTTTTTTGTGAGGGCCGGTCGGCTTGCAGGACAGTGCATTTCGAACGCTGATTTTTATAACCCATTTATCTTCAAATCTAATTATCGCCTTGTTTGCAAGAGGTTTGGTAACAGCAGTCTAATTCAGTTTGTACAACAATGACGGAGAAATGTCTTTATAGTTCCTGCCCAAGCACCCTTTGATATGTAAATGTACGTAATTGTATTTACAAGACATTTAGCCTTCAGGCAGAGTCATAAATAACGAGGCCGTATACATTATTTCTCCACCTAATCCTGTGATATATCCGTCTCGAGGAGACTACAGTAAAACCTCTCTAATGCGACCACCATAACGGGGCATTATTCACAGTGCCAAAGACAGGTGGTAGCTTAATGTAGGACGAAATTTATGCAGGAGCTTTCTGCATAACTTTCGTCCTGCATTAAGCAACCACCTGCTTATGAAGACAGCCATGTTTGTTCATTAAGTGGTCGCATTAGAGGAGTTGACTGTGATCGCTACGTAGGGTTTAATGCGGAGATACGGGAGCTATTCTTGATAGTACGTTTAACTCTTGCACTGCCATGAAGACGGTTCGGTGATATCATGTGCAAACAGCTTGAATCCTGGTGAAAAGCCGAGTAACTCGGCGTCTCATCAGGATCCGTACTGTTTCCACTCTGTTTATCTCTTTATAAAGAAATTGAAGATATGTCCACTCTAAATAAAATTTGAAGCTACCGACAAGGTATCAAGTGCAAAATGTGCTTGGCAATGGCAGATTTAAAATGAACACGTTTCATCAGTGCCTCTGTTCTACATCTGACTGTGCTTTACTTGCACGTGTGATAGAACAACTCTTAATTAGCTATGTAATGAACACAGGTGGATGTCTTTTGGTGCCAATTAACCCTTTCCCTCATGTAAGAAATAATGACATCATGAATAAGTATAAGCTGAACCTTTATAATATAAACTTTTCCAATGAAAGTGTTTGACAAACGGTGTAGAATCAGAACTACATGTATATCATGTCAAAAGCAAACAGAGCAGATCCTGATCAGACGGCTCCTATTTGCAAATGCGTGAAAATGAGGGAAAGGGTTAAGATTCGGCATCAAAACAAATCATGCTAATATATCTAGATCTACTTTTACACCTATGAAAAATGAGTTTATTTTTTGTTGCAAATAAACCAAGTCTGGTATGTTATATTGAACAATGTTACTGGTATGTTATATTGGTTTAATCAGGAGTATCTGCACAGCTCGTAACTCGTGCATGTGTAGATTTTGCTGTACCAGAGACTGCAATCCAATTATAGAAGCAAAAATAAATAAAAAGATACTATACATCTTTTTCAATTAACGCTCCCGTTTTGTTTTGAGCCCTTTACCTCATGAATATTCATGTAAGAAATAATAATATGGTGAATAATACATTATATAATGGCTTATCAACACAGAAATGTTGGCCATCCCCTAATATAGAACCATATCTATACTTTCCATAAGCAAACAGAACAGACACTGATCACATGGATCCTACGGGAGCCGTCTGATCTGGGTCTACTGTCTGTTAATGCAGGAAAAACGTTTATATCAGCTAAACGATTAACTCTTATATTGATGTACGAAGCACGGTCTGTTACAGAACTAACCTAATTCGGATTCGTTGGATTTTAACCTTCTGAACTCTGAGCATTCGTGACAAAAAGTTTGGATCCAGATGAGAAACCGAGTTTCCTTGGGCTTCTTCTTGATCCAAACTGTTTGTAAAGGTTACATGTATCACACACTGAGTCACCAGTAGAGGTCGAGAGATGAAAAACTCTTCAATAAAAACGTATCAAATCGTTTTTATCCGGATGAGCCACCAATATACTCGACGGTTCATCAGGATCCAAACTGTTTGTCAACACCAACAATGACACGTGTAGCAGGACAAGGGTTAAAATGTTTTGTAAACTTTCAAATAACTCTAAGGATTCAGAAAAAACGGTCATAAAAGACTTAAAATGCGATCCCAAAACTTTCAAAAAAGCCATAAGGTATGCAAAATTAAAGCAACTTACGACTCCTGATTCATTTACGCGATCGAATAAGTGTTACTAGAGGCTTAAACAGCTTGGATCCTGATAATATGCAAATTCCACAATGTTTCCAAATGTCACGCCAGGTCGCCTTAACCCTTTCACCGCCAATGTCGCATAAATGAACCACGACAAATAGTGCAGTCCCAGATCAGACGCCGCCTTTTCAAGGCGGGGTCTGATCAGGGACTTCACTTTTTGTCTCAATCTCTATATTTGTTCTCTATTCCTTTGGAATTTGCATTTATTTATCTCATTTCCTTATTTTACCAAATGATTTAACAAATGTAGACTGCAGACGACAATTAAAAAGTTTGGCGCCGAAAGGGTTAAAGGTTCAACTCTTTGGCTGCCAACTTTTGTAGTCTGCAAATTTTGTCGTCTGCAAACTTTGTCGTCTGCTACAATCTTATGTTTTGTTAAAAAACATTACAGACACGGTAACAAACAGTTTGGATACCGAGGAGACGCCGAGTAACTCGGCGTCTCATCCGATTCCAAACTGTTTGCATAAAAAATCATATATGTGACATTGGCAGCGGAAGAGTTAAAATGCTTTACAAAAATTCAAATACAGTAAAACCTCTCTATAACCGCCACTAAATTGTGCTAATTAGTTCAGGGCAGCCACCTGCCTTTAACACAAAATACTCGATTTAATATAGTGGCCGTTATAGAGAGGTTTTACTGTAATCCTAAAGGCGTCTGAGGAAAATTGGGGTCTAAAGAATACTCAATTATCAAATGTGGTTTTAAAGTAAAGAGTAGCACAATATGTGTGAAATAAAGTCATAGCATGGTATCATACTGATTCAAAAAGAAACAATTCCCAGTAGCAAATGTGTTTCAAAGTGAAAGGGCTGTACACCATTCTGATCCTACTGTCGTCAAATGTTTTTCAGCGTTATGTTGAAACCCCGTGGTTTTGCCTTGCATCTGATATCTAAAAATCACATATAGCAAAGTTTTTCATGATGAAAATAATAAAAAGCGTTATGCCTAAACATTGAAAATGCATGCTTTCATATTTTTTCAACCATAAATGTCACTTAGTGAAATGTCATGCCTTCGCAAAAACTGTCGTTCCATTTTCGAAAATGTGCCTAAAATTGTACATGGAATTTTGTAACTTTTCTCTGATGAAGGAAAATGCTCAATATCGGAGTATCTGTAGATTTTCCATTTCTTGTAAGCATTGTTTTCATAGTAGTACGTTGTAAATGGCCAGTTGTATATGCAATGTTCGACATGCCTTGTTTTACCCCTTTATTCCATAGATATACATATGCATTTTAACCATTTACATGTACTCCAGAAATATGCGTTTTAACACATTTGCAAACCGTTAACCCAGCTCTTGTAGGAGCCATCTGATCAGGATCAGTTCTCTGGTTGCTTATGGAATAATATACATGTGATTCTGCAGCTTCTGCCATGGCCAAAGATTCTGTGTACGAATAGATCTACTGTTAACAAGTTAAGCTAATCGATATTAATCAGGTCATTTGTTCTTACATGAAGTCATTTGAGTAAACTATTTATCAATCATAGCTTTTGTATAATTAAACAAGAGATGTTTGTAAAACATGTATACCCCCAGACCCCCTGACCTTTGATCTAGTGACCTCAACTATAGAGGTCATCTAGCGGTCATGACTAATCACCACAGCAACTTTGAAGATCCTAAGCCAAACCACTGATCATTTATTGATCTGAAAACATTTCACATCTTAAGGTCATGGTGACCTTGACCTAGTGACCTCAACAACTATGGGGGTCATCTAGTGGTCACGACCAACTACCACAGCAAGTTTGAAGATCCCGACTCAAACCATTGAGCAGTTATTAATTGGAAACCATTTCATCAGTTAAGGTCATGATGACCTTGACCTTTGATCTAGTGACCTCAAAATCAATAGGGGTCATCTAGTTGTCATGACCAACCACCACAGCAAGTTTGAAGATTCTAAGCCAAACCCTTGAGCAGTTATGGATCGCAAACCATTTCACCAGTTAAGAGCATGGTGACCTAAAAAACAATAGGACTCATCTAGTTGTCATGACCAACCACCTAAGCAAATTTGAAGGTCCTAAGCAAAACCCTTGAGCAGTTATTGATCAGAAACCATTTTACCAGTTAAGGTCATGGTGACCTTGACCTTTGACCTAGTGACCTCAAAATCAATAGGGGTCATCCAGTGGTCATGACCAACTACCACAGCAAGATTGAAGATTCTAAGCTAAATCCTTGAGCAGTTATTGATCGGAAACCATTTAACCATTTAAGGTCATGGTGACCTTGACCTTTGACCTAGTGACCTCAAAATCAATAGGGGTCATCTAGTTGTCATGGCCAACCACCACAGCAAGTTTGAAGATCCCAAGCCAAACCCTTCAGCAGTTATTGATCGGAAACTATTTCATCATTTAAGGTCATGGTGACCTTGACCTTTGACCTAGTGACCTCAAAAACAATAGGGGTCATCTACTTGTCATGACCAACCACCACAGCAAGTTTGAAGATTCTAGGCCAAGTCGTTTATTAGTTATCATTCGGAAACCATCGATCTACCGACCGACCGACAGACCGACATGTGCAAAGCAATATACCCCCATTTTTTCAAAAGGGGGGTATAACAACAGTAAACGTTCGCTAATGTGCCCACATAATTTATTAACCCATCTCCTCATAGGTTATTTCTAGATTCAACCTCTTTGAATAAATCTACCGAAAAGGGGCATTAACTAGAGAAAAGGAATTATTTTTTAGAATTTTGTAGTTTGAAACCATTGTGATAGAGCATTTGCTCCTATAGGAGCAAATGCTCTATTTATCACAATGGTTTCAAGAAGTGGCTATTACAGAAGCGTAGAAAGACGTATTAATGGAGGAAAGGGTTAACGCAGGAGTTTGCAAAAGCAGATGGTTGCTTAATACTGGGCAAAAGTTATGCAGAAAGCTCCTATAAGTTTTCTGCATAACTTGTTTTGCAATGAGCTAGCACCGGTTTCAAAATTCCAGAATTGGACATCTTTTTGAGTGGTCGTATTAGCGAGAATCTGAACCCTTTCCCTGTTCTATATTTAGTCCAAATTTCAATACCTATTGAATATTCACGGACAAAACAGTTATAATGAAATATGGCAACACTAGCCATTTCAGAAAGTAAAGGAACAGATCAAATTCCATTAGCAGAGCAGACCCTGATCAGAAGGGTCCTATATGACCCGTCTGATCTTGGTCTACTCTGTTTGCTAATACATGAAAACACGTTTATATGAAGGAACATATTAATGAAGGGTGAAAGTCAAGCAGTAAGCTCTTTTGCAGCTTTTCTGCATGATTTTCTTTCAGCAATAAACGCCACCTGTCTTACAGACTGGCATTGGTGCTGTGTGAAAGTCCCGTTTAAAAGGCTTTGTTGTATTGTGGAATGTTGTGCTGTTCTGCATTAATAAAATATACTGTACAATGAATAGATCTGTTAACAGAGCAGATGTCAGTAACTGTTGTTTAGAATTTGTATCAGATCTCATTAGAAATAACATACATGTATTGTGTATTCTATATGTGTTGATTGGTCTACGAACTTATGATACCTCGACACTCTATATAATTGGTTTCAAGTGCAAGCGACGATTTTGAGTATATGTATGTGCCATCTTATCTTTGAGTCTAGTAGTCTTGGATGGTGTATTCTACACAACGATTGTGCGCGCGTGCACGTGTGTGCGGGGGTGGGGGCTGTTTGTCAGCACGAGTGTGTGCCCGTGTTTGTGTGTTCGGGGGGGGGGGGTGTAATCAGATATTGGCCTGCAGTAAGGTAAAGGAAAACAAAGAAATAATACACATCGTTCGTTTTGTCTTTTTTCATTAACAGTCATTAATATAATGTACAAAATCCTTAACTAACGAGTATTTTCACGCAGTATTGAACACTTGTTAACAGATAGAGATCTTTGACCCTTTAAATGCGGGAAATCGAGTGGACTGGCATTTGAAAACAGTATAGAACCAGATGAGAGGGTTCGTAGAGGTTCCCTCTGATCAGGACCTACTCTGTTATTCCAAGTCCTCACATAAAGCATACCCTTTCATACTGAATAGACTCTATATTTAACCCTTTCTCTGTTCAATATTCATGTAAAAAATAATCATGAATAAATTCATTTTTCATAATGTAAATTTTTCATGGGAAAGTTTTGCTTTGACAAAAACTGTAGAATCAGATATATATCATGTCAAAGGACAACAGGGCAGACCCTGATCAGACGGCTCCTGTAGGAGCCGTCTGATCTGGGTCTACTCTGTTTGTAAATGGGTGAAAATGCGTTCATATGAGGGAAAAGGTTAAACAATGATAGATCATTCCATAAACATACAAAGTGTTAAGTTGTCATTGGACAATAAGAAGATCATTCCATCAACATACAAAGTATTAAGTTGTCATTGGACAATAAGAATGAGGAGAGTCAACACTTCTATTTGAATAGCCATTCTAACGAGATCACTGCTGTTAACCCCATTCAATATCCAAATGTACAAACTTAAAATTCTAAAGAGCAGTAATGGTCCTTTCTTAACATGTGAACCATAGCCTTGTATTGTACAATTACTTGATCTTTTTCAAACAGCTTCATAAAAGTATGAATACAAAGAATTCCAACTACATGTATACAGTAAAACCCCTGCAAAAAAAACATAGTAGGGAAAAATTAAGATAGTTTTAGACGGGTGGTTGCTTAATGCAGGGTGGAAATCATGCGAAAAGTTCCTAGAGGAGCTTTTTGCATGACTTTCACCCTGCATTAAGCTGCTACCTATCTCTAAGACTGATATTAATACTAAATTCAACATCCAGATTAGAGTGTTTTTTTAAACTGCTTTATAGTTTGCACCAAAATGGCAGTTTCCCTTTTCTGGTATGTCAACCCGCGGTATGGTAATGTCCAGCTTGGCTAACACATCAGTGGACATTATCAACCTCGGGTTGACAAAACGTGCTGTCACCCTCAATAGGATGTGATATTTATGTAATATCAGATCTGTTCAATTGTATTTCATAAGCAAACATAGTAGACCCCAATCAGACAGCTATAGATGCCTCCTACAACAGCCGTCTGATCTGGGTATACTCTGATAGCAAATAGGTCAATACAGTGTCAATATCTGGTTAAGAAGGACAATTACTCTTTCCAAGAATAGTGAAAACAGAAAACGTGCAATCTCGAATGTTAGACACAATCTGTACTGAAGTAACATAAAACAACATTTTCAACACTAGATTGAAAACCAAATTGAGCATTTTCAGAAGCAGCATAAATTTTTATATTCACTAAACTGTGAGATTCATGACAATATAAAATGTAAAACATTTCCAAAAACGTGAGATTCTTATAACCTTTTGGCAGTCTATAGTCAAAAGGGTTACATACTTGCAAACAATATGGATCCTGATATGATACGAAGTAATTCATCTGGATCCAAACTGTTTCTCAATCTAAACAGATTTCAAACAAAAAGTGTAAAAAATAATTCATAATTGAAGCAGATGACAATTGTTGCAGATTGCAGTATTTTAACCCCTTCCTTCCTTCACATAAACACCTTTTCACATATTTGCAATCAGAGTAGACCCAGATCAGACAGCTCATACAGGAGATGTCTGATCAGGGTCCGCTCTGTTTGCTTCTGATACAGTAAAACCTCTCTATAACGGCCGCTAAATTTCATAAAGTATTTTGTGTTAAAGGCAGGTGGCAGCTTAAAGCAAGGTGAAAGTAAAACAGAACGCTCCAATAAGAGCGTTCTGTTTTACTTTCACCTTACTTTAAGCAGCCACCTGTCCTAAATACCAACTAATTAACACAATTTAGTGGCCGTTATTGAGAGGTTTTACTGTAAAATGATTGAAGTTTCTGCTATGGCCAAACATTCATGTGTCCATGTGTTAAAATATTAAATTCATCTAATTAATATTCATGACAATGATGACATCATTATTCCTTACAAGAATATTCATGGAGGAAAGGGTTAAGAGTACTATATGTGTATTACAAACTAAAAGGAAGTATAATAGTATGACCGTGACTTCATATATTTGTGGCAAACCTCCGAAAAATGATAGAATTTTGAAACAAGAGGGCCAGAATGGCCCTGATATCGCTCACCAGACAATCAGAGGAGAAGATTTTCAAAGTTTTCACTATATGTTTCTATAGAAAACTAGCTGGCCCTGGGGCGGGCCCAATTTTGACCCCAGGGGAATAATTTATATAACCTTGTAGAAGACCTGAACATGATGCTATGTGCCAAATATGAAAGCTGAGAACCTTCCAGTTTCAGAGGAGAATATTTTCAAAGTTTTCTCTATATGTTTCTATTGAAAACTAGCTACCCTTGGTACCCAATTTTAACCCCAGGTGCATAATTTATGTAACTTTTGTAGAGGACCTGAACATGATACTATGTGCAAAATATGAAAGCTGACAGCTTTCCAGTTCCAGAAGAGAATTTTTTTAAAGTTTTACTATATGTTTCTATTTAAAACAAGGCACCCCTTGGACGGGCCAATTTTGACCCCAGGGGCATAATTTATCTAACTTTTGTAGAGGACCTAAAGATGATGCTATGTGCCAAAGATGAAAGCTGAGAATCCAGTAGATTCAGAGGAGAAGACTTTTAAAGGTTCAACTGTTGATGACGGACAACGAACGACGGACATCAGGCGATTACAATAGCTCACCCTGAGCACTTTGTGCTCTGGTGAGCTAAAAAACGACGACATAATTATGTCCCCCCCCCCCCCACCCTCTTATCTCCCCAGTCCAAAACCTCAATCAAAGTTACACACTTCATGGTGATCACAAACCACAAACCTGATTAGCTATTTATAAGAAATTGGGATTTTATGCAATTTTTTATCATTCAAGGGGACATAACTTTGTGAAAAATAATCGAACCTTATCACCCTGGGGATACATTGTATGTCCAACTACACTTCGTGATGATCACATCTGTGAAGGCTTTAACGAACCTGAGCAGCCATTTATGAGAAATTGGATTTTATGATATTTTTTATCATTCAAAGGGACATAACTTTATGAAAAATAATCTACCTAGATCATTCTGGCTATATGCACAACTACACGTCATGGTGATCACAGATGCAAATTTCTTAGCAAACCTGACAAACCATTTACGAGAAATCGAATTTAAATGCAAAAAAAAACTATCCTTCAAGGGGACATAACTATGTAATAAATAATTGAACTAGATCATCCTGGCGTTATGTACAATTACACTTTATGGTGCTCACTGTTGTGAAGTTTTATTGAAATCTGCCCAGCCCTTGTTTTGAAGCAGCAGCCAAGCTTGAAGACCGACAGACAGACCAACAGAAAGTACAAAATCAATGTCTCCCTCCCCACTATGTGGGTGAGACATAATAGTCATTCAGTTTGCTAGAAATATCCCTAATAAAGCACCTAGCAAAGTTCTATAGTCTTAATCCTTTCCTTCATATAAACACCTTTTCACGCATTTGCAAACAGAGTAGACCCAGATCAGACAGCTCCTATAGGAGCTGTCTGATCAGGGTCTGCTCTGTTTGCTAATAGAATTTGAAAGATCTGTTCCTTTACTTTCTTAAATGGCTACCATTCCATCTTCAATATTTCATTATAACTATTTTGTCCATGAATATTCAGTAGGTATAATATAAATTTTAAATAAATATAGAACTGGGACAGGGACCTCAGAGTTAACAGCAAATTCAAAACCTTGCAAATTAAGCAAAAGCACATTTCTGTTTACATTCATGATTGTCAAAAAGTGCAATATCTGACACAACTAGTATATGAACACATTTTAACCCTTTGGAATTGTATAAGAGTGAACCCTTTACCAGAGATACAGATAACGATGCCTACCCAGTTTCTAAAATCGTCGAAGAGACGATTCTAAAGAGTGGTCACAGTATACGGTTTGGTGGAGAAATAAAGGAGCTATTGTTGAACAAGTTTAAACTTACGCATCGTATCTGGAGCTCTGCCTTTACTCAATGAATATTATAGGAAATAATGACAACATGAATATAGATTAATAGCAAGTTTTTATAATAGCACTTAGACACAGCAACTTTTAGCCATACAGTAAAACTTCTCTATAACGGCCCCTAAATTACATCAAGTATTTTGTTGAAGGCAGGTGACTGTTTAAAGCAAGGTGAAAGCTAAACAGAACGCTCCTACAGGAGCCTTCTGTTTTACTTTCATCTTGCTTTAAGCAGCCACCTGCCCTAAATACCAAATAATTAACACAATTTAGTGGCCGTTATAGAGAGGTTTTACTGTAGTAGAAACTCTACAATCATATCTTCATTATTTCATAAACAAACAAAGTGGATCATGATCAGAAGCGCGCCTACAGGACCTCTCTGATACGACTACTTTGTCCGCAACAGTGGAACTAGTTAACAAGTATTTACAAACAAGTTTGGACCAACACCAGAGGGCTGTTAGAAGCCCTCTGATCAGCATCAGTACTGTTTGTCATGTTAAAATTTACAAATAACTCATTACCTGATGAATATTTATTTAAGAATAATAAAATTCTGATCATTTCTTACCTGAAATTTGAATGGATAATGAACACATAGATGATAGTTAATGAACACAATGATTTGGCAATTACATACAGTTGGACTTCGATATCTCCAACTCGGTTAAGTTGAACAAAATGATCAGTCCACTCAAAACTTACACTACAGAATTGCTCTTAAATGTATCACTATGGATATCTAGAAACACATGTGACAGCTTAATGCTGGTGAAAAGTAATGCTGAAAGCTCCTGCAGGAGCTTTCAGCATTACTTTACACCTGCATTTAGCTGTCAACTCAAGAAATTGTCCAAATTAGAAATCCGATAACTCGAACTAATTTGTATAGTCCCTCGGAGTTCAAGATATCGAAGTTCAACTGTAAACTATAGCATCAGATCTGTATTACTCCATAAAGCAACAGAGCAAAACCTAATCAGACCTTAATCAGACAGCTCCTACAGGATACAGCAGTCATCTGACCTGGATCTAGTCTGTTTGCTAAGACATAAAACATTGCTATTAGGTTAAAGGTTTAACCCTATCCCTGTTCTATGTTTATTCCAAATTTCGATACCAACAGAATATTCACGGACACAATATGGAAGGTGAAACATTGTAGCCATTTTAGAAAGCAAAGAAGCCGTCTAATCTGGGTCTACTCTGTTTGCAAAGGCGTATTTATGTAGGTAAGGGTTAAATGATGACGGACCATTCAAAATTGAATAATTCTTCAACCGTTGATTAAATGGTTGAGCTAACAACTCTAAAACCACTATGTAAGTCTAAATGGTCCACTCAATAGTCCCATCGGCTCCAAGCTTCACTTGTTCACTTGCCACCAGCTCCAGGGCCTTTGGGAATGCCTTGTGCTCTTTCTGTTTGACTCGCTCCCCAAGACCCTCTTCTGTGTCATCAGGGTACACAGGTACTGACTCTTGAACCAATATGGCACCAGCATCAACCTCTTCCTGGAAAACAACATCAGAAACAGTAGTAGAAAGGATACCAGCGAAACTAAATAAGTATCTGTTACATCGATGCCCAAATGCATGCTTTATGCATCACTCTGAATCTATGTTGTGGCTTCTAACGGTATCCGTACTCCCAAGTTTGATCACAGCCTGTTTTTCCTAACTGAAGTTATTGTCTGGAAACCATTTTTCTAGCTTTAATAAGTGACCTTGATTGTACTACCCCTCCCTCCAAATGCAATTTTGTGACAACTGCTTTAAGGACGAACATGAAATCATCTATACATTTAATCCATGTTATCAAATTGCAGAATGTCATGCACAGGTCCGTCATTATGCTACGCTATTCAGCTTTTGTACATGCCTGTCTTTTTCCACATATCATTAGGCAATAAGAGATATCTTATTTTTACTGTTCATTTATCAATCTCCATGTATGCTTACAGTAGAACCTATAATTTATTGAACATAGGAGTCTTAAAAAGCAGGTGGTTGCTTAAAGATGTATTATGCACAGAAGTTTTACACGTATACATACAATGAAAATAATGCTTACAGTCCATTTTCCGACAGGATATATTTGTTCAGCTAAATATTATCGCTATCCGTATACTGCTAATTTTTTTAAAAGGAGCCTCCTTTTTAAAACGAGGATTTTGTACAGAAATCAAGGGTCATCTTCGGCCAAGTTCTAAATGACTCTGATTCTATTTCCGAACAACGCTTTGAATATTAATTAGGTTGTTATCACATGTAAAATGGCTGACACTGATGGTTGGCGTACATATACTTCGAATGATTATTTCCGGTATGTAAATTTGAATCTTACGACAGATTCCGGCCAATGGCGAACGATGTTCCATTGGTTTCCGTTGGTTATCTGTAGCAATCCATTTCTCAATTAACAACCATTTACTAACCGTGCTGTTTAGTGTTAAATAAGTGTTAAGGCACATAGATTCCGATTCAGAAGTCAGTTTGAAACACAAAATTTGCGGAAATTTGCGCAGTATACATGGTCTTTAATGCATGGCATTTTGGCCAGCATTAAGCTACCATCTGCCTTACAGACCATTTTTGATGGCTGTTTAAGATTCTACTGTACACCCAAAAAATATATATGTAAGGATGTCTGTTAACTCTTTCCACGCTAGCGGCGAAACTGTGATTACTTATGCAAACAGTTTGGATCCAGATGAGAGGCCGCATAATAAGGCATCTCATCAGGATCCAAACTGTTTGTCATCTTGACCATATTTTTGCAAAAAATATGAGAGAAAGTTTATTCTAAGAAATGAAGCAGAAGACAATTGTTGCAGACGAAATATTAGCGTGCAAAGAGTTAAACATATCTGAAATTATGGATAATCAAATATTGTAAATGCTAATGTATTTCAAACAGTTCAGAACCTGATCAGTCACCATTCTTGGTCTCTACTGTTTTAACCCATTCCCTGTTCTATGTTTATTTCAAATTTCAATACCTACTTAACAGTCATGGACAAAATATTTGTAATGAAATAGGAAGGTGGAACATTGTAGACAGTTTAGAAAGCAAAGAAAGAGATCTATCAAATTCTTTTAGCAAACAGAGCAGATCCTGATCAGACGGCTCCTCTAGAAGCCGTCTGATCTTGGTCTACTCTGTTTGCAAATGCGTGAAAACACGGTTATATGAGAGAAAGGGTTAACCGATTCCCTCATATTGACGCCTCTGTAAAAGATAACTTTTTGAAACCATTGTGATAAATAGAGCATTGCTCCATAGGAGCAAAAGCTCCATTTTTCACAATGGTTTCAAACAACCTATTTCTAAATTTTCCTTTTCTCTAGGAAATGCTCCTTTTCAGTAGATTTATTCAAAGAGGTTGGGTCTAAACATAGCCTATGAGGGAATGTTTTAAAACATTGAAGAAACGGCGTGACTTCAGATGTGCCAGGAACGTTACACGCAATGAACTCATACTTACAGCAACAAAATGGACTGTACATCCAGAAATTCTGACTTTTGCAGCCAGTACTTGTCTGTGAGCATCAGCGCCTTTAAATGAGGGCAGAAGAGATGGATGGACATTCAACATACGTCCGCTCCACTTCTTCACAAACTCGCCTGAAACAAAGGGAAAAAAAAAAAAAGATTGCCAAATTACAAATACACCAGTCATGGCTGGTAATGGAACAGATTTCTTAAGCTAGATTAAAAAAAGCTAATCATGTAAGGTTTGAGGTGCAATTACTTCAAAGTGTCTTAGCTGATACCGTTGATCATTGAAATTGGGTTTAAATTATCTTTCTCATCAATATTGTGACAATCCCTTGTGGTTATTGGATGATACTTCTAACTAAAACATTAAAAAATACTAATTTTAGCAATGAAACAGACCAGTGCTACATTATATTGCAGTAATACACAACTGTTTTATACAAGCCATCTGATAAGGGTTGCTCTGTTTGTTTATCGGATAATACAGATTTGGGTCCATGCTTATAAAGCTTTTAATTGAGTCTGAGTTTCGTTCTCAGGCTTTTGATTGGTCAGATTTGAGTTCTCAAGCTTTTGATTGGTCAGATTTGAGCCAAAGGCTCAAATCTGACCAATCAAAAGCTTGAGAACGATCTCAGACTCAACTAAAAGCTTTATAAGCATGGACCCAGATTTTTCAATTTCTGCCATGAACAAATTTTCCCGTGTTCATATGCCGTAGTAAAAAATCATCAAATTAACATTCATGATGTTATTTTTAGCTCGTTTGTTTCGAGGAAAAATCGAGTTATTGTGATCACTGAGTCGTAGGTGTTGTCGTCGGCATGCAAAAACTTTTATGTAGCTCATTACTCAAAAAGTATATAAGGTATCAACATGAAACTTCATAGGTTAGTAGATCTCATTGAGGGGATGGCCCCTACATAAGAACCATAACTCTTTATTTCCAAATTTTGGAGTTATGGGCCTTTATATTTTTCAAAAATGTTTAATTTAGCTGGACAAACACCAAATCAGACGAGTGTTGGCGCCGCACGCAGCTCTTGTTTTTATATGCGTACAGGGATAACCCATATCCCACTATCCATAACCTGACTCTCCAGAGGTAGAGATAAGATGTGTGAATCAAACCATTTTCTAGAATAGTTCCTTTACTTCTCCACGAAACGCTATGTTGTGACCACTCTTTAGAATCGTCTCTCTGAGACGATTCTAAAGAGTGGTCATAACATAGGGATTCATAGAGAAATGACGATTTTAGCATTTGAATACACACCTTTATCTGTTGCTCTACTAACATTTGCAAAACAGCATGGATCCAGATGAGGTACCAAGGGATTCCTTGTCTCATTAGGTTCCAAGCTATTTGATATTCAGTCAATAGTTTCTATAAAACTTGATCGAATCAAATCCAAATTTGAGTATACTTTTTTTTAACAGCATTATAAGGGTTAACCCTTCGCTTGCTGGATTTTAAAATACATTCCTCCTTCTTTACCCATGCCCTGTTGTATAATTAGATATATCTTCACTGTGTACAAGTATTTCGCTGAGCAAACACTTCTGTGGAGTGCACTGGTTGCACAATCAACTTGTAAATAGTGCAGACCCTTCACTATTTACAGGTAGGTATATTGACATGAATAGCAAGCGAAGGGTTAATACTCCTTTTTATCTACAACTCAGTTTAACCCTTTCCTTCATACATACCCTTTTTCATGCCTTTGCAGACAGAAGACTCCGATCTGATAGCTGTCTGATCTGGGTCTTCTCTGTTTGAAAATGTGTGAAAAGGTGTTTATATGAAGGAAAGGGCTAACACTCTGTCTGTATATCCATCACGTATGTGTGGTTAACAGATTGCATATTCAAGTGACCTTTCCAACTTACCTGTCAGAATCCTCATGAAGCCTGCCAGACAGACAATCTCAACACCGGCTGACTCCAGACTGTGGTGAAGGGCAGTGTCAAACTCCTCGCGACTGCTGAAGTTCTTATTGTTGATCACCTGTAAAAAATACTTAGTGATAATGATGGTCTTCTAACCCAGGCTCAAAAGCAATACATACTTATGTCTTTTAACTCTTGACTCCATTACACACTCCTGCCCTCTAACTGGGTCTGCTATGTCAGAAAAAATCAAGTTTTTGAGAAACTAGTGTCAAACAGTTTGGATCCCAATGAGACGTCGAGTTACTCTAGTACCAAGGAGTTTGGATCCTAACTAAACACCGAGTTACTCTAGTACCAAGGAGATTGGATACTAACGAACACCGAGTTACTCCAGTACCAAGGAGTTTGGATCCCAATGAGACGTCGAGTTACTCTAGTACCAAGGAGTTTGGATCCTAACTAAACACCGAGTTACTCTAGTACCAAGGAGTTTGGATCCTAACTAAACTCTAGTATCAAGGAGTTTGGATCCCAATGAGCCGTATAGAGTTATGTTAGTACCAAGGAGTTTGGATCCTAACGAACACCGAGTTACGCTAGTACCAAGGAGTTTGGATCCAATGAGACGTAGAGTTACGTTAGTACCAAGGAGTTTGGATCCTAACGAACACCGAGTTATGCTAGTACCAAGGAGTTTGGATCCTAACAAACACCAAGTTACGCTAGTACCAAGGAGTTTGGATCCTAACGAACACCGAGTTACGCTAGTACCAATTAGTTTGGATCCCAATGAGACATCTACAATTTGTTATTATGTATACCAAATATAAATTCAATAACTGTAAAACTGAAGGAGGAGTTTACGACACCAATAAACGAAGTTCAAATGTGGATGGACTGATCAAACAAGTTTGCGGGGTATAATAATAAAAGCACATGACTTGCATGCAACATCCTGTGACTGCACTCTATCCTACCTTGGTAGCTATGCCTGCTTGCTCTGCCCTAACAAGACCCTGAACCCCTGGTTTGTTGGAGATAACGAGGACAATCTCAGCTGCACTGAAGTTTATAGGGTCTTTTGTGAAGTCAATCAGAGACTGCAGATTTGTACCTGGAAGGAGATAAATAAATATTGGATTGCCTCCAGACAGCTTATTGTAATGAACACCAACAAGATGGAGTTTGGCACACACATGTAGAAAAAACATTTCCTAAATATTCATCTTTAATATCTGGAACCGGCTGATGTCAGTTGGTAAATTGCTACTGAGTAATGAATATTCATGTAAGAAATAACTAGAACTATCACTGAAGGTGATTGATACCCCCACCCACCACCTTGTCAAAAGATCTAACAAAAGGCAATAGCTCAACTAGAGGTTTTTGTCGCAAAAACGGATGTCTCCCCTCTAATAAAAACAATATGTAAAGGGAAATCACTAAAAATGTTATGGACTTGATGATTGATACTTCCCCTCATTATGCGCTTTCCACACCACATTTTTCAAGAAGAAAATGATAACAGCTAAAAACTTCAAAAATATTGATACCAGAGTTATGGCCTTTGTGCATGACGCTTACTTCCATCATGCTCTTTCCATAAATGAAATGTCATTCCAATAGCATCAGTCAAACAGGAGTTATTGATCGGACAAAAAATGTAACAAAGGGCAATAACTCCAAAAGTATTGAAGCCAGAGTTATGGCCTTTGTTCAAGACACTTTCTCTCATCATGCTCTTTCCATGTATAAAGTTTCAATACAATGGCAAGAGCCATGTAGGAGTTATTGTCCGGACAAGAAAGCGCTAAACAAATGTACAAGGGGCAATAACTCAATTTATTGAAGCCAGAGTTATGGACCTTATGCATGACACTTTCTCTTATCATGATCAATCCATATATGAAGTTTCACTCCAATGGCATGTGCCATATAGGAGTTATCATCCTGACAAAAAATTGTGTGTTTTTTTTTACAAAGGGCAATAACTCCAGTATTAGTGAAGCCAGAGTTATGGACCTTGAGCATGACACTTTCTCTTATCATGATCTTTCCATGTATGAAGTTTCAATCCAATGGCATGAGCCATATAGGAGTTATCGCCCGGACAAAAAAATTGTTGAAAAAATTACAAGGGCAATAACTCCATTATTAATGAAGCCAGAGTTATGGACCTTGTGTATGACACTTCCTCTCATCATGATCTTTCCATATATGAAGTTTCAATCCAAAAGCATGAGCCATATAGGAGTTATCGTCCGGACAAAAAAGTGTGCATTTTTTTACAAGGGGCAATAACTCCTATATTAGTGAAGCCAGAGTTATGGACCTTGTGCATGACACTTCCTCTCATTATGCTCTTTCCATATATGAAGTTTCAACCAACTGGCATCAGGCATATTGAAGTTATCGTCCGGACAAAAAAGTGTGATTTCTTTTTACAAGGGGCAATAACTCCTATATTAGTGAAGCCAGAGTTGTGGACCTTGTGCATGACACTTCCTCTCATTATGCTCTTTCCATATATGAAGTTTCAATCAACTGGCATCAGGCATATTGAAGTTATCATCCGGACAAAAAGTGTGACGGACAGACAGACAGACAGACAACTCTCACGAAAACAATATGTCTCCCCCATATAAATATGGGGGGAGACATAATAACCTTTTCATCCACACTTGTGGAAAGAACATTTTTAAAATTAATATAATGAATATTAATAAGACTAGAATTGTTTTTATACAAAAACTGATGTCTCCCCCAACTCCCTCCACCCCGCCCCCGTGCGGAGAAAAATTTCAATGTAAAAATGTCAAAGTCCCATAGAAAATCATTATACCAGAACAGGAATAAAATATGCACAACTAGACATGGTGCTGATCAATCCCATGAAGTTTCATGAAAATGCAACCAATAGGGGTGACTATTGAGTACAATCTACCATTGCAATACATGTAGTCAGAATTAATATTGCGATAGTATTGTGATACTGACAAACTATTGCAATAGAACTGCGAGTCAAATTATAGGGGTTTCAAGTTCATTTTTGTTTATTTTTAGCCTATTTACTTTCATAATCATAAACTACATTGTTAAGAATTTAGCTTTAAAGAATTTAGTGCTAGCACAATATTTGGTATGGAAAATTTACAGTTCAACTTGGACTACCCTGCTTTCCTACACCATGACCACCAGTAAATATGAGGATTCAGTCAAAACAATATGTTTTTTCTTATGATGCAGTTACACAATCCTTATCGTCCTAGCATCACTGACAGGAATTCCAGTTTGCTTAGAAACACAATGAAACTCACGTCAGTTTAGCGAACTAAATCCATGTGTTAAATCCCTCCAAAAAAATGTGTCAACTCATATAAAACTGTACTAAATCGTAATAAACGGCAGTAAATTCACTAATTACTATAAAATCTCTCAACCTACCAGAAGAAAATGGAATCAATTTTGGCAATGAAACCAGAACCAAAAATTCGGACCGTAACCATTTCAACCCAAACGGAACACCTTCTACATATTGTTAGTTTCGTATACAAATGGACGAATTGGGGAAATATTAATGCATCGTTTAGGAGCAATTTAGGAGCTTTTTATCTTTAAAATTGTCATTGTTCAACTATCATGACTATCACAATATTTGTCTTAATATCGGCAATAGTATTGGTTTCTAATTTTTGGATTGATGTGTTGACATCGAGACAGCCCCTATCGGGATAAGTCGATCCACCGTTACACCCCTAGCGACCAAAGGTGTGGACAAAATTTTCCATGTAAAAATTTCATAACTATGCAGGAAATCACCAAACCTGAACAGGAACAAGAGTGTTCGGAGGAACACATGTGTCACCTGCTTGCAGCTGACACAAAAACTTGTTAATATGAAAAAGGGGAATAACTAATAAAATATTGATGCTAGAGTTGTGGCCCTTGTGCATGACACTTCCTCTCATCATGCTCGTTCCATGTGTGAAATTTGAAAGCTCTATGATGATTATTTAGAAATGACAGCCAAAAAAGAAAGTGTGACGGACAGACAGACAGACAGATGGACAGACAGACGACGGAAAAGTGATCTCTAAGTGACACACTGCCTCTTGGCAGGTGACACAATAAGATATGCACAACTAGGCAAGGTGCTGATCAATCCTATGAAGTTTCATGAAAATCCAACCAAAGGTTTTGGAGAAGCTGCTCGGACAAATTAAAATCGGACAGACAGACGGACGTTCTGACAGATTGAGTGTTATGTGACTATTCTTTTGTTAAAAATACATGTAGTCAAATAAAATTGAAATTTAGTCACATAAAAAGAAAAAGACAAAAGATCTTTTATTCTCAGCGTCACTTAACCATCAATTTGTGTGAGCGGACGGACGGACGGACAGACGCCACGCACAAACACAAAATGTCTCCCCAGTATACTGGGGGAGACATAATTAATTTTTATAATGGCATATGAACACAGTAAGATTTGGTCAAGACAGAAACTTTACCCTGATCAGATGGTTCCTGCAGGAGCCGTCTGATCAGGGTCTGCTCTGTTTGCAAAGGCATGAATAGTGATTCTATGTCTTACCTTGCTTTATACTGCAGGTGCAGCTAAATTCAAGCTGTTTGAGACATTTATTTGATTATTATAATTTCCTTCAAACACCTTGTTTAATCCTTTACCCCATTGCAAAGAGAGTAGACCCAGATCAGATGACTCCTGTTGGAGCTGTCTGGTAAGGATCTGTCGTTTACTTATGAAATGATAAAGTTTTGATTCTACAGTTTGTGCTAGCACCACATGCATATGCCAATGTTCATCTGTTTAGATGTAGCTATTGTGACAGTTTTCAAGTGTGTGAAGTTTCACAAGATTTGCATAAAGAGTAAAGAAGTTATAGCCAACGTTAAAAGTTCCAAAAGACAATGATGCTTACACTGGAGTTGCAACAATAGTTCATATTTTTTTCTTAGAAAAACAGGCAAGCTAAAAAATACCATAATAACAAGAGAGTCGTCACGGGTGACAAATGCCCCCAAAGTGTTTGACACCGAAATGCATTTTGGCGGAAAAACAATACAATGTAATGCAGGTGTTACATGAAATTTTGATGCTGTTAAAAATGACACAGGAGTCAGTTCTTAACATTAAAAACAGAACCTTTGACGATTATGATAGCTAAGAAAAGAGCCGGGGGTCGATAGGACCCTAGGTCATTCTCAACGTTAAAATGGACCCTGGGGTTGATTGTCAACGTTAAAAACAGATCCTGGGTAAATTCTTAACATTTTAAAAAAAGACACAGGGTCAAATTTGGAATCCGTAGCTGATAAGGTATAGGAGATTTTCTCCGGACAAGCTTTTTGTAAAATCGAGGTCAAAGGTCAAGGTCAAGGTGACCTGAAAATGGAACGCGCCACTCCGCCATCCCAAGATGAACTCACACACCAAATTTGGAATCCTTGGCTGGTAAGGTATAGGAGATATACTCCGGACAAGGTTTTTGTAGCTGGTAAGGTATAAGCTTTTTGTAAAATCGAGGTCAAGGTCAAGGTCAAAGTGACCTGAAAATGGTATTCGACACTCCGCCATCCCAAGATGAACTCATACACCAAATTTGGAATCCGTAACTGGTAAGGTATAGGAGATATGCTCCGGACAAGCTTTTTGTAAAATTGAGGTCAAAGGTCAAGGTCAAGGTGACCTGAAAATGGTATGCGACACTCCGCCATCCCAAGATGAATTCATACACCAAATTTAGGATCCGTAGCTGGTAAGGTATAGGAGATATGCTCCGGACAAGCTTTTTGTAAAATTGAAGTCAAAGGTCAAGGTCAAGGTCACAGTGACCTGAAAATGGTACGCGACACTCCGACATCCCAAGATGAACTAGAACTATCACTAAAGCTGATGAATACCCCCACAAGGCAGCCTTGATCGCAAATCCAAGTTTTGAACATGTAACAGGACCAAATAACAAAAATACCCAAAGTTCAAATAAAGAAAATTCTGTAATTTATGCCAAGTATCAAGTGAATCAGGTTGAAATTGAAGGAGGAGTTCAAAGTACAAGATTTTGACTGCCAATTTCAAGGCCAAAGGTCAAGGTCACAGAGACCTGAAATTTGTGTCTTGCACATCTACTACTCCTGGGTAACATTTATGCCAAGTATCAAGTAAATCAGGTTGAAATTGAAGGAGTTCAAAGTACAAGATTTTGCCTGCCAATTTCAAGACCAATTTCAAGGACAAAGGTCAAGGTCAAGGTCACAGAGACCTGAAATTTGTGTCTTGCACATATACTACTCCTAAGTAACATTTATGCCAATTATCAAGTGAATCAGGTTGAAAGTGAAGGAGGAGTTTGCCGTACAAGATTTTACCTACCAATTTTAAGACCAATTTTAAGGCCAAAGGTCAAGGTCACATAGATTTGAAATTTGTGTCTTGCACATCTACAACTGCGACACTCTGAAATCCCAATATGTATCCACAGACCATGATCTATAATTTTAGTTGATTTAGTATAGGAGATATGCCCCAGACAAGTTTTTTTCAATAGTTCAAGGTCAGAGGTGAAGGTCAAGGTCAAAGTGACTTGAAAATGGTATGTGGTACACTGTAATCCCAATATGTATCCACACATAAGGTTTGGTAATGTTAGATAATATAGTATAGGATATAATGCTCCGAACAAGATTTTTCAATAAATCAAGGTCAACGGTCAAGGTCAAAGTAGCCTGAAAGTGGTACACCACACTCAGCAATCCCAATATGTATCCACACACCATGTTTGGTAATCCTAAATAATATAATTTTGGAGATATCCTCCGGACAAGGTTTTTCTACAGATCAAGGTCAAAAGTCAAGGTCAAGGTCACAGAGACCTGAACTTTGTGTCTTGCACATCTACTACTTCTGGTTAACATTTATGCCAAGTGTCCAGTGAATGAGGTTGAAACTGTAGGAGGAGTTCGCCATACAAGATTCTGCGAACAGAATGCCAATTTCAAGGCCAAAGGTCAAGGTCACACAGACCTGAAATTTGTGTCTTGCACATCTACTACTCCTGATTAACAATTATGCCAAGTGTCAAGTGAATCGGGTTGAAACTGAAGGAGGAGTTCGCCGTACAAGATTTTGCAGACAGACCGCCCGACCGACAGGCTGATTCCAGTATACCCCCCTCAAACTCTGTTTGTGGGGGTATAACTAACACACCAAATTTGGAATCCGTAGCTGGTAAGGTATTGGAGATAATGCTCCGGACAAGCTTTTTGTAAAATTGAGGTCAAAGGTCAAGGTCAAGGTGACCTGAAAATGGTATGCGACTCTCCGCCATCCCAAAATGAACTCACACACCAAATTTGGAATCCGTAGCTGGTAAGGTATAGGAGATATGCTCCGGACAAGCTTTTTGTAAAATCGAAGTCAAAGGTCAAGGTCAAGGTGACCTGAAAATGGTACGAGACACTCCGCCATCCCAAGATGAACTCACACACCAAATTTGGAATCCGTATCTGGTAAGGTATAAGAGATATGCACTGGACAAGCTTTTTGTTAAATCGGTCAAAGGTTAAGGTCAAGGTGAATTGAAAATGGTACGTGACACTCCTCCATCCCAAGATGAACTCACACACCAAATTTGGAATCCTTAGCTGATAAGGTATAGGAGATATACTCCGGACAAGCTTTTTTGTAGCTGGTAAGGTATAAGCTTTTTTAAAATCGAGGTCAAAGGTCAAGGTCAAGGTCACAGTGACCTGGAAATGGTACGCGACACTCTGCCATCCCAAGATGAACTCACACACCAAATTTGGAATCCGTAGCTGGTAAGGTATAGGAGATATGCTCCGGACAAGCTTTTTGTAAAATCAAGGTCAAAGATCAAGGTCAAGGTCACAGTGACATGAAAATGGTATGCGACACTCCGCCATCCCAAGATGAACTCACACACCAAATTTGGTATCCGTAGCTGATGTGACAAAGGAAATATACTCCGGACAAAAGGTACACACACCCACCCACACACACACCCACGCACGGTGCGATCACTATATGCCGCCAAAGCCTAGCTTTGGGGGCATAAAAATTCAGTTCATTAATCTTCATATGATTATTTCTTCCATAAATACTCCTGAGGAAAAGGCTTATTTAAGAAATAATAAATTCATACCAGTGTTTTATCGTGCAATCGAACACTGGTAGGAATTGAGATGCATAGTAATTAAATTCAATTATAAGCATCTCAATGACTACCCGTCTTCGATTGCACGATAAAACTGGTATAAATTTATTATTTCGATTCTAATACTTCAATTTAACTATAATTTGCACCGCCACAACGGCACTATGTTTTCTGTCGAACGAATTTTCGAAGCCATATTACGTCAAGTTAAGCCGTTACAGGGCGTGCAGTGTTTTATGGAGAATTCAAACATAGATACGTCCCTTCTTTGTTTATGTAGATGTGTGTTCGAGGTGTGTTAGAATTATAAATTGATCACACTCAACTGGTAATCAGCTGGTACAATACCTGACCCAGAGATGAGGACTCCCACCCTCTTCCTCCTACTGACACCTGGCACGTGTCGCCAGCACTGTATCAGGGCTGATTGCAGATGGTCTGTTACTACCCGCATTTCACCTAAAACAACAGTATAGACAACATTTAATCCTTTACTCTATTAACCCAGTCCGTCAAATTGACGACTCTGTAAAAGTCACTTTGTGAAACCATTGTGATAAATAGAGCATTTGCTCCTATAGGAGCAAATGCTCTATTTATCATAATGGTTTCAAACTACAAAATTCTAAAAGTTTCCTTTTCTCTAGTTAATGCTCCTTTTCGGTAGATTTATTCAAAGAGGTTGTATCTAAAAATAGCATATGAGGTAATGAGTTAATACACCTTTCTATGCCTTTGTAAACAAGGTAGATCCAGATCAGATGGCTCCTAGGAGCATCTGATTAGGGTCTCCTCCATTTTGTTTATGAAATCATATAGATATGATTCTACAGTTTCTGTCATGACCGAAACATTTTATGTTCATGTGCCATTAAAACAAGATGTGTTTGTGAAACACTATGCCCCCGATTTTACCTTGATGTATGACCTTGACCTTAATAAGAATGCTTGCCTCCATAAGATGCATGTGCATTCCAAGTTTGAAGTGTGTACGTGCAATGGCTACAAAATTATCACAACGTTTAAGTTTAGTTGAGAACAAACCATCCAACCAACCAATAAACCAACAGTCAGACAGAGCAAAAACAATAATTATGCATAAAAATTGATCAAATTAATATTCATGATGTAATTATTTCTTACATCCATATTCATGGAGTAATGGGTTGAATAAATATATAGATGAAAAGAAAGTGTTTATTTAACCTGTCCTGCATATAGAGGACTTTTGGCACCTTTGAAAACAGGGTAGAACCAGGTCAGACAGCTCCTGTAGAAGCTGTCTGATCAGGGTCTGATCTAATTGCTTATGGAATATATAGATCTGATTATGACGTTTCTTTCACAGATAAATTTTTGAAAAAATTATCAAAATTCTAAAAACCTAAAAAAATTATAAAATTTCAAAACCTCGGGGTCATGTCAGATAAACGATAAACTTTAAAACTATTATTGAATGCGCATCTCTCTTCATGATAAAATATCATGTTAAGTGTCATTGGATTCCAGTTGGCAGTTACTGAGGAACCACATGGAATAAAACTCAACAGATAGGCCAATACAAAACTTTTAAACAAAGGTGCATTATTATGTAAGAAAATCAATCAGCTAGAAAACTATAACTGAATGCGCATGTCCTCTTTATGACAAAGCATCATGTCAAGTTTCATTGGATTCAAGTCAGCAGTTGCTGAGAAACCGTGAGGAAAAAAAGTCAGCAGACAGACCTACAAACCAAAATTCAAAGGGGCATAACTCTGTAAGTAAACTGTAAAACTTTTATTGGATGTACATCTCCTCTTCATGATAAAGTGTCATGTCAAGTTTCGTACGATTCCAGTCAGCAGTCGCTGAGAATAAAACTCAACAGACAGACCAACACAAAACTTTTAAACAAAGGGGCATAACTTTGTAAGACAAGAGCTGCTTGTCCAGCTAAATTAAACATTTTTGCAAAATATAAAGGGCCATAACTCCAAACTTTTGAAAATTAAGAGTTATGGTTCTTATGTAGGGGTCTTGCCCTCAATGAGATCTACTAACCTATGAAGTTTCATGTTGATACCTCTTATAATTTTCGAGTAATGATCGAGCTTGATACTTGTTTGAGTTAGAGAGCGGCCAAGCAAAAAATCATGGATATTCATAAAGGGAAGATAATTCTGGAGTGTCTGGGGCAATCTTGACCGAGATATTATGGTAATATACATGCTGACAAAATTTGAAAAGGATTGGATTGCATTTGTTTGAGTTAGAGAGCGGAGAAGCAAAATATCAAGGACAGACAGACAGACAGACGGACAGCGCCACAACATAATACGTTCCGTCTGATGGGCATATAAAAAGTCAACAGACCGACCGCCAAGCTGACTCCTATAAACCCCCCCCCCCGCCCAAACTTACTTTGTGGGGATATAAAAATACCAACATTCAACTTCATTTTGTTCTCAAACAAATCAAAATGGGATTTCTGCGTACCATACTGTTTTTCGACCTGACCAATCACACTGGCCTCCTCTCCACTACTGCAGAGTTGCTCTACAATCTGATCGGCCAGTGTCTTGTCCACAATCAGTACACCTCCAATACCACAGTTAAATGTTTTGGCCATCTCTTCTTCAGATATGTTTCCCTGCAAAAAATATTAGATCACATACAGGTCAGGTAGACTAAGAGATTAAACAGAAACAACAGCTAGGTATTTGAGTGAGTTATTATGATCCAAAAAGTCTGAAACGTATGTGAAAAGAAAGAACAAGCTTTACCTTAATTATCGTAAGTATTCCAAAACCCAATCTTTCCTATACAATGGTTTATAAAGCTGAATAAGTCAAGCTGGCATCCTTTAGATAACATTAAATAAGACCGGGTCTGCACTATTTGGTTTGGTTTGTTTTTTATCAGGTTTTACATCACTCCTAACAGTATTTCAGCCATATCACGATGTCCAACTAATTACAGGTGGAGGAAGACTTCGAAGGTTATTCTGTGCATGGAACAAATTGCATTGTTTCATGCACAGAAGAATATCCAGGTTGAACCATTGACATACCACAAGCCAGCTGGAAGACTTCCTCACATGAAAAATCCAAATGCCCAGACCAGGAGGGTGCACTATTTGCCTAAGTTTGCCCATAGGAGTAGCCTGATCAGGGTCTGCTCTGATTGCTTTTGACATGATATAGATCTGATTCTAGTTTTTGTCAAAGCAAAATATTCTCTTTGAAAATTTTACATTTTAAAATTGAGCTAAATAAGATGTGTGTGTGAAACGCTATGCCCCGATTGGACCTTTGACCTAGATGTACGAACTTGACCTTGACCATTAAAAAGTTTGCCTCCCTAAGTTGCACATGCATACCAAGTTTCAAGTATATATGAGCAATGGCTACAAAATTATCGCCAACGTTAAAGTGGGGTAACAAACCGACCAACTAACCGATGGACAGAGCAAAAACAACATGCCCTCCGGGAAGGCATTAAAATATTCATGTTGTCATTATTTCCTACATGAATGCTGAACAGGGAAAGAGTCAACTTGATAAATACGCATTTGCAAACAGAGCAGACACAGATCAGATGGCTCCTGTAGGAGTCATCTGATCAAGGTCTGCTCTGTTTGCTTATGAAATAATACAGATATGATTCTACAGTTCCTGCCATGACCACAGATTCCTGTCCTCATATGCCATTGTAAAAATTCAGTGAATAAATATTCATGATGTCATTATTTCTTACCTAATATTGACCAGGTAAAGGGTTATAGCATACCCTAATAACACACAGTATTTGGACACACAAACTCCCTCAAAAGCAGTTTGATCTGGGTCTGCATTATTTGCCTTTAATAGTTTGTCTGTAAATATACCTAGATTAGACTTAAAACCCTTTCCTCCATATATAAGCCTTTATACGCCTCTGTAAAAGTCACTTTATGAAACCATTGTGATAAATTGAGAATTTGCTTCTATAGGAGCAAATGCTCTATTTATCACAATGGTTTCAAAGAACAAAATTCTAAAATTTTCCTTTTCTCTAGTTAATGCTCCTTTTCGGTAGATTTATTAAAATTTCAGTAGATTTATTCAAAGTGACTGGATCTAAAAATAGACTATGGGTTAACCCTTTCCTTCATATAAACATATTTTCAAACATTTGTAAACAGAAGACCCAGATCAGACGACTCCTATATTAAGGAGCCGTCTGATCAGGGTCTGCTGTTTGCTTAAGGAATTTGATAGATCTGTTTTCTTAGTTTCTGAAATGGCTACAATGTTCCATCATCCATATTTCATTATAACTATTTTGTTCATGAATATTCAGTAGGTATTGAAATTTGGAATAAATATAGAACAGGGAAAGAGTAAATACTATATAATTAAGAGTAATACATCCGGCCAACCATTGCCTACCTTCTCAGAGAGCCAACCAAACACAGCTGACATTTTCCATGTGGTAGCATCAAGTTTTACACGAAGGCCCTCAGGTAAAATGCGGGGGATGTTCTCAACAAGACCCCCACCCGTTATGTGAGCGAAAGCCTTCACATCTCCTGCCCGCATTAAAGGTAGCACAGAGTTGACATAGATCTTTGTTGGGGTCAAAAGGTCACTACCTGCAAATAAATGAAAATATCACGTCAAGAACAGAAAAACTTGGAAAAACTAGAATGCATCGGTACAAATGCCCTCTAAACTGGAATTTTAAGGATTTTAGAAGAACTTTGGTCTTTTCAGGCAGGTGGCTGCTTAATGCAGTATGAAAGTCAGGCAGAAAGCTCCTTTGGAGCATTAACCCATTCCCTCATATTGACGGATTTTGGCGACTCTGTAAAAGTCGCTTTGTGAAACCATTGTGATAAATAGAGCATTTGCTCCTGTAGGAGCAAATGCTCTATTTATCACAATGGTTTCAAACTACAAAATTCTGAAGTTTTCCTTTTCTCTAGTTAATGCTCCTTTTCGGTAGATTTATTCAAAGAGGTTGCATCTAAAAATAGCCTATGAGGTAATGGGTTAAGCTGCTACCTGTCTTACAGACTGGCACTCAGCAGGTACTAGTTTGAATGTCGAGTTTAGAGGGGTTTCACTGTAAACTTGTTTCATGCATTCAAACAGTTTTTATTTCATTTTTCTGCAACAGAAGAGGATAGTGGTGTAATAATAATCATTAAATCAATTTTTTCACTGTAAAAAAAACCCTGATAGGAGCAACTAGGTTTGATCAGAATTCAGCAGGTTATAAAACAAAACCATAAAACTCCTTCAAATGATGCATTATTTAACAGTAAAAACTAGAACTATAACTAAAGGTGATGGAATACACACATTTTACACACACAGCAGGCTTGATCGCAATTCAAAATACCCATGGATGTTTCAAGCCAAAATAACACAAAACTACTCAAGGGGAGATAATTCTGCAATTCTCAGCAGTGTTTTCTTGTACATTCTCCTTATCAGAGTTTTTCAAAAAGGTTAGGTCTAAATTTAGCCTATGAGGGAATAGTTTAACCAGGGTTGCCACAAACCAGAGGAAACAAAATTCCCTGACAATTCCCTGACATTTCCCTGACATAATTTCAAATTTCCCTGCACATTTCGTCGCGAAATTTGGGTCTTTCTGTCATAATTTCTGTAATAGGTACTGGATTTTTAAAATATATAACATTCATTCTCATGTTTCCAAAATTCCCTGACAATTCCCTGACATTTGCCTATATTTTCAAATTTCCCTGACAGTTCTCAAAATTCCCTGACAATTCCCTGACCTTGAAAAAATTAAAATTTCCCTGACTTTTCCCTGACGCGTGGCAACCCTGTTAACAGTGAAATCAAAGCTGTAAAATACGTAATATTCTAGATTTAACAATTGACATTTACCTAAGCTTTTGCCAGTTTTAAATGGCGATGGTTTATCATATCTTAACTCCAGCTTCTCCACTAGCTTTCTGACCAAACTAAAACCATTGCTATGCAGACCACTCGAGGTGAGGCCTATGACTGCATCCCCGGCCTGAATGTTCTGTACCCGAGGTAGTATTTTGTGGCGTTCAACTGCACCAACAGCAAATCCAGCAATGTCATAGTCCCCAAACTGGTACATGCCAGGCATCTCTGCTGTCTCCCCACCTATAACCAAAGAAAGTAATTTAACCCTTTGCTTTATATTGACATATGAACACAGGAAGTTTTGGCCACAACAAAAATGTTAGCATTTGACAAATATCATTCTATTAGCAAACGGAGAAAGCCCCGATTAAATAGCTCCTACAAAAGTCATTTGATTTGGGTCTACCTCTAATTGAAAAGGAGTGCAAAAGGTTTTTATCAAGAAATGGGTTAATAATTAACTATTTGACTGCTTTGAATCCTTTGTAAACAGAGTAGATTCAATTCTGGGGGTAGGTCTTCCTAGAGGAGCCCTCTGATGACCAGGGTCTGCACTGTTTGCCATTCAAAACATCTTTGTTGCAGAGTTATACTTTCGTACTAAATGGATCTGTTGGGCTAAGGTGAGTTTAAAATAATCAAGTCTACATTAATCCATATGCAAATAGTGTTGGGCTAAGGTGAACTTAAAATAATCAAATATACATTAATCCATATGCAAATAGTGTTGGGCTAAGGTAAACTAAAAATAATCAAATCTACATTAATCCATCTGCAAATAGAATCAGAGAGGTCCTACAGTTAACGTGGGTCTACTCTGTTTGCAAAGACATTAAACCTTTTCTTCATATAAATGCCTTTTCACCCATTTAGAAACAGAGTAGACCCACATCAGGCGGCTCCTATTGCTTATGGTATAATATAGATCTGATTCTACAGTTTCTGTCTTGGCCAAAATTTCCTGTTTTTATATTGTTTCAAAAGATAATCTAATATTCATGATGTCATTATTTCCTACATGAATATTGAACAAGCAAAGAGTTAAAACAGTGTATCTATGAAGTACAGTAAAACCCTCTAAACCGGACGTTAAATTTGGTATAAATATCGGTCTTGGAGACAGGTGGCAGCTTCATGCAGGGTGAAAGTCATGCAGAAAGCTCGTAGAGGAGCTTTCTGCATGACTTTCACCCTGCATGAAACAGCCACCTGCCTAAAAGTATCTAAATTCTTCTCTACTAGAATTCCGGTTTAGAGGGGTTTTACTGTAAATGGTTAAACAATCCTACCAACAAGGGCACACCCGGCTAGCTGGCAGCCTTTCGTGATGCCTTCAATGACATTTTTGGCTACTGTCACATTTAGTTTCCCTGTAGCAAAGTAGTCGAGAAAGTAGAGTGGCTCTGCCCCATGTGCAAGGATATCGTTGACGCACATCGCCACCAGGTCTATACCAATAGTCTCATGCTGGCCAAGTATTTGGGCAACCTGCAGGAGAGACATGACCTAATTATTCAAAATTTGCATTGTGGTTTAACCCTTTCCCTTATATTAACGCATTTTCACGCATCTCAAAACAGAGTAGACCCAGATCAGATAGCTCCTATAGTAACCGTCTGATCAGGGTCTGCTCTGTCTGCTAATGGAATTGGATAGATCTGTTTCTTTACTTTCTAAAATGGGTACAATTTTCCACCTATAATTATTTTGCCAATGAATATTCAGTAGGTATTGAAATTTGGAATAAATATAGAACAGGGAAAGGGTTAAGCTTCTTGTACGTTTGGGTAGAACTTCAACTACATTACTGCAGGTTCTAGATTATTCTTTACTCCATGAATATTCATGCTGGACAATACTCCATCAATTTTGAATTTTGATTACTGTAAATTTTGTATTAAAACTATACGATAATTTATTGCATGGCAAACAGTACAGAATCTGCAACATCTACACAAACAGAACAAACCCTCATCTCAAAAGCCATCTGATCTGGGTCTTCTCTGTTTGCAGAGACATAAAAAAGCTTGATTAAGGAGAAAGGGGTTAAGCTGCAAAGATCAACTATGTCCAATAGCCACTATGATTCCCTTATGTATGACATAATAGCAGCCAACCTTTAGCTTGGTACCAACACCATCTGTGCCCGAAACTAGGATGGGGTCATCGTAGCCCGCAGCCTTTAGGTCAAACAGAGCCCCAAATGACCCTAGGGCTGCCATACACCCAGATCTGCAAAAATTTAAAAAATTAGACACCACAAAAACTATTTCTTTTACAAAAAAAGGACAATTCTACTGCGAGATCATGTATCAGCAATCAGGTTAAAGGCTTAAATGATATTTGGCTTCTAGATGTTTGGGAATGTGTGTCGAAGAACAAAACGATGACGGTTTTGTGGTTTTCAATGTTTTATTTGCAGGTCGACGTTTTGGTGTACACTACGCCTTTATCAAGACAAAATGTTAAACAAATTTGGCACAAATTTTTAAGTATACAAAATGTGGTTTCTATTGATCACGTGGTAGAAGCTAAAAATAGTAACATAAACGTAAATCTAATTGTGACGTCGCCGTAATTAATTGATAATTATAATTGTGAATATGAAATGAGTAGTGATGATTATTGTCCTTACAAACATGAATAAAAGATGTTTAAATGTACTGAAAATCAGAGTTAGTTATTTGTTCCGAATATTCCATAGATTGAATACATAAAAAAAGTCGGTATTCTGTTGCTCTTTGGTAAGTTCAACAAGGCAGACAGTCTCAGTGCTGTTGCTTGGTTCCAGTTTGTAGTCTTCATTTTCATAATATTTGTCCAAGTAGAAGCCCAATGGGGTTGCCCAGAATTCAGGCGTGTCTTCAATTGGAGGGATCAGCTCTTGGAGGTTTGTCATTTCTTTTAGGATTTTTTCTACTGTGGGGTTAAATGTGCTGTGTGGTGCGTTTTTTGCTGGTATGGTTCTAAATTTTGGTTTGCTTTCAAATAGGGATTCCCACACCTTGATTTTCTATTTCTGGTGTTGGTACCGTAACTTTTTTTAAACTGGTAATATTGATATCATGAATACTTTTTCCATGTCTTTTAAGTATGTCTATTCTGGAGTAAAGTTTATCACATGCTGGACATTGGTATTTCAATCGTGTATTTTCATGTAGTTGCATATGTCTTCTAATACTTGTTACTGTACCTTTAATGGTTTTCTCACAATTTAGACAGGTATATTCTCCTGGTCCCCTTTGTATGTAATGTCCGTAGTATTACTTATTGTTCTTATTGTATCACAGTATCAGATTTAATCCCTGTGGTGTTTTAGTTTTTTAAGTAATATATGAGAGCTTCCTCTGTACGTAACAGGAAATTGTTGTCGTCTCTAGGCGTTGATGTTAGAAGAGTAGCATTGACGGCTTGTGCTCTATGTCTGTTGTTGCAAAAGTGGTGGGAAATTGGTTTGTATTCATTGGCGTGTCGTATATCATTCAAGTGTCCATGGAGTCTTTCACTGAATGTGTTTCTTGTCTGGCCGATGTATTCAATGTCACATTTTTTGCAGCTGATAAAACAGACTATGCTTAGAGTTGTGCACATATAATGTACTTTAATTTTGAAAAATATTCCAGTGGTGTGGCTTGTAACAGATGTTTTTTCTGAGATGTGGTTGCAGGCTGTGCAATGTTTTTTGCAAGGGTAGCTGCCTTTCTTCAGTAGTTTTTCTTGTAAATCTGATCGTACTAGGTGTTCTCTGAGGTTTGTTGGTTTCTTCAAAACTGTTGTAATTCTGGTATCTCTGAAGATGTGACTTCTGGGCCGCTTTTGAGGATGGCTAGGTTTCTTTTAAAGATTCCTTTGAAGTCTGGTGTTTACTGGATTGTTGTATGTAATGAATGGAGTCGGTCATCAAACCTATCTCCATACCATATATGAATTGTCTAGTATATGAGGTTCAGAAGTTAAGACAAAATGTTTAAGTTTTTCAATGATAGCCAACTTCTCAAAATAGTGACATTGACTTTGACCTAATTTCAAATATATATATATATATATCAACTGAAAGGCCTTTACCAAAGCCATTTGTATATCAAAGATGAATTGCCTAGCATTTGTAGTTCAGAAGTTATAGCAATGTTAAAGTTTGTTAAAGTTTACGAGAAAATAGAGTAGATCTGTGTTTACTCTATTTGCAAATAGGTGAAAAAGCATTAATATGAGGGAAAGAGTTAATGCCTTTGCAAACAGAGTACACCCAGTTCAGATGGCTCCTGTAGGAGACATCTGATAAAGGTCTGCAGTTTGCTTAAGAAGTAATATCGATCTGATTCAACAGTGTTTGTTATGGCCAACACTTCTTGTTTTCATGTCATTATCAAATTCAGCAAATGAAAATTCATACTGACATAAATTCTTATACGAATATTCATAGAGCAAAGGTTTAACCCTTTCCCAGTTCAATATTCATGAAAGAAATAATGCCATCATAAATATTCATCACCTGAAATTTTATAAATATTAATGGTGAAGGAATACAGAATTTTTAAAACAGTAGAAGTCGATCTATATAATTCCATAGTCAAACACAGCAGACTGATCAGACGGCTCCGATAGGGTCTACTCTGTTTGCACGAAAAAGCGCTTATATAAGGATTATGTATATAAATCTCAGTCCTACCTATTTGAGGAAGCCGCTAATGGTTTAATAGCCTTAACAAGGTTGTTTCCAGCAGTGATGTCCACTCCTGCATCCTTATAGCTCAGTGGGGGAGTATGGAGGGATCTGGAAAACAAACAGTAAAACATCTACATACAACACATGAAAAACTGCTGTATCAGCAGTATCCTATAGGCTGTGTTTAACCTCCAACAGATGAAAACTAGAGGTTTGTTTTTGTCACAAAAACAGACGTCTCCCCCTCCCAACCTCTTTCCAATTCACAAGTGTAATGTCTGTAACTCCAAACTTATCAGGGTCTATTTTTTATGTCATCAGGGGCAATAACTCCAACATTGTCAGGGGGAGACAATTCAAAAGCCCCAGGTACACAAAAGCACATGCTAGTCAACATTCTTGTGAAGTTTGGTGACTCTAGTACTAGTGGTTTCAGAGATACATGTGACACAAAGTAAAGTTTCTCTTATTTTAAGTCATAAGGGACAGTAACTCCAAATTTATCAGGGGGAGACAATTAAAAAACCCAGATGCACAAAAACTCATGCTGGTGAACATTCCTGTGGAGTTTGGTGACTCTAGCCCTACTGGTTTCAGAGATACATGCAGCACAAGGTTTCTCTAATTTTAAGTTATCATAATATTATCAGGGGCAGTAACTCAAGAATTATCAGGGGGAGACAATTAAAAAAACACAGGTGCACAACAACTAATGCTGGTCAAGATTCCTGTGAAGTTTGGTGACTCTAGCCCTAGTGGTTTTAAAGATATGCATGACACAAAGTTTCTCTAATTTTAAGTAATCATATCAGGGGCAATAACTCCAAAGTTATCAAGGGGAGACAATTCAAAAATCCCAGGTGCACAACAACTCATGCTGGTCAACATTCCTGTGAAGTTTGGTGACTCTAGCCCCAGTGGTTTCAGAGATATGCACGACACTAAGTAAAGTTTGTCTAATTTTAAGTCATCAGGGGAAGTAACTCCAAAGTTAACAGGGGGAGACAATTCAAAAAACCCAAGAGCAAAACAACTCATGCTAGTGAACAATCCTGTGAAGTTTGGTGACTCTAGCCCTACTGGTTTCAGAGATACGCGCGACACAAAGTTTGTATAAATTTAAGTATTCATATCAGGGGCAATAACTCAAGAATTATCAGGGGGAGACAATTCAAAAACCATAGGTGCACAACAACTCATGCTGGTGAATATTCCTGTGAAGTTTAGTGACTCTAGTACTAGCGGTTTCAGAGATACGCGCGACACAAAGTTTTTCTAATTTTAAGTCATCAGGGGCAATAACTCTGAAGTTATCAGGGGGAGACAATTTAAAAACCCCAGGTGCACAACAACTCATGCTGGTGAACATTCCTGTGAAGTTTGGTGACTCTAGCCCAACTGGTTTCAGAGATACGCGCGACACAAGTTTGTGACGGACAGACAGACGGACAGACAGACGGACGGACAGGTGCAAAACATAATGCCCCCTGAATATTGTCAACCGGGGCATAATAATGTAGTAAGAAATAAAAACATCATCTTAGCTGAATTTTTAAAATAGTGTAACAAGACCTTTCGGTCATGGCAGAAACTGTAGAATTAGATCTATATTTAAATCCATAAACACAGAGCAAACACTAATATGAAGGCTCCTACACAAGCCATCTGAGCAGGGTCTACTCTGTTTGCAAAAGCGTCAAAAGGTGTCTCTATTAGATATAGGGTAAAACATAAATGATAAACTCTACTGTGTAATTTGTGCAAGAAAAATTCACATCATTATGTGTCAAAAAAGTTTAACCCTTTCCCTCTTGTATATTAATACCATACTTTTGGAATAATTGGCGTCGTGATATTTTCACCACTTTGCTTCAAAATGCCCGTGTTTTATTTTGGTCTGTTTAATTTTCGCCATTCTAGGATTAAAGGGGCCCAAAAGTAAACACATGTATGAATCAAAGTGGAAAAGATTATTCTACCTTTGGTATAAGTCTTCAAGTTGCTATTATTAAAACGGAAATACTGAGAGTAGGAAATGCTATTTCCGGTCATGTCTAATTCCAAGGATAAAACGGTGAGTATACAGTATATCAACAATAAAGTGTAACTAATATGGGGTTTTTTGACGTGTGTGTACATTATTGAATTGCACACTTTCTATAGAAGAAAGCAGTGATTAAAAGTGAGTAAACGCTCAAGCAATACCGCTGTAATCACTGTTTGTAGATCTGCCATGCATTACTTATGACAATGTCTCACATAGGTGTTAATTGTGTGTGTACAATGGGTAAGTTACATGTGGGCGATAAAGTGTTATTGTTTGTCAGGGATATATTTTGGTGTGTTAAATTTCAGCTCTTTCTAACCATAGCCAATTATTCCCAAAGTATGGTATCTATTTGCTGATTTTTATAACGGCAGATGTACACAGGACTTTTTGGCATTGGTAGAAACTATAGAGACAGATCCATTTCATCAGCAAACAGAGTAAATATAACTTAATTATAACAGTAGACGAAATGGGAATAGGGTAATTTTTTAGAGTAGACGAAATGGGAATGAATTACAGTAGACGAAATGGGAAGTAGACGAAATGGGCTGATCAAATGGTTCCTACAGGTGACATCTGATCTGGGTCTATTGTGTTTGAAAAGGCATGAAAAAGTGTTTGTAAGAGGGAAAGCGGTTAAAGTTTTTTAACTCTTTTGGCGCCAATGTCGCCTGTTGGCACCATTGAAAACAGTGTAGTCCCCGGTCAGATGCCACCTTTTCAAGGCGGGTGGTATCTGACCTGGGATTTCACTGTTTTCTGTATTATTTTAGCCCAAGCATACAGGTTTTTAAAAACAAATGTTTTACTAATATACCTTTATTATTTAGTTTAGAATTATATTTAATATGAAATTATTATTACAGACTTTTTTCACCAATTTGCAAACGGGGTAGACCTCAGATGAGACTATGCGCTGCTAGTTACTTATGGAACTAGAACTGTAAGCCACAGGCTAACGAATACCCCCCACCTGACTGCTTGTCAGAACACCTATCATCAATCGTTGAACATATATGTACATACAGAAACATGAAGAGATTTATAAAACCCAATTTATGTAATAAAAATGACAAGATGTTCAGCAATAAAGAAAAATGTAATATTCAATCCAAGATCAATCACAAACATAAATAAAGCAACTTTTACCAAATATTGTCAAGTCCAAAAAGGCAGATAAGTATGTTGTTAAAATTCAAAGAAGTGTTATTGCTGCTGCCAGACAATGTCATCCAATATTAAAGTTCAAACAGCTTTGTTTATTTTTGTGAAGTGTCAACTCCAAAGTTCTAAACAAATAGGTACCTTTTCAGAAAAACCTTAAGTTCAAGGACCATAACTCTGGGAAAAATTATTCAACCAGACCGATATTCAAACTTAAGCTGCAACTCATCTAGATTTAGATTTATGTCAAATATAAAGTTAATATCTCCAAGCACTTCCAAAGAAACACCGGAAAATATCAGGGGGAGACAATTTAAAAACCCCAGGTGCACAACAACTCATGCTGGTGAACATTCCTGTGAAGTTTGGTGACTCTAGCCCAACTGGTTTCAGAGATACGCGCGACACAAGTTTGTGACGGACAGACAGACGGACAGACAGACGGACGGACAGGTGCAAAACATAATGCCCCCTGAATATTGTCAACCGGGGCATAATAATGTAGTAAGAAATAAAAACATCATCTTAGCTGAATTTTTAAAATAGTGTAACAAGACCTTTCGGTCATGGCAGAAACTGTAGAATTAGATCTATATTTAAATCCATAAACACAGAGCAAACACTAATATGAAGGCTCCTACACAAGCCATCTGAGCAGGGTCTACTCTGTTTGCAAAAGCGTCAAAAGGTGTCTCTATTAGATATAGGGTAAAACATAAATGATAAACTCTACTGTGTAATTTGTGCAAGAAAAATTCACATCATTATGTGTCAAAAAAGTTTAACCCTTTCCCTCTTGTATATTAATACCATACTTTTGGAATAATTGGCGTCGTGATATTTTCACCACTTTGCTTCAAAATGCCCGTGTTTTATTTTGGTCTGTTTAATTTTCGCCATTCTAGGATTAAAGGGGCCCAAAAGTAAACACATGTATGAATCAAAGTGGAAAAGATTATTCTACCTTTGGTATAAGTCTTCAAGTTGCTATTATTAAAACGGAAATACTGAGAGTAGGAAATGCTATTTCCGGTCATGTCTAATTCCAAGGATAAAACGGTGAGTATACAGTATATCAACAATAAAGTGTAACTAATATGGGGTTTTTTGACGTGTGTGTACATTATTGAATTGCACACTTTCTATAGAAGAAAGCAGTGATTAAAAGTGAGTAAACGCTCAAGCAATACCGCTGTAATCACTGTTTGTAGATCTGCCATGCATTACTTATGACAATGTCTCACATAGGTGTTAATTGTGTGTGTACAATGGGTAAGTTACATGTGGGCGATAAAGTGTTCTTGTTTGTCAGGGATATATTTTGGTGTGTTAAATTTTAGCTCTTTCTAACCATAGCCAATTATTCCCAAAGTATGGTATCTATTTGCTGATTTTTATAACGGCAGATGTACACAGGACTTTTTGGCATTGGTAGAAACTATAGAGACAGATCCATTTCATCAGCAAACAGAGTAAATATAACTTAATTATAACAGTAGACGAAATGGGAATAGGGTAATTTTTTAGAGTAGACGAAATGGGAATGAATTACAGTAGACGAAATGGGAAGTAGACGAAATGGGCTGATCAAATGGTTCCTACAGGTGACATCTGATCTGGGTCTATTGTGTTTGAAAAGGCATGAAAAAGTGTTTGTAAGAGGGAAAGCGGTTAAAGTTTTTTAACTCTTTTGGCGCCAATGTCGCCTGTTGGCACCATTGAAAACAGTGTAGTCCCCGGTCAGATGCCACCTTTTCAAGGCGGGTGGTATCTGACCTGGGATTTCACTGTTTTCTGTATTATTTTAGCCCAAGCATACAGGTTTTTAAAAACAAATGTTTTACTAATATACCTTTATTATTTAGTTTAGAATTATATTTAATATGAAATTATTATTACAGACTTTTTTCACCAATTTGCAAACGGGGTAGACCTCAGATGAGACTATGCGCTGCTAGTTACTTATGGAACTAGAACTGTAAGCCACAGGCTAACGAATACCCCCCACCTGACTGCTTGTCAGAACACCTATCATCAATCGTTGAACATATATGTACATACAGAAACATGAAGAGATTTATAAAACCCAATTTATGTAATAAAAATGACAAGATGTTCAGCAATAAAGAAAAATGTAATATTCAATCCAAGATCAATCACAAACATAAATAAAGCAACTTTTACCAAATATTGTCAAGTCCAAAAAGGCAGATAAGTATGTTGTTAAAATTCAAAGAAGTGTTATTGCTGCTGCCAGACAATGTCATCCAATATTAAAGTTCAAACAGCTTTGTTTATTTTTGTGAAGTGTCAACTCCAAAGTTCTAAACAAATAGGTACCTTTCCAGAAAAACCTTAAGTTCAAGGACCATAACTCTGGGAAAAATTATTCAACCAGACCGATATTCAAACTTAAGCTGCAACTCATCTAGATTTAGATTTATGTCAAATATAAAGTTAATATCTCCAAGCACTTCCAAAGAAACACCGGAAAATTGAAAATTTGATAAAAAAATTAAGTTCAAGGGCCATAACTCTGGCAAAAATTATTAAACCAGACTGAGATTGGGAATTAAGCTGTAAATCATCTATATTTAGCTTTATGCCAAAACTAAAGTTAAAATCTCCAACCACTTCCAAAAAAGTCTGGAAAATTCAAAATTTGAAGAAAAAAATTGAAGTTCAAGGGCAATAACTCTGGAAATAATTATTCAACCGGACTGAGATTGGAACATAAGCTGTAACTTATCTAGATTTAGCTTTGTACTAAATATAGAGTTGATATCTCCAGTCACTTCCATTAAAAGTCCAGAAAACCGAAAAACATTGGTAGGGGACTAAAAGGGGGAAATAACTCCTGAAGTAATAGTCCGATCATAATGAAAATATGCGGTGCACAGGTTTATATGGTCATATGGCTATACATGAAGTTTCAACAAAATTGAAGCAAAACTGTAGAAGAAGAAGGCCGGACAAAATTGTGTCCACGGACGGACAGACGGACATCCTAACAAATGGGTAGTTGTGTGACTTTTTCCTTTGATCTTTTCTTGTGGGACTAGTCCCACAAGAAAAACTATTTTTGGCTCTAACTTTGGAATAGAATGATCTGGAAGCTAACCCTAACCCTAACCCTATGTCCCACAACTGGCCAGGTTAATGTCACAAGAAATGGCCAGGTTAATGTCACAAGAGATGGCCAGGTTAATGATTTTACTTGTGCGACTAGTTAGAAAAAGTCACACAACTACCCATTGGTGAGTGCGGACGGACGGACGGACAGACAGACAGACGGACAACCTGATTCCAGTATACCCCCCCAAACTTCGTTGTGGGGGGTATAATAACATAGATCTGATTCCATAGCTTCTGCCATAATAAAGCATTCCCTTATTTTTGATGCCATCATTAATTCAACTAATCAATATGTTTACATCTATTACGTCTTAACCCATTCCCTCATAGGCTATTTTTAGATCCAACCTCTTTGAATAAATCTACCAAAAAGAAGCAATAACTAGAGAAAAGGATTTTTTTTAGAATTTTGTAATTTGAAACCATTGTGATAAATAGAGCATTTGCTCCTATAGGAGCAAATGCTCTATTTATCACAATGGTTTCAATAGGTTATTTTTACAAAGGCGTATTTATATGGAGGAAAGGGTTAATGAATATTCAGAAGGAAAAGGGTTAAGGAACAAAGAAATGTAAGAGTATCTCTTGTCTTAGATCAATGTCACACATTTAACAAACCTGCTAACAACACGGAAACCAATGTCTTTCCTGTGGAACGCCCCTTCAAAATGGATCATGGACGCCCCTCGCTGTGCCACTGAAGCAGCAGTTTCAAATGTTGACTCCATTGCCATGACAGCAAGGACTCGTCCTCCGCTGGTAACAAGATTGTCGTCCTTGATTGTAGTACCCGCATGGAAAACCGTCAAACCAAGATTTTCTGCTTCTTCAATTCCTATGAAAGAAAATAACACAATATTACACGTTTGTAAAAATGCATGTTTCTGAAAAAAAACCTCACCTATAAGTTATAAGAACAATAAACCTCTCTAAAAGAACTTCTTACTTTATTAACATTAAAGTCTATTCAATATATATTACAAATTTCCATACCTACTGATTATTCATGGACAAAATAGTTATACTCAAATATGTAAGGTAGGACACTGAAGCCATTTCAGATACATATCTGAAATTACAGTTTCTGCCAATATCAAACAATCCTGTATTCATATGTAAACAGTAATGCCATACCTACACTAAAGTTTAGCACACTCAATCTTCCCTCCCCACAAGTTTGCAGTAGCCAGGCCTTTTTTCTGGCAATTTTGGGAAAACTACATGAAGCGCAATGATTTGGAAAGCATTTTTGGTCCCATTTTAACTTATTTTGCTTTTTTAAGCATATTAATTAAAAGTTTCTCCATTAGTATTTTCCAAAAAAACTGGCAAAAATATTACATACTTTGCATTGGGAATGGGTCCTTCTAACAGACCCGTGTAGACGCTAGAAAAAGGCCTGGTAACAAATAATGTAGATTCTGATCAAACTGCTCATTCAGGAAGAGTTTGACGATGGCATTATGCTATTTGATTTTTAAAGCTAGTCTGTCCATATAATTACAGCAATGAAAATATCTCATCAAATATTTGAGATATTTAAAGCAATGCCTAAACAGGCCTTTTTCTGGCAATTTTGGGGAAAATGCATTTTAAAAATTGGGGATTTTTTGCATGTAAAACTCAATATTAGGAAAATATTTTCAGTCCCTTTTTAACTGATTGTGCATTTTTTTAGCCATTTAATCACAATTTGGTCTTCATTTGGAGTTTTTCTCCAAATTGGGAAAAATGTTACCTACTTTGCATTGGGAATGGGTCCTTTTAATGGACCCATGTAGACGCCAGAAAAGAAGCCTGCTACATATAATTGTACTAAAATGTGACAAAGGTTTTTCTTGGAAACTAATTCATAACTTTTTAGGTAGCTGTCTGTATATGAAACATTGTACTGCATTTACACACCTGAAACAGGACATCCTTTCTTGTACGCCCCTGGGTAGCCTCCACTCACCAATACCACACCCAGAACTTTCTTGGTGAGGTCGAACTCCGGTACATTGTCTTGTAAGGTGCCCTTCACACAGGCCATACAGGTGAGGTACAAGTCGGACTTCATCAATGGCAGGATCGACTGAGATAAAAATGTAACATCAAAGCTACATATAAAGGTATGTACCCATGTACTAAAATCATAATTTCTCTACCAAACCCTATAATGTGACCACTCTTTAGAATCGTCTCTTAAGAGATGATTCTAAAGAGTGGTCACAGTATAGGGTTTGGTGGAGAAATAAAGGAGCTATTCTTGAATATGCTTAAGTCCATGCATCTTTTCTGGACCTCTGTAAGATTAAGAGAACTCAATAAGCTGCCATGTTTCCATGGTTTGGTCTGACTAGGGTCAGTATTTCTAGTTAATTGTAGAAGTTATCATAGTTTGTTCAGTATCACTACTGCCAAAGTCAAAATATATGGTGATCATATCAGTATCAACTGCTAAATACTTATAATGTCATTATTTCTTAGGAGCCATCTCATTTGGTTCAACTATTTGCTAAGGTGCAGCTAAAAAGTGCCTTTATCAAACAAGGGCATGTTGTATTGCTATGCAAGACATAAGTCCCCCACCGGACTGAAAAAAACATCCACTCTCCCCACCCCACCCACCCATGGTGTGGTTGACCATGGTATATACATGACCACCTGAATGGTATTAGTACCTACTTTCATACATTGAATCAGTAAATAAAAAGTTATTGTCCCGACAAGAAAATATGAAAAAGGGGAGTAACTCCAAAAATATTGATGCTAGAGTTATTGCCCTTGTGCATGACACTACCCCTCATCATGCGTGTTCCATATGTGAAGTTTCAAATCAATTGAACCAGTAGATAAAGAGTTATTGTCCGGACAAAAAAATATGAAAAAGGGGAATAACTCCAAAAATATTGATGCTATAATTATGGCCCTTGTGCATGACACTACTCCTGATCATGCTTCTTCAATGTGTGAAGTTATAATGAATTTGGCCTAACTTTGTAGGAGATATTGCCTGGACACGAAGTGTGACAGACGGACTGACAAGAAAATGTGAAAAAGGGGAATAACTCCAAAAATATTGATGCTAGAGTTATGGCCCTTGTGTATGACACTACCCCTTATCATGATTGTTCCATATGTGAAGTTTCAAATCAATTGAACCAGTAGATAAAGAGTTATGGTCCGGACAAAAAAATATGTAAAAGGGGAATAACTCCAAAAATATTGATGCTAGAGTTATGACCCTTGTGCATGACACTAGCCCTCATCATGCTTCTTCAATGTGTGAAGTTATAATGAATTTGGCCTGACTTTGTAGGAGATATTGCCCGGACACAAAGTGTGACAGACGGACTTACAAGAAAATATGAAAAAGGGGAATAACTCCAAAAATATTGATGCTAGAGTTATGGCCCTTGTGTATGACACTACCCCTTATCATGATTGTTCCATATGTGAAGTTTCAAATCAATTGAACCAGTAGATAAAGAGTTATGGTCCGGACAAAAAAATATGTAAAAGGGGAATAACTCCAAAAATATTGATGCTAGAGTTATGACCCTTGTGCATGACACTAGCCCTCATCATGCTTCTTCGATGTGTGAAGTTATAATGAATTTGGCATAACTTTGTAGGAGATATGGCCCGGACAAGAAGCGTGACAGACGGACAGACGGACAGACGGACGGACAGACGGACATACTAACAAATGGGTAGTTGTGTGACTTTTTCCTTTGATCTTTTCTTGTGGGACTAGTCCCACAAGAAAAACTATTTTTGGCTCTAACTTTGGAAAAGAATGATCTGGAAGCTAACCCTAACCCTAACCCTATGTCCCACAACTGGCCAGGTTAATGTCACAAGAAATGGCCAGGTTAATGTCACAAGAGATGGCCAGGTTAATGATTTTACTTGTGTGACTAGTTAGAAAAAGTCACACAACTACCCTTTGGTGAGTGCGGACGGACAGACGGACGGACAGACGGACAGACAGACGGAATCGAGCAAACCTATAGTCCCCCAACCGGTAACCGGTGGGGGACTAATAAAGAGATAACACATAAATTGAATATGTGACCTATACATACATGACAAAAGTATTTATGCTGTCGAAATGTCACTTAGGCTTTAGACAGATATTTCATAAACAGATGTTTTAGGTATTTCATCAGTAAAAATCTTTGACAGGCCATCAATAACTAAAACTTATTATCAAATGGATGGAATTAAGATAAAGGGAGATAAATCAGACAACTGATCTCCTAGTAGACATTTGTAATTTATTTCCCTTCCTAGCATAAACTGTTATTTTGTTTTATCTCGGATAACTCCACAGATACAATTTTTTCTATTAATACATTCTTGCACACAGTGTAGACCCTTCCTCAGACAATTTAATTTTACATACTAATGTTTGTTGTTTTTCTTTATCTTGATTGATTTTAAAAATATGTACTCCAGTTACCCAAAGAAATGAGCCACACAAACTTAGGCCTATAAGTACAGACCCAGATCAAACTGATCAGGGTCTACACTACATGCTTCTATGTCAGTCTAGCTTAATCAATTTGACATCATTATCAATATTATAATAAGTAAACCTGTCTAATAGATCAAGGCCATGGAGTAAACTGATGGCCGCTGAAAACGCTCCTCTGTTCGATTGCAGCCCTTGTGACGGTGAACAAGTTTGTGAATTTTTGCATGAATAGTAAAGAAGTAATAGTCAACATTAAAATTTCCAAACCACGATGGCAAAAAACAACAACAATGCGGACACCAGAGTTAATGACAATAGCTCGTATTATTTTCTTCTAAAAAACCAATGAGCTAATCAAAGCAAGTGAATATCTAATGCATAATGATTGTACTATTATGAAGAATGCTCCTATGCAAGCTCTCTGCACAACTACCATCCTGCATTAAGCTATTCACTGCCTGAAAAACACAATTTCCTGTAGTCAGACATACCTGGGTCTCTGGGTCACCAAACCTACAGTTAAACTCAAGAACTTTAGGACCATCAGCCGTCATCATGAGGCCAGCATACAACACACCTGAATTAAAGTAAATCTGAACTCTTAACCCTTTCCCTGTTCTGTGTTCATTCCAAATTTCAATACCTACTGAATATTCATAGATGAAATTATTATACTGAATATTCATAGATGAAATTATTATAATGAAATACGGAAGATGGAAAATTGTAAACATTTTAGAAAGCAAAGAAACATATATCAAATTCACAACAGATTCTGATCAGACGGCTCCTCTAGGAGCGGTCTGATCTGGGTCTACTCTGTTTGCAAATGCGTGAAATCGCATTTATATGAGGGAAAGGGTTAAAAGACATATATTTGTGCATTTTCAAATACAGTAGACCCAGAATAATTTAGATCCCAATTCTACAGTTTCTGCCATACAGTTCCTACAGCAGCCATCTGATCTGGGTCTACTCTGTTTGCCAAGGTAATAAAAAGCAAAAAATGCGGAAACCGCATTACAGCCGGATTTTTTCAACTGAAAGACCTTTACCCAAGCTATCTGCATACCAAATATAAATTGTCTAGCATATGTAGTTCAGACGTTATAACAAAATTTTAATGACAGCCAAGTTTTCAAAATAGCTGATTTCAGGTATCTTTATGTCATCTGTAAGGTCCTTCCCAAAGCTATCTGAATACCAAAGGTGAATTGCCAAGCATTCGTGGATCAGAAGTTATAGCAAAATGTTAAAGTTTGTTAAAAACAGCCAAGTTTTCAAAATAGTGACTTTGACCTTGACCCAATTTCATGTATCCTTGTATCAACTGAAAGGCCTTCATCAAAGCTATCTCCACACCATATATGAATTGTTTGAACCGTTCAGAAGTTAAGACATAATGTTGAAGTTTTTCAATGATGGCAAACTTGTCAAAATAGTGACCTTGACCTAAATTAAAATATCTTTATATCAAATGAAATGCCTTTACCAACGCCTTTTATATATACCAAAGATGAATTGCCTAGCATTTGTAGTTCAGAAGTTATAGCAATGTTAAAGTTTGTTAAAACTATTTCGAAATAGTGACCGTGACCTGGTTTCATGTATCCTTGTATCAAGTGAAAGGTCTTCACCTAAGCTATCAGCATATCAAATATGAATTGTCTAGCTAAAGTAATTCAGAAGTTATAAGCATAAAGTTTTGTTATCGACAGCCCGCCGCCTGCCCGGTTTTCACTAAGGGCTGTTCCAGGAAAAAAGGCCTGGGGGGGTAGGAACGCCAGCCAAAAATAGGGGTACCACCAACACAATTTTATTTTTTTTACCCCCCCAAACAAGAGAATTAAGATAAGTCAGATACCCACAACCACTAGATTTATATTTAACTTGCCACCCACCACCAAGAAAACTGAAATTTCCGATTCAATAGTACTTTCTAGATTTCTTTACCACTCAAAGCTTGACAAGTTTTACTATGAATGTGCTGTTTTCTGAATGCAAATCATATTAACAGCATAATTATATTGTTATTCTATTACATGTATATGTAATTTGTTGACAAAATTATTTAGGTCATAGAAATACTTGCATGAAATTTTTATGTATAGGTTAGAGCATGGTTGAGCGCGACTAAACAATATAGTTCGAGGGGAAATAGCCCCCGAGAACTATGTCATTTAGTCGTGCTCAACCATTGGCTAACCTATTTAGCACTGGCTTGGGCTCGAGGAAAAACAAGAAATAAACGTCATCAAATTCTCAGTTTCACGTCATCGGGCGCATGCTGATTTTCCCTGTCTTCTCTTCGCACAAGATTGAAAACCATGATTGCGCCTGAATCCATTAATATATTGGAAGAAGAGGAAGGAAAAACGACAAAGCTGGAAATTTAACGGCAAGATTTTAAAATTGTGTACAATTAAATATTCAACGATAATTTCAATTTCAATTTCATGAATTTGAAATAAAAGTTACTTTTAAATATTGAATTAATTCGATCTAGATCTAGATCATTTTATTAAGATTTTTATTATCTTATTTTGTTTAATTTTTTAATGAAGATTGTTTTCAACTTTTCACGCATTGATTAGATTGTATACAGTAAAACCTATGTTAAATGGTCAATAAAAGAATACGCTATGCATTGTGCCGCTTTTTAAAGACAACTTTTTATGCTTGAATGCAGGTTAAAAGTAACACATAACGTTCAAAATAGGAGCTTTCTGCATACCTTTAGTAATGCATTAAACTGTCACCAGTATTTAAAATTGCATATTCATTTCCCTTAATTGTCGATTAACCTAAGTTTTACTGTATTTCAGTGTAACCAGCTGATCAAGGCTACGATGCATTGGGGTGAAATATCACGTTAAAGCGTAGGATGTGACGTCAAAAAAACATTATAATGATTGGTCGACAGGAGCCATTGACTAAATAAACAGTTTGTTAGTTAGTCCATGGTTTTTTCAAAAAGCGTCAAACTAAACGATAGAGTCGACACTATTTGAGGCATCTGATTGGCCGAGAGCTCCAAGCCATGTGCTAAATATTGAAATCATCTGCTTTTTGTTGAGTTTGTACACATTACATTGGCATGCTGAAACAATAAACTATTTGCCATCTTGTTTCTAGTGTGGAATGCTTTTTTCCCCATTCCTAGTATATAAACATCTTTTACCTTGACACAAGACGTTCAATTATATGATCATTAAATTTAACCCTTTCTAAGGTGTAAGAACATAGCAGACATTAATTTTGCAAATATGGGCCATGACTGTTGATAACTTTATATCTAACATAACCACTTTTTGATAGCCACTGTTGGTCCAATCTGTGAAATTTAATTTTCCTGTGTTGACTATTTGTATGGCAGAAATTGAATATTAAGACAATCACATTACATTGAATTACATGATTACTAAATTTCTTTTATCGGTATATACAGAAATCAAATCACAAGAGATTGTTACAGTGTTGACCTAGATCAGCTGGTGCAATGAAAATCTGATCTGATCTACACTGCTTGCAAATTACCACCACCATCTCTAGTTTGCCAATTTGTCTGGAAAGCAATCGGGAAGATCCTGATCAGATACCTCATTTATATGCAACAGCTGATCTGTGTCTACACTGTTTGCACAGCCCTCTGGTTGGATATCTCTTAGCAGGTCTTATATAAGGGAGGCAAATATTACAAAAACACCAGTAAAATGGGTGAGAATAGCTGTTTGTGAAAAAAAAAAAAACAGGAAAATTTGATGGGGTCAAAGGGAGCCTGCCTGTATGGGGGTTAAGGGGGGAACATAAAATACCAGTATAGCTTTCCTGAGTTCAGGAGTCTTCTCCTGCATTTTCACTTGGGTCTTTCATTGAATGGACATTCATGTGTTTTTTACAATTATACTCCGGTCATACGTTAGCTGTATTTCAAACAAACTGGTTGCAGTACATGTCCATACAATTTACATTCAGTTTATCCTGGATCTATTCAATATTGCCAGATTAATTTCTTGTAAAACACAAGCAATTAAAACTCACACGTTAAAGATATGAAATTTGATTTAAAAGTCAGCATGGTATTATAACACTTAATTAGTTAACTTACTAGACATAGTTCACCTTTTTATACACATTTATAGTCACAATTTCTAATCATATTTACATTCAAACTCAAACTCTTTATGTAATTATAAACCATCTTCAGTTTTAATTCATTAAACTGGTTTATAATTTTTCTGAATCGGTACATGTTGACTAGTTCCTTTAACAAAGCTATATTGACAGACACAAACTTCTGGTGAATACTCAATATTACAGGGTTTTACCTGTGACTTGAACACGCTGTTTCAATAACTGGACATGTCTAGCGGTTTTCAGATGGTTCCCAATGTCTACACAGCCGCGTTTTCCGTAATTAATTTGTTTGTTTACAGTATTAAACAAGGAACTCTCTCCCGGGAAGGTTTACTTTCACTTTTCTTGTTTCTTTACTAAATGTCAACGTCATTTCTTACTCTAGCCATCTTGGGCTGAACTTATTTTTCACACTCTTATCGTAATCTTGGTCTGTGCTTTTCATTTTTGTCTTATATTCACATTAATTTGCAGGTACAGATACCGAATTTCATAAACGGACACCATTTTGGAATCGTTGAACGAACATTCGATAATACGAGCGTTTTGATTGGCTGTAGGACAAGAGTCTCGTTATTCGATTAGCCGAACCGAAATCTCGCAGTTGACGTGATAAACGTTATTAACGTTTATTAACTCTAAAACCCCCCCCCCCCCCCGAATTGGAATATTCAATAACCCCCGATACAACACAATTACAATTGAAAAAATCGCCCCAACCAACACAAATTTAACTCTTTATTACCCCCCACCCACAAAATTTTAATTCATCGCCGTTCCGACCCCCCCTGGCCTTTTTTCCTGGAACAGCCCTAAACTATAAGTCTAGATTTTTCTTGAAAAAATTCCAGCTAAAAAGTAACCTATGGAGTAATGGTTAATAATATAATACAATTTATAAATTCATTATCAATATTGTATACATAACTCTAAACTCTATCTTGTTGGTACTGTTTACAAGCCTCTCTGAGACAAGTCTTACATGTATGACATACCAAAGGTTTGGCTGAGAAATAAGATCTTTCACTATAAATGATCAGTATGGTATGGTATCATTTGTATAAATAATCGACCTATGATCATTGTCAATACACCACTACCATGTCTATCAATGTCAGTGTTAATACTAAGATATGATGAATTTGCAAACAGAGTATACTCAGATCAGACTTGTCCCACATGTCCAAACTAATCAGGATCTGCTCACTTTGCTTACAAAATAAAACAGTAAACCCTCTCTATAACAGTCCTTAATTGTGTTAATTAGTTTGTATTTAGGGAAGGTGGCTGCTATAGGAGCTTTCTGTTTTACTTTCACCTTGCTTTAAGTAGCCACCTGCCTTTAACACAAAATATTTGAGGTAATTAAGTGGCCGTTATAGAGAGGTTTTACTATATAGACCTTATTCTATGGTATCTGTCATGGTCTGGTCAAAACTCCCTTGTTCACGATGCCATACTAAAAATTTCATCTAATATCAATGCCATTATTTTTGGCATGAATATTCATGAGGATTGTCACAGTTATTATGCTATGTTTTACATGTTGTCCTGTGTTCACCGTTGTCTATGTTGTGGGTAAGTCCAGCGGGGATACCTTTATTTACACTATTTGTAAAGCTAGGGTGACTTTGAGAGAAGTGTGAGGTTAGGACGTCCGTAAACCGGTTTAAACCCCCGTGGTGTTTTTGCTACTGACCGTGCCAAGGCGGTACTCTCTTTGTCGCCCTTCCTTTTGTTTGCCTTGCGTCTTTGTGCTTGTGATTTTGTTCATGTGTGCAGTGTTAGTCTCTGGTTCTTGTATGTCTGTTGGTGTTTTCTGTGATCATCTTGTGTGTGAGTGTGCGTTTGGGTGTGTGGTTGTGTGTGTGTATGTGTGTCATACTATCTATCGGTGTTTTGGTGGTGGTTGCGTCTTGTATGTGGCTTTGCCTGCTTGACTTTACTACTTTAACATTAATATTTACCAACATATGGTTTCCCTTCCTCTCTCATCCCATCTACAGTCTTCTGTACAACGTCTGCCTTGATTTCCCTCATGCTTGTTAATCCCACCTGCAAGCAACAGGACAAAAATGGACAGAATTATACCACATATTAAGATGTTACCTTTGTGAATAAGTATAATCCTATAATAGTAACTATTGCCTGACAATATATACCTGAACCTAGATTTTATGCACAAATAGATTATCCAACCATACTATCGGTCCAATCATTAACCCTATACACCGTAAATACATTTGCAATGAGTATACCAAGATCAGATGGCTCAATTAGAAGGCTTATCAGGGTCTGCTGTTTGTTTATGGAATAATATAGATCTGAATCACATTCAACTATCAAAATTCATCTACGGTACTTAATATTCATGATTTCATTTTAACATGGATATTCATTGAGAAAAAGGTTACAAATGAGACAAGGTCATCATAACTGGATATCGACACTCCTCAGCTTTCACAAACATAAATATTTAAAGGTTGAAAACTTCATAAATGTGCAGGACAGAGTAATGGCCCCATACCAGATTGAACTGGATGAAGTTTGATAGGTATATCTGTACTGATGTTGGAACACCATGGCCTTGAAACACAGACAAGCTAAAATTGACTTTTTGTGTTATTTGTTAGTCAATTATTGATATAATTATATGATTACAGTTACCAAAATCCCTATGCAAAGTTGCTTGCTGGATCAACTATAAAAGGAAATTTGTAACCTTTCTTTCAAAGATTTCATGAATGTCCCATGTGCGTAATTGTTAGTTTTTAATTTCTGGAGCATAATAAATAGATACACAACAGATATGCAAAGCATTTCTGTACATGAATACAGTAATCATTTGACAGAAACTTAATTATATTTACAGCAAGTGTGCACTGCTAAATGACAAGAGACCTCTAAACTATGTGTTGTTAACCCTTTACTTAGTAGAAATGCCTTTTCACTCTTTGCAAATAGAGTAGACCCAGATCAGATGGCTCCTGTTGGAGCCATCTGATCAGGGTCTGCTCTGTCTGCTTATGGAATAATACAGATCTGATTCTACAGCTTCTATCAATACCAAACTATACTGTGCTGTTATTAAAATTCAGCTAATTAATTTTCAAAATGTTATTTTTTTCTTACATGAATACCAAACAGGGAAAGGGTTAACCTGTACTAACCTTGGGATAGGGACAAACAGTTCCCATACCCCCAGTGTTGGGTCCCTCATCTCTATCCAGAAGTCGCTTATGGTCTTGTGCTGGAGGCATTAATGCTACAGTAGAACCATCACTGAATGCAAGCACCTGAAACATTGGAATATACATACACCTTCTACAGTACCATCACTGAATGCAAGAACCTGAACATTGGAATATACACCTTCTACAGTACCATCACTGAATGCAAGCACCTGAAATATTGGATTATACATCTAATACAGTACCATCACTGAATGCAAGCACCTGAAATATTGGATTATACATCTAATACAGTACCATCACTGAATGCAAGCACCTGAAATATTGGATTATACATCTAATACAGTACCATCACTGAATGCAAGCACCTGAAACATTAGAATATACAGTGATGTCTCGTTAATCCGGAAACGTTCGTTCCCGGCGAAATTTCCGGATTAACGAATTTTCCGGATTAACGAATCACCGTCGTATGCTGCAAAATTTCAACTCAATCATAAACATTTTATATGTACACATTTACTTTCGCATCAAGAAATCTTTTCTCGTAACGTTCATGTGTGCATATGTCCGTAATAATCGCAAGTCATATCAAAATAATTGCCTTGTTTGTCGTTCTAAATGCTTTTTGCACCCTATCCATAAGTGTCAGTTCTCTCATTTGAGTAATACAATGTGGATTATCGAATATGCCTGCGGGCAAATTTTGTAAAATCGACGTATGTCTCCATGTTGGACATGACTGGTTTCCCGAATATTCCATCCGCGTACATGTACTTGTAAGTCGGGAACCAGTCAGCTCACGCGTGAGTTAGAATCTTAGGGAATCCCTAAATAGCGGGAATCCCAATAAATACTGAATTAGCAAATCATTTAAGGTGATTAACAGTTTAACGATGGCGGCGCGTTTTTAACGTAGCAAATTAATTGGGCGAGTGTGCATCTCATTAAGGAACATTAATGAATATCAAGCATCACTACCTCGTCTACCTGCGTGCCATATGCTTTGATAAATAGCCAGTTTGCACACAGTCGGGGGTTGTTTTACCAATGCCCGTGATTGTAAACACAAGTATTCGCACCTCCGCGGTGCACTATTGTTAAGTGTCAGGGGTGGGCAATTAAGCCCCGGGGCTACTGACCCGGCCGGATTAACGAGTCACAAATACAGGTAAATACATAGATTGGTTACCGGAAATCTATGTCCGGTTCCGGAACGCGAATTTCCGGATGTAACGAGTCAATTTACTGCACAAAAAATCCGTTCCCCACGACTTTCGTCCGGATCGCGAGTTTTCCGGATTAACGAATTCCGGATTAACGAGACATCACTGTACACCTAACTGGACTATAAATCTGTCCAAAGAACAAAGATGCACCCACTGATGTTCTCTGTTATAAGGGCTAAGTTTCTGAGTGCATTTCAGAACTACACCACATTATATATTGACTGACAAATGTACACACCTGTTGCACCAAATTCCTAAACAGTAGATGTTTTTTAACACTTCACTCTATGAATATTCATGTAAAAATAATGAAATCACAAAGATTAAAGTGATAATTTCTTTTAATAAGAGCCCTGTACGGCACCAACGCTCGTCTGATATGGTGCTTGTCCACTGCATACACTTCTCCTCAAAGAGATTTTCTGAAGTTTCATGTTGATACCTCTTATATATATATATATATTTTTTTTAATCAGCTACATCAACGTTTTTGCACACCGCCAATGCCTACAACTATGACAATGCTTATGACCCAGTGATCACAATAGCTTGACTTTTTCTTTAAAAAACAGATGAGCTTAAAATGCCTATAAATAAATCATTTGTTTATATGCTAGAAAGAAGTATATCGCATGAAAACCAATCAAATAAACCCTGAAGACTAAATTTTCATTTGTTGGTATCCAAGACCCCAGTGTTACTTGCCTATGTACAGTCTTAACTTCGAAACCTCGAACACGGATGACTAGAACACCCGAGATGACTCAAACTGCAGTCTTGGTCCTAGCAAAAGTCTTATATTGAGGGCTTGGTGCACAAGTATTCTAACTCCTTCACTTTGTGAAGGAGTTAGAATAGTTTTGTACCAAGCCCTCGAATTATGTTCTATCGTACACTCACCTTCTATCGAACCTCACCTGTTTATCGAACCTTTCATTTTTTGGTGTTTTTACGCATGTAGAAGTGCACACTGCTTCATAAAACCACGAGTACCGTTGCTTTGTCTGTAAACAACGCCTCGTAGCTTTAAAAACGAAATATATGTCATAAACAGGTCAAAACAGTTTATTTTCCGTTCAACTATGCTAAACATGAGAAAACTCTTACTACGTTATAGAATATCAACGTGAATTGAAAAGTGTACCACATTTAAAATGTTTGACAGCTCTGACCCCTTCAGCTTATGCAGAGGTCACGTGCCCATGATGAAATAACGCGACTATGAGTATTATTTTACAGTAAACAGTTTCTAAAATAGAGGTTCGATAGACAGGTGAGGTTTTTCTGGCAGCCGTTTTTGTTTTTGTTATGCGGGTGGTGGGGAACACTGGATTGGTTGGGGATTAATAGATGAGGATAAAAATATTTAATTGTTTCAGGGTATGTATAAAAGATTATTTTGAACTGCTGATTTATTTTTTTCTTCAATATTCACAGTAAACATTTTTTGTTCCTGGTCAAAGGTTAAGAGGTTCGATAGATGGTAAGACCATGCTATATTGTTCTACCATTGTTAGTTCAAACACCGATGACTGCAACTCTCGGCCCCCAAAAACCTATCTATTTGTATTTCACACCCAAATTACTCGAACACAAAAGGATGGCAAACACAGCTGTACCCTACCTGTTTAGATTGTCAGTCTCCCAGTGCCGTGTTTTTCACACATCGTTAAGGCCACCACATTAAGCGGTTACACATCAATAGAATTAACTGCTAATTTTAGATCCATCCACTTTGTATAAATCTACCAAAAAGGAGCATTAACTAGAGGAAAGGATTTTTTTTTTTAGAATTTTGTAGTTTGAAACCATTGTGATAAATAGAGCATATTTATCACAATGGTTTCATAAAGTGACTTTTACAGAGGCGTAGAAAGGCGTATTTATGGAGGAAAGGGTTAATAAGATTATTTGCGTTAATACAGGCATGCATATGATTAGCAAGCCTTCATTCTTTCAAACTTCTAATGATGTCCTGAGGGTGTTTGAGTCATCGAAGTTTGAATGTATTAGTATTTATTCTGGTTGCATTTTAGTTTCATGACTGTTCAAAACACCGATATTTGTTGCACAACAATTTTGTCTGCAGTCATTCTTTACATGAATATTCATGAGGTAAAGGGTTAATACCAGACTCTGTAGTGATTTCAGTTTTTTTTGTGATTCATCTTAATTTTACAACCTTGCAAATTAATTTCTAAGAAAATTTGATAGATGATCAACAATGGAACATCTCTGTCAATTATTTTGAAATTGGAGAATTTACTAGAAGGAATTTTTTTTAGACTTGTGTAGTATTGAAACCAAAGTGAAAAATAGAGCATTTGCTCCATAGGAGCAAATGCTCTATTTATCATAATGGTTTCAAAAAGTGACTTTTACAGAGGCACCAAAGGCGTCAATATCAGGGAATGGGTTAATAAAGATTCTTACTGACACTTCCTCCCCCTGTAGAAGCTCTTCAATGATTACGGTATCACCTGCACTGCCAAACTTCTTCTCCTGAAATCATAATCACTCATAACAATTAAGTAATGTATAAGAGGTGTACTCTTCAAATAAAATCTCTTTCTCAGCCAAACCCTCTCTTTCTGGTACATACTAGAATCAAATTTATTATTTCATCAACAAACAAAGAAGATCCTGGTCAGATGGCTCCTACAAGATCCATTTTTAATGAGAAATGAACTAACAAGACCTTTGACCCATGGACCAGGGAATTGAACGTGACACATCGTCTTTGTGTGGTGAACATTTGTGCCGGGTTATTTTGAAATCCATTCACAGATAAAAAAGTTATAGAAAGGACACGAAATTGGGGACGAATGGACGGGCGGATGGAAGGACAGCGTACGGGCGTACGTATGGACGGAAAGACGGACAATGCGATTACTATATGTCCGCCGTTGGGGTGTGGAAAAGACTTAAAAGTAAGTAGACACGGCAATAAACTTTTATTGAAAATTTGACTAAACATAGAATAAGGAAAGGGTTATGTATAGTAGATGCTATATCACCTTCAGAACATCTCTGACCACTTGACAGGCCTCCTCCTTGTTGGTTGCTAAGACAACACCTTTTCCTGCTGCCAGACCACTCGCCTTGACAACCAGGGCAGGGAACTCTGCACTGTGAAAAAAATTATTTTAACAAGATGTGTTTGTGAAACACTATGCCCCCTCGATATGATATTTGACCCTGAAGGATGACCTTGATCTAGACATGTCACCCCTCAAACGGTGCAAATTTGTGGGGTACACATGCATACCAAATATCATGTCTGTATCTCTAATGGTTCAAAAGTTATGGCCAATGTAAAAAGTTGATGACCTTTGACCATGAAGGATGACCTTGACCTTGACATGTCACCCCTAAAACTGTGCGACTTCATGAGATACACATGCATACAAGTATCAAGGCTGTATATCTACTGGTTCAAATGTTACAGCCAATATTAATTACCTTTGACCTTTAAAGATGGCCTTGACATGTCACCCCTCAAACTGTGCAGCCAAATGAGAAACACATGTATAGCAACTATCAAGTCTGTATCTCTACTGGTTCAAAAGTTATGGCCAATGTTAAAGTCGGTGACCTTTGACCCTGAAAGATGGCCTTGACATGTCATCCCCAAGCTGTGCAGCTTCATGAGATACACATGCATGCCAAATCTGTTTCTACAGTTTCAAAAGTTATGGCCAATGTTAAAGTCGGTGACCTTTGACCCTAAAAGATGACCTTTACCTTGACATGTTGCCCCTCAAAATGTGCAGCTTCATGAGATACACATGCATATACAAAATATCAAGACTCTATCTCTATTCGTTCAAAAGTTATGGCCAATTTGAAGTTGGTGACCTTTGACCTTGAAGGATGACCTTGACATGTCACTCCTCAAAATGTGCAGCTTCATGAGATACACAAGCATATTAAATATCAAGTCTATATCTGTACTGGTTTAAAAGTTATGGCCAATGTTAAAGTCAGTGATTTCACCCATATGTTTGACCTCTGACCTTTTAAGGGCGCCCTTGACCTTAACATGTCACCCCTCAAAATGTGCGGCTTTATGAGATACATATGCATGCCGAATATCAAATCACTAGCTGTACTGGCTCAAAAGTTATGACCAATGTTAAAGTTACAGACAAAGAAACAAGACAATTTGACCTTTGATCCTGAAGGATGACCTTGACCTTGACATGTCACCCCTCCAAATGTACAGCTTCATGAGATACACATGCATACCAAATATCAAGACTCTATCTCTATTGGTTCAAAAATTATGGTCAATGTTAAAGTGGGTTATTTGACCTATATATTTGACCTCTGACCTTGAAGGATGACCTTGACCCTGACATGTCACCTTTAAAATGTGCGGCTTCATGAGATACATATGCATGCCAAATATCAAGTCTCTATCTGTACTGGCTAAAAAGTTATGACCAATGTTAAGGTTGCGTTAAAGTTACAGCCAAAAAAACCCAGACAATTTGACCTTTGACCCTGAAGGATCCCCTTGAACTTAACATGTCACCCCTCAAAATGTGCAGCTTCGTGAGATACACAAGTATGCCAACTATCAAGTTTCTATCTGTACTGGTCCAAAAGTTACGGCCAATGTTAAAGTCGGTGATTTGACCCTTATATTTGACCTCTGACCTTAAAGGATGACATTGACCTTAACATGTCACCCCTCAAAATGTGCGGCTTTATGAGATACATATACATGCCAAATATCAAGTCTCTATCTGTACTGGCTCAAAAGTTATGACCAATGTTAAAGTTGCTGACAAACAGACAAACAAACAGACAGGGCAAAAACAATATGCCCCCCAGATTTTGATCTGGGGGCATAAAAATACAACCAGTATGTCAGACAGGTAGGCCCAAAGTGATAGCCTTCACATGCAATGCGTTTTAAAAAGGCCTAAGAATTACATAAATCATTTGTTTATTTACTGAAATGAACTATATCGCAACAAAAAACGACCGAATAAACACTGAAGAAGACAAACTTTCCTGTGTTTGATATCAAAGACTCACATGCTTTTTGTATTTATTTGGATTATGTTTTAGTTGCGTAACTGTTCTAAATAATTAATTTTTTATCAGCATTGACGAAAACAGTAAATTTTGTACAGTATAACCCCTCTAATACGACCACCAAAAAGGGGCATAATTCACACTGGCAAAGGCAGGTGGTAGTTTAATGCAGGATGAAAGTTATGCAGAAAGCTCCTGTAGGAGCTTTCTGCATATCTCTCATCCTGCATTAAGCAACCACCTGCTTATAAAAACAGCCATGATTGTTCATAAGTGGTTGCATTAGCGGGACTCTACTGTATCACAAGGACATTTTTTCAATACAAGTTCAAATTGGCAATCTTCATGGGAAAATTGAACATAATCAACACTATTTTCATGACTTTATTGTCAACTTGCTATACACAGACATTTGGTGTCAAACTTTTGCTGTGACCTTAACATACACATTACACAGGTTATTAGACAAAGCATGACCTTAACATATACATTACACAGGTTATTGGACAAAGCATGACCTTAACATATACATTACACAGGTTATTGGACAAAGCATGACCTTAACATATACATTACACAGGTTATTGGACAAAACATGACAGAATTATAAAGCAGAAAACTTCTAAAATGTCTCTTTCGAGACCTTGACAATGAACATATCAACCAAGATCATATCAACATTCAGGGCTTACCTGCAGCATATTTTTGATCACTCTGCCCTCTTTAAATATTTAGTCAATCTTTACAAAAAAATATACAGGATATGTTAAAATGACTTTCAAAGGAAAAGCATAGAGCATGCAGGCATGGATTTTCCATGACAAAGAATGCTGACCCAAAGTGTAGAACTCCTAAATGCAACTCGGTTGTGACTGGTGGACTATGGGTTAATTTTTTTGTAAAATTATATGAAAATTGGACAGTTTTGTAGTTCTCAGAGGTAATGTTGACCTTGAAGATACTAGCCAAGATTATGTGTGACGCACATCATTAGGTTATTGATAAAACTTCTGTTAAATTATTTGAACATTGGTAGTTATGAGCAGAAAGAATATAGCTATTAAACTGGCATCCATCTCTGTAGTGACCTTGATCTTAAAAAGATATCCGTTTTATCAGCCTAGGTCACATCTTCAAATTAGGGTTAATACAGGTGAGAAAAACTATTTCATAATATTCACACCACAGTAGAGGTATTTGTTTGTTTGTTTGTGTTGATCAACGTCAGTTTCTGCTCACTATGGGCTAATTGGACGCCCCAGAGAGAGGGGAGGGGATATAGAGCAACCGGGGCGCGATGCCCTACTCTTATTATGGACCGAGTTTCTCTGGTTCTTTTACATGCCCAGTGTAAAGCATTGATACATTGGACCTCGGTTTATAGTCTTGTTAGAAGGACACGGTAGAGGTATGGAGCAGAAACAAAATGGCATTAATATTGATATAGACCTCTGCCAAGCCTTGGACCTTGAAGATATTGGCCCAAGTAATATGATGGACACATCTTCAATTTGTGTAAAAGTATTGTGAAAAATGGACAAATGATACAGATATGGAGCAGAAAGAAACTGCATAAATATTTATATCAACCTCTATAAGATGTTGACTTTAAAGATACCCATTCAAGTCATATGCCCAACACTATTTCAGGTCATGGTTTGTGTGCATTTATGAAATAAACTACTTAAAAATCTGGCAAAGAATGGTAAGAGTTTTTGAGGCAGAAATGAAATTGCAGATGGGTGCATCAATACAATGACACACAAATGGACAGGCATCTGCATAGTTGTATCAACAAGCAAATTGACAGATGGATGCTGATACATTTATGTATGGACATGTAGATGAACAGATGGGTGTAAAGATGCATAAAAGGGTGGGCAGAATCCTCGGTAAGTCCAGTATTCACCCTTAACCCTTTCCTCCATAAATACTCCTTTCTACGCCTCTGTAATAGTCATTTCTTGAAACCATTTCGCAAATGCTCTTTTTATCACAATGGCTTCAAAACAACCAAATTTTTAAATTTTCCTTTTCTCTAGTAAATGCCCATTTTCGGTAAATTTATTCAAACATGTTGGGTTTAAAAATAGCCTAAGAGGGAATGGGTTAAACTTTGTTTACAAGGTTATAAAAATACCTGCTACACTGTTTACCTGTTTATATAGCTAACAGCTTCATCCACATCTGTGAAGCAGCCAAACCTGGCTGTGGGGATGCCATGCCTGACCATGAAATTCTTGGCAAACTCTTTACTGGCTTCAATCTCGGCCGCTTTCTGACTAGGGCCGAAACAGGCTATACCTGTAAGAAACTAGAATGTATCACTGAATGTGATATCATAGAAATGCTGGTTACTATGTTTCCCATAGTAACATCTTCAGGGCTCAAGCAAGAGGGCGATTTGGGAGAAAAAGTCTCCCTTACCCTGCTGACTTCTCCCTGTTTTGTGCTGAGGGAGGAGTTTACTAAACATACAGGGAGATACAAAATCTGGACTAAACTTCTCCCTCAATATATCAAAACTTCTCCCTAATGGAGAGCTCCAGCTTGAGCCCTGATCTTTATTCATTGATTTTTATAACATTTAGCATAAATACAGAGCAGTCTCCCAGAGCAGTGGTGTGTTACTGATCTATCAAAATCTCTATTTCCAAGCCAAACTCAATCTTGCTGCTACTCAGTAGAATCACCCTCAAAAGTAAATTCTAATGAGTTTAGTTTAAAAACATATTTTATTGCCAATATTTGTTTACATAGTCTTCATACATAACAATACGAAAGACGAATAACATATCCAAACATATCAGCAAAAGGGTTGGGCCACAAGTTCTAGCAACATTAATTACAACCCTTCCCTTTTGGCTGGTTACATTAAAGTAAGAAAGAAGTTTACAGTAAGTTATCTTACAAAGTACTGGCGATAAAGTTCATTAAAACGAGACCTGTAGAGAAACGATTAAAGAGAACTGGAGAAAGAAGAAACTGATGAACGAGAAGATAAGAAGAATAGATAAGAGTATAAGAGTCTCAGCGCTGCAAATTAATGTTACATGTAATTGCAAATCTGTTTGTATCCTTAATAAACATAAACATTCTAATGAGTAGCAGCAAAATAAAATTTCCCATTAATTTCCTAAATACAGTAAAACCTCTCTAATGTGACCAACAAAAATGAGCATAATTCACAGTGGCAAAGGCAGGTGGTAGCTTAATGCAGGACGAAAGTTATGCAGAAAGCTCCTGTAGGATCTTTCTGCATAACTTTCGTCCTGCATTAAGCAACCACCTGATATATAAAAACAGCCATGTTTATTCAATAAGTGGTCAAATTAGAGTGGTTTTACTGTACATCTGTTATCTACACCTCCGATCTAAAGGGTTAAAAACAACTGTGAAAGGTTTGTATGACTGCACTTACCTTGTGCTGTCAGATGATCGGCTAGTCCAGCAGCAAGAGGGTCCTCTGGACCAACCACAACCAGGTCAATACTGGACGTCTTACACCAGTCACTGACTTCCTCAAACTCTTTAACATTCAAACCTGATGAGGAAGAGAAATTCGAGGGCTTGGTGCAAAACTATTGTAACTCCTTCACAAAGTGATGGAGTTACAATAGTTTTGCACCAATCCCTCAATTTGTACTACTGTCAGATGGTAGTCTACACTTTACATCAGTTTGTATAGCTGAATAACTCAATCTGGAACCATTTTGAGAACTTTCAACAGAGGTTCTGATAAGATGCGTATATTTTTTTAACATTTTCAAGAATTTCTCCTTTATTTCACCACCAAACCTTACACAGTGACCACTCTTTAGATTCATCTCGAAGAGACAATTCTAAAAAGTGCATGGTTGCAGTAAAGGGTTTGGTGAAGAAATTACCATTTCAGTATGTGGGTATGCACCTTTATCTGTAGCTCTGTTTCAATTAGACTGACATAGTAGCATACATGTATAATGAAAACCTGATCAAACTGCTCCTTCAGGAGCAGTTTAATCCAGGTCTGCACTATTTGCTTCATTTTGCCTGTCCGAAAACTTACGGTAATGAAGGTAAAATGAAGCATATAGTGAGTGAGTGAGTGAGGTTTTACGTCCGACCAACAGTATTTCAGTTATTTGCAGACGGCACCAGCTTGAGACAAGTTATAGTGCTGCCTCACTGGAATGTCCCTGCTGCGGGCACATGGCAAGAGCACCCCACCCAGTCACATTATCCTGACACTGGGCCGACCAGTCCTGGAACTACCCTTTTAATGTTGAGCGTAGACAAGGGAGCTACTAGTACCGACTTTTAAGGACTTTTTGGTCTGTCGCGGCCGGGGATCGAACCCATGACCTTCCGTATCGCAGGTGGACGCTCTACCACTGAGCCATGCGGCCGGTATAATGAAGCATAAAATGCAGATTTGTGGACATTCTTTTCTACATTCAAGCAACCACATATTTGTTCTCTTATCTCTCTTATAACCAACATTCCTACTGCAACATGCTTTTCACATGACAATATAAATCATTCATTCAGAGATATACAAGGCAAGCAATTTGTTCCGTTACATTTATTTAACTCATTATCAGATAGAAATGCTTTTAGGAACATTTGTAAGAGTAGATCCTGATCAGATTGCTCTTGTAGGAATAATCTCATCAGGTTTTGCTGTTTGCTTATGAAATAATTAATATAGATCTGATTCTATTGTTTCCACCATAGCAAAAACAAATTCTGTGTCCATTTCTTGAATGAATATTTATTGCGGTAAAGGTTATACATATAATCTGTTAGTTACTATAAATCATTATGTAGAGAACATCAGTTGGGAAATATTCTGTAAGTTCATGTATTTGAACCCATTCCTTTGTGTAAAGCCTTAATTTTCACACTTTTGCAAACAGAGTAGACCCAGATCAGATCATGAGATGGATCCTAGACTACATGTATCAGCTAGTATTATAAGAAAACCTTCCCAGACTTACTGACATTGTCCACTTTACCACATCTTACAGTCCCTGCATTTCCAGGCGCCACATAGATGTGTTCCACTTCAGAAGACTGGGCCAGTTTCCATGACAATGCATGCTCACGCCCACCACTTCCAATGACCAGAACTTTGGCCGACATTTCCTGTAATCAGATGCTGAAATTATTTCTTTTTAAAAGTGCTTCAACTATTGGTAGAGCTACTAATTATTTTATGAAAATCAGTGTATCGTGTGTGTATGCATTTAAGCTAAATTTAAGCTACATTCATTTCAATCAATTTAATTTAATTCTAAAGGCACAAAATAATGGAATGAAATGCTATAGGAGTGTGATAAAACATTTTAATACAGTAGAAGGTCTCAAGTGGTCATCAAAAAGAAGTCTAATTATGGGTCTATAAAGCAGGTGATAGCTTAATGCAGGTCAATAGTAATGCAGAAAGCTCCTGTAGGAGCAATTAAATGCTCTATTTATAAAAAAGGTTTCAAAACAATGCACAACTCTACAATTTCCTTTTTCTCTAGCTGTAGCCATGGCAGGTAGAAACAGATATAGTGGTATGCTTTAGACTGTGTGGCCTCATTATCATAGCTCAGTCAATACAGTGCTGGCATTTTAAGCCAAAGGCCTTGGGTTTGAGTCCGAGTTGAGTCACAACTTTTTCACCTTGAGTTACATTTGGCACCCAGCGTGGGGTGCAGGGTTTTTCCCTGACCCCTTCAAAAAGTCCAATCTGAGGGTCGTCTTGACCCCCTCTCTAAAATGTAAAGAACAGATCCTCTTAATTTTGAGGGTCATTCATTTGTAAAATGGAAGAGTCATTTCAATAGAAATTGGGGGTCAGGGAAAACCCTGGGGGGTGAAAAAGTTGTGACTGGACTGGAACTCGAACCCAGGGCCTTTGGCTTACCATATGCCAACAGGTAAATACTCTACCGACTGAGATATCATTGAGCTATCTGTTGAAAAATTATTCTACAGCATGTTTCACAAAGTTTGTCCATTAACGAATGAATTGCAGGATGAACATGTTATATGTAACAGCCCTGGTCAGTGGGTTTAAACCTTGAAACGATCTTGATCCAGGGAGCTTGGAGAGCTCTGACATAGAAAGTTCAAACAAATAAATGTAAGGTAAAGGCTACAACAATCGGACAGCTGTCAACAAACCATTCACCCATTCCCTCATATGGACGCCTCTCTAAAAGTCACTTTTTGAAACAATTGTGATAAGTAGAGCATAAATTGCTCCTATGGAGCAAATGCTCTATTTATCACATATAGGAGCAATTTAATGCTCTATTTATCAGTGGTTGTACATTTCTAAAATTTCCCTTTTGTGTAGTAAATGCTCCTTTTTGGAAGACCCTTTGGGTCTAAAAATAGCCTATGAGGTAACGGGTTAAAGTTGGGTGGTAATACTGATAAGGGATTAGAGCTATCCTTTGCAGACGTTTTTTTTTCTCTCTCACTTGGCCTTGACCTTGATCACTCTTTCCCATACAAAAATTGCACTTTATCCAGTATTAACTTATTCGACCACTGTTCTTGGTGGGTATAATTGCTATTATTGTAAATGAAATTCAGCATTACAGAACAAAGAAGAAATGTGCACCTGATTGAACTTTTTGTTCAGTGCTGTCAAGTGTGTATATTTGCATGCATAAAATTCATCGTATTTCTGATTGTCAGTTCGTGACAGTTTACTAACCAAGCACACCAAGCAAAATGAAAATGATTAATTGCCTTTAAACTGGTTACTTACTATTCTAAAGACTGAAATACCTTCTTGTTTACAAAACACGGGTGTGTCAAATTTCCCGCAAACACTTCACATGTGATACACACGTGCTTCCGGTTTTCATAATATTTGCGCACAGTAAAATCTACCTTCTTAGCACGTGTCATTTTTTTTAACTGATTGGTTGATTAATTGATGTTTATTCATTTTATTACACGTACAATGCAGATATGCATCCTAAGAGTCATCTGTTGATCTGTTTAACATCACCCAAAAACATTGGTTAGATAAAGTCCCTGAATTAAAATCTAGACTAGAATCTATGTAGAAGATCTACAATATAACAATATGACCTGCAACTGGTATCAGCTCGATCACGAAGTGAATACAGACTATTTACTTCGTGGCTAGATTTGGATCAATTTTATACTTTAACCCTTTACCTCATAGACTATTTTAGATCCATCCTCTTTGAATAAATCTACCGAAAACTAGAAAAAAGGAAAATTTTAGAATTTTGTAGATTGAAACTAAAGTTAATTTTACAGTCGTCAAAAGTCGTCATGCAATTATTTACGAGGGGAATGAGTTAAGCCTTTAACAAGTAAACCATGTTATCTGAAATTCTATTATATGTGTCTATTGCATTCTACTGTCAGAACCACAGGGGTCTGGACTGCTTCATGGGGTCTGTATGTACTATATAGCGTTATTATATAGTAGGCCTACATATAGACCCATGGAGCGGGCCAGACCCCTGTGGTCAAAACGCGACGATTGTCAATGTATGAAACTGTTTGGGCTGTAAAGATCCTGATTGTAATCTGAATTACACTGCTTCTCATCTTGATCTAAACTGTCTGCAGATATTTACTGTAGACAGACTAGATATAGGTAGCTAGGAGTGACCCCTTTTATATCATTGACATGTAGCATTTAAGCTGTAATTGTTTGTTTAATAAGGCCAAATATGCAAGGACACGATTGTTAGTCCTCTCCCCTTACCAATTATGAATCTTTTTTTGAATCAGTTTTACACTTGAAGTTTATTCACAAGTGTTTATTTAACCTTTTCCCTGTTGAATATCCATGTAAGAAATAATTACGTCATTAATATTCATTAGCTTATTTTTTATAATGGCATATGTTTACATGATTTCTTGGTATTGGCAGAAACCGAAGAGTTAGATTTATTACATAATTTCATAAGCAAACATAGCAGAACCTGATCAGTCGGCTCTTATGGGAGCCGTCTGATCTGGGTCTTCTCTGTTTACAAATGCGTGAAAAGCGTTTGTATGAGGAAAAGGGTTGAAGCGTGTTTTGCCCTCTAACGCACGATCGCATATTTTAAGTCGTCACAGTTATACAGTTTTCATTGTCTGGCTTCCCCAGGAGCTAATGCATGGTACACCCGCGTGATGATTTTTTACCTTTCAAATTAACGCGCCGAATTAACCTTTGAACGGGAACCGGAAGAGAAATTACATGCGGAAATAAGTGACTTTTGGATCAGTTGCGACCTTAGGTGATCGTACGTTACCATTTATGAATCTTTATTCTGAAAACACTTGATGAAGTTTATCCATAAGTGTTTGTTTTAGGCTAAGTGTAGATACATCTACCACGAAGCACATGAGTAATCCAAATGACTATGAATCAGAACATAACTATTTTCTTACCTTAAATACAGAAACTTAAGAACGAGGAGTAATCTTACCTGCAGTAGCATTTACTAGCTATATTTCCTTTTGATAAAGAGTTATCAATAGTAAGACCTATACATTTAGCAGACTGTGTAGACTAAATGACATGTCTATAACAGAAAATCTTACAACGATTTACTTGAAATGATTTACGTTTAGAACCAAAACCAATGTACTAAAAAAGTTTCAAGATGCATGACAGAAGCTTGATCCGACAATCAAATCTGAACATGAGGAAATTAAATTTGTATCTTTTTGGACAAGTACAATAAGCGTGTGTGTGTGCGTGCATGCCTGTGTATATGTATGCATGCCAGGATACATGGGTGTGTGCATGCGATAATACATGGGTATGTGCGTGCATGCATGCGAGAGAGAGAGAGACAGACAGACAGACAGACAGACATACAGACAGACAGACAGACAGACAGAGGCAGAGATAGAGAGACAGAGACGGAGACAGAGACAGACAGACAAACAGGCAGAAAGAAAGAAAAAATGAAAGAAAGAAAGAAAGAAAAAGAAAGAAAGAAAGAAGAGGAAGGGAGACACAGAGAGATGCAGCGATACATAGAGAGACATACTAGTGTAGGATGAAGTAACAGAAAGAAAAGAAAGAGAGAAATACAATAGAGATTGAGAGAATAAAAGATATATTGAAACAGAGTAAGAAAAAAATATACATGCATGTCTGTATCTATATTTGTCAAAAAATATTGCTTACGTCTCTATACAAACATACATTTTTATCTTCAATCCTTCTATTACTTAATTTCTTCTCTGACATCTTATATTTGCTTTAACTTTTAAACCTTTTACTCCATTATTACGCCCATTCTAGGCCTTTGCAAACGTAGAATATCCAGATGAGATGGCTCCTTAAATTTCGGAGCTGTCTGATCAGGATCTACTCTATTTGCTTATGATATAATATAGATATGAATCTAGAGTTTCTGCCATGGACAAAATATCATGTTTCCATGTGTCAATATGAGAAAAAATAACTACCACTAAAGATGATGAATACCCACACTAGCACATTTGGCACAGAGATGGGGGTAACCTTATAGAAATAAATCACTACAATATCTGCTACAGTTTAGAACAAAAAACTCCGGAAAACCTGAAATTTCCTAAAAATTTCTAAGTCAAAATGCTGTAATTCCGTTAAAAATCAATGAAGTGTAACAAACTTGATCTGTAACTCATTATTATAAAGCTACATACTAAATATCACATCAATTTCTGCAAGGGTTTGGAAACAAACTCCGGAAAACCTGAATTTCCGGAGAATTTCTAAGCAAAATCACTGTATTTCCATGAAAAATCAATGAAGCGTAACGAATATCAAACTTGATCTGCAACTCATTGTAATGAAGCCACACATACCAAATATCACTTCAATATATGTAAAGGTTTAGAATAAAACTCCGTAAAAACTTAAATTTCTGGAAAATTTCTAAGTAAAATCACTGTATTTCTGTGAAAAATCAATGAAGCGTCACGAAATTCAAATTTGATCTGTAACTCATTATAATTAAGCCACATACCACATATCACTTCAATATCTGTTAAGATTTTTAAAAAAAAAAAAAAAAGTCCGGAAAACTGAAAAATAACAAAGGGCAATAAATAACTTCAAAACACTGAAGCAGAGTTACATACCTTGTGCACTGCACTAGCGGTCAATGTGATCTATCTATATATGAAGTTTGAAGTCAATAGCTTTTATACTTTGGAAGTTATGATCCGGACAAGCGTGACGGACGAACGGACATGGTGACTACAGGAGACCCCCAAAAACTTCGTTTGTGGGGGTATAATAAAGTAATTGATGTCCATGATGTCATTATTTCTTACATGAATTCTTATTCATGGATCAGTTATCATTTATCCTACTATATAATAATGATGTCTACATAAATTCTGAACTGTTGTAATTTTTACTTATTTTCATTGCTGCTTGTTGAATGTTTGGAAGCAATGACTGAGTGTTTTAGAAACTATCGGATAGCTTGGATCCTGTTTAGATGCCGATTTAATATGAATCTAAGCTATTTGCCAAACAGGTCACATTTAACTTGGTAAAGTTTAAACACTATTATTTTATACAGACTTAACAATAAATTGCATTAACATGTATGGAGCTATGTTACATATATGTGTGATTATCACAATGCTATTTAATTCTTTACTCCATTAATATTCATGTAAGAAAAATGACATCATGCATATTAATTACATGTATTAGCATTTTTAAAATAACTCAATAACAAATGAATACACACATAATACAGAAAGTGTAGAATTATATCAATATTAAACAAAAAGAGCAGACTCTAACCAAACGGTTCCTACAGGTGCTGTCTGATCTGGGTCTACTCTGCTTGTAAAGGTGTAGAAAAGCGCATCAAAATTTATAAAGTAACGGATTAAGGCCGCAGGAAAGTCGGGCAGTTATACCAGGGCGTTGTCCACTATTTAGCGCGAAGTAATCAACGAATGAAAACCTAGCATGTCGTGACGTCATTTGACAACAATCGATAGCGTCAAAATGGCCGACAAACAGTAATTGCAGGTGCACGCTATTCAGATTTTGCTTCAAAATGCCAAAGAAGAAAGGTGGCAAGGGAAAGAAGGGTAAAAAAGGAAAGAAGAAGTCTGGCAAAAAGTCATCCGAGCCTCCTGCGGGGCCAGTTGAGCCCATGGCCCCTTCCTATGTTCCTCCACCACCAAAACCAGGAGAGCAGGTATTAATAATAAACAATTAATCAACAGTTAAAACTTAATTGATACTTGTGAAAATCTCAGCTCCAATTAATAATATACGAGACAGTCATTAAGGTAGCATCTTTTAGAAAAAACACACAGAATAAGACAGTTTTACAGTTCACAAAATGTCTTACTATAATTTTACTATGAAATGTTTTTAATTGGCCGTTTAACTATTAAAAGATTAATTGTCTGTGTCTTTTCCAGCTTGTTAAATTGCTGACATCCCATCCTGTAGATGAAAAAGAGATTCATGGTGTAAAAGTCTCAACAAGAATCCTCGACAGTCTAACTCCTCAGGAAATCAGAGACCTTAGAGTTGTCTTTGAACTGTTTGATACCAATGATGATGGGTAAGCTAAGTAACTTAACCCTTTCCCTCATGGGCTATTTTTAGATCCAACCTCTTTGAATAAATCTACGGAAAAGGAGCATTAACTAGAGGAAAGGAACATTTTAGAATTTTTTAGTTTGAAACAATTGTGATAAATTAAAGCTAGGAGCAAATGCTCTATTTATCACCATTGTTTCAACATTGTTTTTATCCCGTTTTTAACTTCACTGAAACCTCCTTAACACTATCTCACTGTATATCTTTTCTGTTATCACTCGATTTTCTCTTCTATCATGCTTTATTTAACTCTTCACTAATTTTAGCACAGACGTGCAGCTGCACATAATCTCTGTGAGGGGCCCGGGTGCTGCAGAATGAATAGATAGATAGGCGACACATATTTGCAGAGGCGTCAAAAGTTGTCAATATGAGGGAATGTGTTAATGTAATATAAGCATTTCTCTGAACTGTTCTGTTAATTAGTATACCTTAAAAATTACCCTTTATACACCACGAATATTCAATTGTAACATTAATAAAGACATCATGAATGCAGGAAATTTTGGTCATGGCAAAAACTGTAGAATCAGGTCGATCTATCGTCATCATCATCCTGGTTAGATTATCCAGGAATTTGATTATTCCTTTTACAAGGGTGCATGCATGAGGCCTAGATGACTGGTTGAGAGCGAGTTCTCCCTTAAATTTCAATGCCTGGCAGCACTATTCCTGTGGATTGGAACACCCATTCCTAGAGACTCGATCACATGGTCCGATTCACTAGTCACTAGGTCATAATAAACACAGAAAAAAACAAAGCAAACAGAGCAGACCCTGATCAAATGGCTCCTTCAGGAGCCATCTGATCTGGGTTTACTATATAACATGTTTGCAAAGGCTTGAAAAGGTGTATATATAGAGCACAGGGGTCTGGACCGCTTCATGGGGGTCTACATCTACTATATAATATTATTATATAGTACATATAGACCCCAATGAAGCGGTCCAGGTCCCTATGATATAGAGTAAAGGAGTAATTACCCATGGTATTCATGCCAACATCTCAATCATCTTCCTGCTCCTTCATGAGTTTGTAAACTCAGTCTGACACTCTTTACATAGTAACAAAATAGGGTAGACCCAGATCAAACTATACTTCATCAGCAGCAGTATTAATTTGGGTCTGCACTATTTACCTATGTTTGTCTATCCGAAAGCTAATGGTATTTAAGGTATTTTTCAGTTTCACTGTATTGTACATTGACACACCTTTCTTATTTAGAGATTAAGTTTAGTTTGTTTGAAATTCATTGGTAAATCTCGATCAATGAACTAATTTTGTGTAATGCATTTGCAATTTATTTTCTAAGTTGGTTGGTGTTTCAGGTTATTGTCCTTACCTGTAAGAATGTCATACTATTCAGATGTTTTCATATAACTGTGTTTATATGCAGATATTTGGGATCACCAGAGTTCAGACGTGCAATGAAATCGCTAGGATTCAGGATGAGAAGAGAGGAAGCACAACAGTTAACTACAGATGGAAGTTTGAAAGGACTTGGGTAAACATTGCATTTTAACTCTTTACCTGATAGAGACCATTTACTTTTTATCATATTATAAAATTCAGCTAACACAATTAAATTAATTATTATTCACAAGGTAAAGGGTTAAATGGACAGCTACATGCAAATAAGGAAATTACAGACATTGGTATTGAGCCTGATTAGTCATAAAGTACAAGTTTGTTAATTAAAGTTGATTAATTCAATTTGGTATATTAGGATAACTTAATTAAGATTGATACTGAGTAGTGAATAGTGTTAATCCTGATCAAATGGCTCCTTCAGGAACTGTTTGATCTGGGTCTGCACAATTTGTCTAAGTTTGTTTTATGCATTAAGGGTAATTACAGTTTACTGTTTGTAGTAGTAATACATGTAGCTGACTTTAACAAATGACTGTGTATACACACACTTATCAGATGTGTCACATTGGAGTTATGACATCTGATGTTCATCAACACCATTTACAAACCGAGGGCTTGGTGCAAAACTGTTGTAACTCCTTCACAAAGTGAAGGAGTTACAATAGTTTTGCATCAATCCCTCGAAATGGCCCCAAGCATCTATAGGTTCCAAAGACATGGCTCCTATATAACTGGCTACAGTATTTCAGATGGATGTTTCAGATACATACCATACAATTCAAAATATATCGGCTGTGTCAAACAAAATTTATCTGATTTATCCATGCAATTTTCCAAAACATTTCATGAAAATAAATGTAATTTCAATCATTATTTCTTATGTGAACATTCATGGAGTAAAGAGTTTATTCCATGAAATAGTGACTGTATGAATGTAAGTTAGTTTAGTTTCAGTTATGGCATATAAACATGGGAGATGATTCCAACAGGATCTAGGTCTGCTATGTTCATAGAGGCATTGAAATTGGTATTTATATGGTAATTAAAGCATAACAATTTTGAACTTTAGCAATTTTGTTTTTAAATTGGATGAAAATTAGATTCAAGGGATATACCTCTTTAGTGACACAATGGTATTTGTATTTATACTTTCAGAATGCTGAACTTCAATGAGTTCTTGGAGACTGTGATAGACAAACAAGGCGACTCAAGAGATATGTATGATGAAATACTGAAGGGCTTCAGCATGTTTGATCATAGTAAGTCATTTCTATATGAACCATAGTTAGTCTTGTCTATGAGAGCTATAGTTTGTCTTGTCTGTTAGAGATGTAGTTAGTCTTGTCTATAATAGCCATAGTTAGTATTGTCTATTAGAGCTATAGTAAGTCTTGTCTATTAGCACCATAGTTACTCTTGTCTATAAGAGCCATAGTTAGTCTTGTCTATTAGAGACATAGTTACTCTTGTCTATAAGAGCCATAGTTAGTCTTGTCTACTAGAGCTATAGTAAGTCTTGTCTATTAGAGTCATAGTTTGTCTTGTCTATGAGAGCCATAGTAAGTCTTGTCTATGAGAGTCATAGTTTGTCTTGTCTATGAGAGTCATAGTTTGTCTTGTCTATGAGAGCCATAGTTTGTCTTGTCTATGAGAGCCATAGTTTGTCTTGTCTATGAGAGCCATAGTTAGTCTTGTCTATTAGAGCCATATTAAGTCTTGTCTATTAGAGTCATAGTTAGTCTTGTCTATGAGAGCCATAGTCAATTGTCTATAAGAGCCATAGTAAGTCTTGTCTATAAGAGCCATCAGTAAGTCTTATCTATGAGAGTTATAGTTAGTCTTGTCTATTAGAGCCATCAGTAAGTCTTGTCTATGAGAGCCTTAGTAAGTTGTCTATAAGAGCTATAGTTAGTCTTGTCTATCAGAGCCATAGTTAAGTCTTGTCTGTTACAGCCAATTAGTTAGTCTTGTCTTTGAGCCATAGTCAGCAGTCTATAAGAGCAATAGTTGTGTCTATTAGAATCATAGTTAGTTCTGTCTATAAGAGCCATGGGTAGTCTTGTCTATAAGATCCACATTTAGTCTTGTCATTGAGAGTTATGGTTAGTCTTGTCTGTAAGATTCATAGTAAGTCTTATCTAAAAGAGTCATTCATGTAGTTAGTTTTATCCATAAAAACAATAAGTCTTGTCTATTAGAGTCATATAGTAAGTTTTGTCTATAAGAGCCATAATTAGTCTTCACCCCTGTCTATAAGAGCCATAGTAAGTTTTGTCTACAATAGCCAAAGTTAGTCTTTTCTATTAGAATCACAGTATTTTCTATAAGAGCCATCAGAAGTCTTGTCTATAAGAGCCATAGTTAATCTTGTCTATAGGATCCATACTAAGTATTATCTATAAGAGCTATAGTCAGTATTGTCTATAGGAACCATAGTAATTAAAGTCTCTAAGTGACATGCCATGATAAAAGAACCCATTCAGCATGACAGGGAATAATTTGCAACTGGATTAAGCATGACAAACCATGTAGTCCTTGATCAGAAGACTCTTCTAGAAGCCTACCGATCTGTGTCAATACTGTTTGCAAATGCTTATACACTCATTTCTAGCATTTAACCTTTCCCTGATATAAACACTCTTTCATGCCTTTGCAAACAGAGTAGACCCAGACCAGACAGCTCCTATAGGAGCAGTTTGATCAGGGTAGGCCCTGTTTGGCAGTGTTTGCTTATGAAATAATATACAGTAAAACCTCTCTATAACGACCACCAAATTACATAAAGTATTTTGTGTTAAAGGCAGGTGGCTGCTTAAAGCAAGGTGAAAGTAAAACAGAATGCTCCTATAGGAGCATTCTGTTTTACTTTCACATTGCTTTAAGCAGCCACCTGCCCTAAATACCAACTAATTAACACAATTAAGTGGCTGTTATAGAGAGGTTTTACTGTAGATCTGTTTCTACTAGGGTAAAAAAATCCTGTGTCCATAAAATGCCATTATTATAAAATGCAGCTCATAAATATTTTTAAATGTCATTTTTTCTTGCATTGATATTGAACAGGGAAAGGATTAAATGATTAATACATTAACTGTATATTTTTTTCTGCAGTAATGCAATCTTAACTCTCGTTTTGCAGCCCAGAAAGGATCTATAACTCTAGAAGACTTGAAGAGGTCATGTGAGGACTCCAACATTAGATTTACGGAGCAAGAACTGGAAGAAATGATGGAGGAAGCTGATATAAATGGAGATGGACATGTGGACCAATCAGAATTTATAAGAATTATGCTACAAACCAATCTCTTTTAATACCATGGAAACCTTTCAAACTGGATGAGATTGGGGGAAATGGAATCTGCTGTTATTTCAGATATTATTTAGCTTGATACAGTCTGGATCTTGAAATAGAGATTGATCTTCCATCTTCACACACTAGCCCATAGTTAACACTTTACATCATACAAATGCTTTTGCTAACAGAGTAGACCCATGGCAGAGACTGTAGAATCATTTCAGTACAATTTCATATGAAAACAGAACACACCTTTATGAGACAGCTCCTACAGGAACCATCTGATCTGGGTCTACTCTGTTTACAAATGCATCAAAAGGCTTCTCTATTGGGTAAACAAGCGTATAAGATACAAGGTATAAATTTCTAAACTGTAAGGCTTACATTCTACAGCATTGGGGTCTATGAATACTCTAATTACGATAACCCTTTACTCCATAAATACGCCTTTCTACGCCTTTGCAAACAGAGTAGACCCAGATCATATGACTCCTATAGGAGCCATCTGATCAGGGTCTGCTGTTTGCTTATGCAATAAAATAAGTCTGATTCTACAGTTTCTGCTTTGGCAAAAAACTCAGTGTGCCATTTAAAAAGTTAATCAGGTTAATGTTCATGGCGTCAAAGTTTCTTTCAAAAATATTCATGGAGTAAAGGGTTAAGTTTTTGGACACTCTGTATCCTCATTCCAGCAGTTTGTAAACCTAAATAACCTATTATTTGATTAGGTAATTTTGATGATTTTAGATTACACTGTAACAAATACAAATACAAATTAGAACCTGTCTTAACTGACCATTAATTTATTGAACATGGGAGTCTTAAAAAGCAGGTGGTTGCTTAACACAGGGCAAAAGTAATGCAGAAACCTCCTATAGGAGCTTTCTGCATTACTTTTGCTCTGCATTAAGCAACCACCTACATGTACCTGAATATAGTCCCATAAATATACTTCTTTTTAAGGGTCACTTTAATAACCCATTCCCTCATATTGATGCCTTTTGACACCTCTGTAAAAGTCACTTTGTGAAATCATTGTGATAAATAGAGCATTTGCTCCACAGGAGCAAATGCTCTATTTATCACAATGGTTTCAGAACTACATAATTCTAAAATTTCCTTTTCTCTAGTAAATGCTCCTTTTAGATTTATTTACAGAGGTTGGGTCTAAAAATAGCCTATGAGGGAATGGGTTAAGATAGGTTCTGCTGTAGTGTAGACACTGGGCAAACAGCATAATCAGGAGCTGTTTCATACGGGTCTGCACTATTTGCCTAAGTTTGTCTATGCAAATACTTCATGTAAATAAGCTATACAAAAAATGTGTTATACAAGGTGCAAATCTTGAGACTGCAAGACTTACATTCTGAGGTTTTTTTCCAATGAGTAGCTACATGCAGTGTTTGGCTGCAGTGGCTAATCAAGCATTAGACTGTGATTGTGTACAGACTGTGATTGTGTTAGCTCTGAAATATCCAGTCTTCCTTGTACATGTATATCTGAATACTGTACTTCACATTGAGATGTTATTTATATACATGTATTGTCTTTCTCATCTGAGTGAAATTTGAAAGATCTGTTTCTTTACTTGCTAAAATGGCTACAAAGGTCCACCTTCCATATTTCCCTATAATTATTTTGTCAATGAATATTCAGTAGGTATTGAAATTTGGAATAAATATAAAACCGAGAAAGGGTTAACCCTCTCCTTCATATAAACACCTTTTCATGCCTCTGCAAAACCCAGATCAGGTGTCTCCTGTAGGAGACATCTTATCAGAGTCTGCTCTGTTTGCTTATAATATAATATTGATATGACTCTAAATTTTCTGCCATGGTCAAAATTCTGGTGTCCATATGCTATTATAACAAATTAATCTAATATTCATGACATCATTATATCTTACATGAATATTCATGGAGTAAAGAGTTAAAGTAAAACCAAATTTTAATTATTTGTAAAACCGTGTACCCTGATCACCCCAAGAATTAGGATTAGGACAGACCAACATAGGCAAAAGATGCAGACCAAGATCAAATGGCATCAAAAGGAACCATTTTATCCGTCTAGATTATTTGCTAATATGTCAAAGAAATATAAAGTTATCACTACGGTGCCAAATTGAAATACTTGGCTGTACAAACTGGTTGGTCAAGATGTCCGCATACTTAGTGCAATTAGGGTATGCAACAGTTCAGCTTTAGAAGCCCAGTAATTCTGTGTTTCATCAGGTTCAAAACCAAGTGATACACTTACACTGATTTGATGAAATGAAAGGAAATTGAAGCAGAAAATATTTTTTTTCAGATTTCTGCATTACTTTCACTTTGCATTAAGCAATCACCTGATATTAAAGTCATTGATGTTTTGTTCATTGTGGCCACTGTGTAAAAATTCTACTATAAACATTGCTTTAATACTTTATCTGAAATAATCACCTAGTGCATGTTAATTAACCCTTACAGTGTTGGACACTAGTCACTGAAGTCCTTTGCAAACAGTGTAGACCCAGATGAGAGGGCTCCTAAAGGAGTCCTCTCATCAGGGTCTGCACTGTTTGCCATGTTACACTTTTCTTTACAAAAATCCCTAAATATTCACTGTAGGCTTGACCTGTTTGAATTTTGGAGTAGCCCATTGGTAAATTCAGCATTGTAAGTGTTAAAAGAATGCTTATAGTGCCATATGAAAATGGGACTTATTTACCATGGCAGAAACTAGGTTCAGATAACCATTATCTCATAAACAAACGAAGCAGACCCTGATCAGACTGGGTCTACTCTGTTCGCAAAGGCATCAGAGGAATCTCTATCAGGTAAAGGGTTAAATTGTGTACCTAATTATCCCAAGTATTTATACACCAATCTCCATTATTTTGTAACGCTGAATATTTCAATTTTGCATCATTTTGATAACTTTAACCCTTTTCTCCATGAATATTCAATGTAAGAAATAATGACATCATGAATATTAATTACATCAATTTCTTATAATGGCCTATGGGCACAGGAAGTTTTTGCACTGGCAGAAACTGTAGAATCATATCATAAGCAAACAGAGCAGACCCAGATCAGATGGCTCCTATAGGAGCTGTCTGATTTGGGTCTACTCTGCAAAGGCATAGAAAGGCATAGTATGGAGGAAAGGGTTAAATTACACTAACATAGTACCAAATAGTGTAGTCCATGATCAAATGGCTCCTTCACTATTTGCCCATGTTTGTCTGTCTGAATACTTTGGGTAGTAAGGATCATATCACATTGTTGTTTGCCAGTCTTCTACAGCACTGTTTTCCTCTATGTTCCTCTTTGTTCACTACTGTTAATGATGTGCAATCTTTATGTGTATTAAATTTTTTCTATCATGATACAGTAAAACCTTGCAAATCAAATCACTCAAATAAATATCAATTAATTACTATCAGTCTTAACATAAATACTTGAATAACTCTGATCTAACATTTCAACCACTAAGGACCTTTTTCTAAGACTATCAGATGACTCCTGTGGATTGCTATCTTTGATTTTATGGCTGAATGCCTGGGAGCTTTCTGCATGATTTTCACCCTACATTAAGCAGCCACCTGAATGAACTTTCTCTATTCTTTCTCTATTCTTCTTCACTAAAATTTCAGATCTGTGAGGTTTTACTGTAGTGTATTGTTTAGTGAATAAAACAATTATATCATCAAAACATTCTGTGTTCTCTTAGCTCTCTCAACATACAGTCTTAATCTGAAACCTCGTAACCCATTACTTCATAGGCTATTTTTAGACCCAATCTCTGAATAAACCTTCCAAAAAGGAGCATTAACTAGAGAAAAGGAAAATTTTAGAATTGTGTAGTTCTGAACCAATGTGATAAATAGAGCATTTGCTCCATAGGAGCAAATGCTTTATTTATCACAATGGTTTCAAAACGTAAGTTTTACAGAGGCATCAAAATGAGGGAATTGGTTAACTCGACACACAAAAGAAGTGTGTATGGAATATAGTTTTCAAAACCGGTCATATCATACTAATACAAGTTCATTTCTTGCCTTCCCCTCATTATCCCAAATGCAAGAAAGGGAGTTTACTCTAATGATATCGAAATTTGGAATATTCTCATGGCAACAAAATGGAACTTCTCCACAGAGAAAAGTCATTAGGATTTAGCCAACTGTAGATCAAGATCAGAACAAGTTGGAAATTAGTCTAAACCTGAACACACATAATGATCTGATTCTACAGTTTTTGTCATGGCCACTTATATACATGTATCATTAAAAATCTCAGCTAAATAGTATTCATGATGTCATTCTATCTTATTTGAATATTAATGGAGTAATGGGTCAACATGAGTAGTGCCTGATCTGATGTCACATCACTTGTCTACGCTCGACATTAAAAGGGTAGTTCTAGGACTGGTCAGCCCGGTGTCAGGATAATGTGACTGGGTGGGGCGCCCTTGCCATGTGCCTGCGGCAGGGGCATTCTAGTGAGGCAGCACTATAACTTGTCTCAAGCGGGTGCCGTCTGCAAATAACTGAAATACTGTTGGTTGGACGTAAAACCCAACTCACTCACTCACTCATAGGTAAGTAGATCTCATTGAGGGGAAGGCCCCTACATAAGAACCACAACTCTTGATTTCAAAAAAAATTTCTTCAATTTTTTTAAATATAGCTGGACAAGCACCAAATCTGACAAGCGTTGGCGCCGCACACAGCTCTTGTTATTTCTCATTACTATTTTGTTATACATGTATAGAGGCTTAAAGAATCATTGAACATAACATCTCATTAAATAAATCATTTTATTTGAATAACATAATGGAATGATAGAAGTAGAAACAAGGAAAACCCAGCACTCAAACAGGACGGTGATTACATAAAGATTTAGGAAGGGCTATAGTACAACACACAATTCCTCTTACACAAAGCAATGTACCCCACTCTGCTACTTATAAATTAGACAACATTTATAACCCACATAATTAGCAATTAACTATTTTCTCTACCGTTCCTTGCCGACTAATTAGTTTAATTAGATTTTCACAAACATTTTCAACACAGTATATGCCCTAAAATTAACCCATTACTTTATAGCTATGCTTTGTAATGCATTTGCAAACAAAGTAGACCCAGATCAGAATGGCTCTGATAGGATCTGTCTGATCTGGGTCTCCTCTGTTTGCTTACAAACTAATTCAGAGCTGATTCTACAATTTCTCTCCCGGGTTAAAAACTAAGTTCAAATCACCATTATAAAAGTACATCTTATAAATCTTATCAATATTCATGATATTTCGAACTTGTATGTTAATGAAGTAAAGGGTTAGCCCTTTCCTCCATAAATACGTCTTTCTATGCCTCTGTAAAAGTCATTTTTTGGAACCATTGTGATAAATAGAACATTTGCTCCATGGGAGCAAATGCTCCATTTTATCACAATGGTTTCAATACTACACAATTATAAACTTTTCCTTTTCAGTATTAAATGCTCCTTTTCAGTAGAATTATTTAAAAAGGTTGGGTCTAGAAATAGCCTATGAGGTAATGGGTTAAAGACACTAAATCACCCCTCTCCTCCTATCTCAATAAATTCTGCCCTGGTTTGAATTACTAACGGTGTAGAAAATGAAGTAGACCTTGATCAAACCAGTTTCATGGCTCAATAGTTAGGATGACTACCATATATCTTTTATGATACACAACTCTCTGTTTCTAAAACTAAACATTTCATTTTTATTGCTGTATCGTACATGGTCCATCATTATTCTATTAGTACAGCCCATTACAAATAATCCTTTACCACATACTCATGTAACAACTGACATCATGAATATTTATTAGCTGAACTTTTCAAACAATGGTATATGAACGGTGGATTATTTTGGCTTTGGCAGAAACTAAAATCAGATATGTATAGTTCCATAAGCAAGTAGAGCAGACCCTGATCAAACAGCTCCTGTAAGAGCTATCTGATCTAGGTCTACTCTGTTTGCAAGTGTGTGAAAACGTGTTTCTATCAGATAAAGGGTTAAACACATTTTTCTGACAATTTTTTTGCAAACAGAACAGACCCAGATCATACGGCTCATAAAGAAACCATCTAATCAGGGTCTGCTCGGTTTACTTATGAAATTATAACAGATCTGACTCTATAGTTTCTACTAATACCAAAAAGTGCCATGTACATATGCCATTATATAAAATCATCTAATAAATATTGATGATGTCAGTATTTCTTGTATGAATATTCATAGAGTATAGGGTTAATTTTAGAAAGGCAAATAGTTCAGACTTCTCTAGTAAACTGCTTTCAAGGGCTACCACACCAAAATCTGCAGTCTTAAGCAAAAGAAAGGCATGATAGATAATTGACCTATGTACACTTTTATACAGTTGATAAAAATAATCATGTGAAACTAAACCTTTTGTTTCAATAAAGCTCATGAGTAGTAAAGCTACAAAAACACTAATGCCACAGAACAGAGAAAAATAAAAACCCTTCCCTACACAATATTAACCCTTTCCCTGTTTAACCCATTCCCTCATATTGACACCTTTTAACGCCCCTGTAAAAGTCACTTTTTGAAACCATTGTGATAAATAGAGCATTTGCTCCCAGGTCAATCAGGGTCTGTTCTGTTTTCTTAGGAAATAGTATAGACCCTACAGTTTCTGCAGTGGTCAAAGATAATACAATTAAAAACTCCAGCTCATTATTTCTTATATATGTATATGAATATTCATCAGGTAAAGGGTTAAAATGGTGTTGTATACAGAGCACCAGATAAGATGCGTAAATTGATATATTTTCAAGTATAGCTTCTTTATTTCTCCACCAAACCCTATGTTGTCTCTTCGAGACGATTCTGAAGAGTGGCCACAACATAGGTTTTTGTGGAGAAATGACGATTTTAGTATTTAGTACGCACCGTTATCTGTAGCTCTGTGTATAGTTTTGTCCAAATGAATTCTACTGGAAAATTTAAGTTTTCAAACAAAAATACTAAAAGGATTTTTTTAATATATTCAGTTCCGACTGATATTTCCACCCTACTGGGTAAAGACTAAACTAGACAAGAATATTCCTGTCTATTATATTCTTTGAAAAAAATGCCCAGTTTGGTCGAAATATTAAAGTTACTGTTAAATATACAAAGAATTTAAGAAATGCCCTTTATGGAATGTTTTTGATTCAATAAAAGGACAAAATTATCTCCATTCCATTTAGACTTAAAATAAATAAATTGTATATGAAATCTTATTACTATTCACCATTTCCCTCCTATGAATGTGTTTTCATGCATTTGCAAACAGAGTAGACCCAGACCAGACAGCTCCTAGAGGAGCCATCTGATCAGTGTATGCTCTGTTTGCTTTTGACATGATATAGATCTGATTCTAGATTTTGCCAAAAAAATTACATTATAAAAAAAAGTTAATAAATATTCATGATGTCATTCTTTAATACATGAATATTGAATAGGGAAAGGGTTACTGTAATTATATCAATGATAGTTTTATAAAGCAAACTATATACATGTACTCATAAATCAACCTTTTGGTATCTACAACAGCCACTCGAAAGACTTCAACCTCTGAACCTTTAACCCTTCACTTCATACAAATGTCTTTTCACACACTCGCAAACAGACCAGACCCAGATCAGATGGCTCTTGCAAGAGCTGTCTGATCAGGGTCTAATCTACTTGCTTATGGAATCAAATAAATCTGATTTTAGTGTCTGCCAAAGCCAGAAAATCCTGAAAACATATATGATCTAAGTCTACAATGCTATTGTCTAATAAGACACTGTAATGGTCTAACAAGACACAGCAATGGTCTAGCAAGACACTACAATGGTTTGACAAGACTGCAATGGTCTAACAAGACACTGCAATGGTCTAACAAGACATTGCAATGGTCTTAACAAGACACAGCAATGGTCTAGCAAAACACTGCAATGGTCTAACAAGACACAATAATGGTCTAACAGGACACTGCAATAGTCTAACAAGACACTGCAATGGTCTAACAAGACACTGCAATGGTCTAGCAAGACACATCAATGGTCTAGCAAGACCACTGCAATGGTCTAAAAAGACACTGCAATGGTCTAACAAGACACTGCAATGGTCTAGCAAGACACTGCAATGGTTTAACAAGACATTTCAATGGTCTAGCAAAACACTGCAATGGTCTGACAAGACACTACAATGGTCTGACAAGACACTGCAATGGTCTGACAAGACACTGCAATGGTCTACATCTACAAGGTTTTCAAAAGTCTTAGTGACTATTTACCCTTTACTACATGAATATTCATGTCACAAAAAATGAATTCATGAATATTGATTACATGTTGTTTTTTCTATAATGGCAGTAGAACACAAAATTGTTTTTGCCAATACTATTTTAACAGCAAACAGACCAAATCCTGATCAAGTAGCGCCTACAGTAGCCTTCTGATCTGGGGTCTACTCCATTGCAAAGGTGTTAAAAGGCTTCTATACGGAGCAAAGGGTTAAATTATTATCAATCACATGAAAATACAACAAGAGTGCAATATTCACATATACTAGCACTTATAAAACAGAAACAGTTTGAACAAACTAACTTCTCTTAAGGAATTAAAATGGAACCCACTTCAACACTTTGAATAAATATTTGAGACTTTTGTACAACCTTGACCCTTTGCCTGATCACTGTCCATATACATGTACAGTTGAACTTCGATATCTCGAACTCGGATAACTCGAACTTTGGGATAACTCGAACAAAAAGTTCAGTCCTTCCAAAACTTACAATACAGAATTGCACTAATAATGTATCTCTAAATATACCTAGAAACACATGTGACAGCTAAATACAGGTCTAAAGTAATGCTGAGAGCTTTCAGCATTACTTTAGATCTGTATTAAGCTGTGACCCTGAGAAATTGTTCACATTAGAGATCGGATGACTCGAACTTCAGTTATCTCGAACTAATTTGTATGGTCCCTTGAAGTTCGAGATATCGAGGTTCAACTGTAGTATATAATGAGATCATGAATATCAATTTGGGTCCATGCTTATAAAGTTTTTAGTTGAGTCTGAGTTGAGTTCTCAAGTTTTTGATTGGTCAGAGTTGAGTTCTCAAGCTTTTGATTGGTCAGATTTGAGTCAGAGGCTCAAATCTGACCAATCAAAAGCTTGAGAACGTACTCAGACTCAACAAAAAGTTTTATAAGCATGGACCCTGATTAGCTTTTATAATGGTATATGAACACATGAATATTTAGCCATGACAGAAACTGTAGAGTCGAATCTATATTGTTTCACAAGCAAAAAGAGCAAACCCTGATCAGACTGCTCCCACAAGAGCCATCTGATCTGCCTCTTTTCTGTTTACAAAGGCATGAAAGGGTTAATTGCTTGGCTATGTTGATTAAGGTCTGTTTCTGCCAACTATGGACTAAATGGACATCCCAGAGAGATGGGGGAGTTGATACAGAGAAACCCGAGTGCGATGCCCTACTCTTATTACCAACAGAATTTCTCTGGTTCTTTTAGATGCCCAGTTTAAAACACTGAAACATCAGTCCCTAGTTTATAGTCTCATCTGAAGGATTCTATCAGGTAAAGGGTTAAGCTAAAACCTATCTCAAAGACTAAAGCTTCTACTAAAGTGTATAAAAAAATTATCCATTGTTTCTAATAGACAGCAGTGTTCATAAGCATAGATTGATGTATGAATAGAGATCAGTTGACTCTGGAATTATCACTGGAAAGCACATAGCCACATGAAATCAATGACTTGTGCTTAGATCTGGTAGCACCCTGCTGCAAAGTAGATAAAATTGTGAACACAGTAGAACCCCTCTAATGCAACCACTTAATGAATAAACATAGGTGTCGTTATAAGAAGGGGGTTGCTTAATGCAGGACAAAAGAAATGCAGAAAGCTCCCCTAGGTCTAGGAGCTTTCTGCATTAACTTTTATCCTGCATTAAGCTACCATCTGCCTCTACCACCCCGAAGTATACCTCTTTTATGTGGTCGCATTACAGAGGTTTTGCTGTATTATCCAAGTGGTATTTGAGTAACAATAAAGATCTTTCAAAAAAAATTCAAAGGCCATAGTCGCAATTAAATCAAATACTGGCTACATGTATATGGCACATTTTTACTGAATAGAATTCAAGAGGTGTGACAGAATAAAAGCAAAATTCTTCACTTGAAAAAATATGCAATTTGAGAAATAGTTATATATTTTAACTTTTAGCACTCTAGGAGCAGCTTTATGTTTACCTTTGCAAACAGTTTGTATCCAGATGAGATACTGGACTATTCAGCACCTGACTGAAATTCAAGATGTTAGACACCCTGATTATGATGTTGAAAAGAAATGGGAAGACAGTCTGCTTTGAATTCAATCTAGATGACATTTGTTTTCAATGAAAATTTGCTCAGGAGACTGAAAGTTAAAACTGCTTGAAGCTTATAGAGAGTAAAAGCATTAAGCTTATAGAGAGTAAAAGCATTTTACTGGCGAATGAAAGAAACACTGCTGTAATGTATCCATTTAAACTTTAGTCTGATGAGACACAAAGTAAACCTGCGTCTCATCAGGATCCAAACTGTTTGACACTCCAAATGCATTTTGGTAGACAAACTGATTACAGCTTGAATTTTGAAAATGTAGTTAGTGAACATCTGTGTAAATATTATTTGCTCATCAGGCTAAAGGTTAAATGCTACAAGTCTTAACCCTTCGCTTGCTGAACTCTAAAATACATTTCTCCTTCTTTACCCATGCCCTGTTGTATAATTACATATATCTTCACTAAGTACAAGTATTTTGCTGTGCAATCACTGCTGTGGAGTGCACTGGTTGCACAATCAATTTGTAAATAGTGCAGACCCTGATGAGACAGCTCCTGTAGGAGCTGTCTCATATGGGTCTTCACTATTTACAGGTAGGTATATTGATGCGAATAGCAAGTGAAGGGTTAACATCGATCTAGATATGTTATAATGTATTGCACAATGACAAGAATACATTCAATCATAAAACTCATTTTGTTACAAGTGATAAACTATACAATAAGCAGATGATAATTATATGTTTAGTCACAGTTATATACATGTACATGTCCCACATTTCTACATCTAACCCTATGTTGTGACCAGTCTTTGGAATTGTCTCCAAGAGTAGTCACAGCATAGAGTTGAATAGAGTTTAACCCTTTCCCTCATACACTAATGCCATGCCTTTGCAAACAGAGGAGGCTCAGATCAGGGTCTGCTCTGTTTGCTTATGGAATTATAGACATTTGTTTGCTCATGAAATTATAATAGTCCAAACTACAATTTCTGCCAATACTAAAACAAAAACAAAACATTCTGTGGACAAATGCTATTCAATACAAAAACTCAGCTAATAAATATTCATGATGTTATTATTTCTTACATGAATATTATACAGAGAAAGGATAAGCCCTTTTTCATAAATACACCTTCCTACGCCTCTGCAAACAGAGTAGACTCAGACCAGGAGGTTCCTGTCTGCTCTGCTTGCTTATGAAATATTATAGGTATGACTCTAAAGTTTCTGCCATATAAAAATAGTAATCTAATTAATATTCATGATGGTATTATTCTTTACATAAATATTTATGGAGTAAAGGGTTAAGTAATACACATCATCTATGCCTCTGTGTATCTGGTATAAGTAATACACATTACCTATGCCTCTGTGTATCTGGTATAATCCTAGGAACATTTTTCAGCATTTCCAATTTGCATGCCAGCCATGAATCTACATACATGTATCTACGAAGTTAAGAAGCTGAGAAACTCTTTGCATCAGCTGAATCTGAACTATAATCATGGTTATGGAAAGGATAAAGAAAATCTATTTTAACCTCTTCCCTGTTCAATGTTTCTTCAAAATTGCAATACCTAATGGTTATACCTGGACAAAATAGTTGTAAGGAAATATGGAAGGTGGAACATAGTAGCTATTTAAGGAAGAAAAGAAACAGGTCTATCAAATTCCATTTGCAAACAGAGAATACCCTGGTCAGACATATCCCGTAGGAGCAGTCTGATCTGAATCTACTCTGTATGCAATATGTGTGCAGAGAGGCATTTTTATGAGAAGAAGGGTTAAGAAATTGTAACAGCTTTCAAAAGCGTGTACAATTTGTTAAATGTTTCCAATGTAATAATCACAAACTTGAATACAGTTGCATCAAACATAACAAACATATTTAGAATTAAAGTCATGTAGGAAAGGAATTAAAGTAATATACACAAAATATTCAACACATATAAACTTAAAATCTTAATTAAATGAATATTGAGGTACTATTGACCTCATGAATGTTCTTTAATCATTTACTCCAAAAAGTATGCCTTTCTATGCCTTGGCAAACAGTGTATACCAGATCAATTGTCTCCTTTAGGTCTGATCAGGGTCTACTCTGTTTTGCCTATGATATAAAATAGATGATTCTACACTTTCTGCCATTGCTAAACATTCCTGTGCCCTTGTGCTACTATAACAATCAATCTAATTAATATCTATACTGTCATTATTTTCTTAAATGAATATTCATGGAGTAAAGGGTTAAGAAACAATGACATCATAAATATTAATTAGCTCAATTTTTATGTCAGTATATGAATAGGGTATATTTTGCCCATGTTAGAAGCTATATTATTCAAAAGCAAACAGAGCAGTCTGATCAGACAGCTCCTACAGGAGCTGTTTTATATGGACAACTTTGTTTGCAAATGTGTGTCTCTGTCAAGTAAAGGGTTAATGACATAAATTATTGTCTAAAGAATATTAACCCTTTCCTCCATGAATTATTTGTGTAAAGAATAATGACATCATGAATATTCATAAGATTAATCTGTTATAACACCAAAAGAACACAAGAAATTTTGGCCATGGCAGATACTGTAGAATCATATCTATAGTATTATATCATAAGCAAACAGAGCAGAACCTGATCCTGACCCTATAGGAGCTGTCTGATCTGGGTCTACTCTGTTTGCAAAGGCATAGAAAGACATAGTTATGGAGTAAAGGGTTAAATGAACCATAAACAGTACAATCTGTTTGATCACTAGATCAGGCAAGTAGGAATTTGATCATCTAACATGAATGGAACAAACCATTCCTTTAACCCTAGATCAGGCAAGTAGGAGTTTGATCATCTAACATGAATGGAACAAACCATTCCTTTAACCCTAGATCTGGCAAGTAGGAGTTTGATCATCTAACATGAATGGAACAAACCATTCCTTTAGCCCTTTACTGCATGAATATTTATGCCCAAAAAAATGACATTAAGAATTATAATTAAATTAATTTTCAGACTTGCAGATGAACACAGGAATGTTTGGCCACAGCAGAAACTGTAGAACCATATCTATATCACTTCATAAACAAAAGAACAAATCCTGATCAGACGGCTCATACAGGAGCTGCCTGATCTAGGTCTACTCTGTTTGCAAAGGCACAGAAAAGTGTACTGAAAGAGTAAAGGTTTAAACTCAATGGCCAGTATGAGTAATACAAATGTACTCAATATCTGACAGAGACGCATTTTAACACCTTTGCACACAGAATTGTCCCAGATCAGCTGGCTCCTCTAGAGGCTATCTGATCAGGGTCCACTCTTTTTATGCCCCCATAGACGATAGTCAGGGGGCATATTGTTTTTGCCCTGTCTGTCTGTCTGTCTGTTTGTCTGTTTGTTTGTCAGCAACTTTAACATTGGTCATAACTTTTGAGCCAGTATAGATAGAGACTTGATATTTGGCATACATACATGTATGTATCTCATGAAGCCGCACATTTTGAGGGGTGACGTGTCAAGGTCATCCTTCAAGGTCAGAGGTCAAATATATGGGTCAAATCGCCGACTTTAACATTGGCCATAACGTTTGGACCAGTAGAGATAGAGACTTGATATTTGGCATGCTTGTGTATCTCATAAGGCTGCACATTTTGAGGGGTGACATGTCAAGGTCAAGGTCAGAGGTCAAGGTCAGAGGTCAAATATATGAGGGGCATAGTGTTTCACAAACACATCTTGTTCCTTATGGAATCATGGCAAAAAAGTCCCTGTGTTCATTATAAATCTATTCATGATGTCATTTTATCTTACATGAATATTCATCAGGTAATGAGTCAATTCTTTCATTTTTACATAAACCAGAGCTACAGATAAAGATGCGTAGTCAAATACTAAAATAGTAATTTCTTCACCAAACCCTATACTGTGACCACTCTTTAGAATTGTCTTGAACAGACGATTCTAAAGTGTGGTCATAGTATAGAATTTTGTGGAGAAATAAAAATGTTTAAATTTATGTATCTTATCTGGACCGAAAATAAACACTAACATCATCTGTATTTACCTACTACACATTTAACATCATCTCTTATTTCTCTACTAAACGTTTAACATCCATACATTAACACACAACAAGCAAACTTAACTCATCACTTAGTGTCCCTAAAAGGGACATAGACAAATAAGGTTGCTCCAGATCAGAGCATTCCTGTGGGAACCCTCTGATCAGGGTCTGCTCTAGTTGCATAACTAATCATAGAGGTCCAGATAAGATGCATTTAAGTTAACCCTTTCCCTGTTCTATGTTTGTTTCTAATTTCAATACCTACTGAATATTCATTGACAAAATAGTTATAAAGAAATATGGAAGGCGGAACATTGCAGACATTTTAGAAAACAAAGAAACAGATTTATCAAATTCTGTTAGCAAACAGAGCAGACCCTGATCAGACGGCTCCGTTAGGAGCCGTCTGATCTGGGTCTACTCTGTTTGCAAATGCGTGAAAACACGTTTGTATGAGGGAAAGGGTTAAATGAAAGCATCTTCAAGAATAGCTCTTTAATTTCTCCACAACCGTATGACGTGACCACTCTTTAATTTCTCCACAACCGTATCACGTGACCACTCTTTAGAATCAATTTATGATTTTAGTATTCAAATACACACAATTATCTATTACATGTACTCTGTAATTGTTTTCAAAAATCACACCGGAAAAAGAATTTGTGCAGAAATATCCCTAAAAATGACATTCAAAATACAAAAATACAGTAACATGTATTCATATTTATTAGGACGAATTCACTAAGATATATAGGGGGAAATGGGTTACTGTGTCACTGCCAAATCAATCTGTTAACCCATTGCCTCATACTGACACCTTTTGACGCCTCTGTGATAGTCAATTTTTTGGAAACCATTGTAATAAATAGAGCATTTGCTCCAAAGGAGCAAAATGCTCTATTTATCAAAATGGTTTCAAAACTACAAACTTCTAAATTGTTCCTTTTCTCTAGTAAATGCTCCTTTTCAGTAAATTTATTCAAAGAGGTTGGGTCTTAAAATAGCCTATGAGTTAATGGATTAAGATTATCATCTGCTTCATGTTTAAAAGTGTCATTTTTTTTAAATTCTTTACAAAAATATCATCAGTGTCAAACAGTTTGGATCCTAAGGAGACGCCAATATACTCATCATCTCCTCTGGATCCAAACTGTTTGCAATGCTTATCAATGATTTGCCTATGGCAGCGAAAGAGTTACATCTGCAATCACCTCTAGCATGTTATTGGTGAACTTGTGACCCATTTTAACCCTTTCCCTGTTCTATGTTTATTCCAAATTTCAATACCTATTGAATATACATGGACAAAATAGTTATAATGAAATATGAAAGGTAGAACATTGTAGCCATTTTAGAAAGTAAAGAAATAGATCTTTCAAACTCCATCAGCAAACAGAGCAGACCTTGATCAGACGGCTCCTATAGGAGCCGTCTGATCTGGGTCTACTCTGTATGCAAGTGTGTGAAAATGTGTTTATATGAAGGAAAGGGTTAAACATACCATATTACCTCCAGTAGGAATATTTATTTATAAGAATACAGTAAACTGTATCCAAATCAGTTATTTAGAACTCCAGGTAAGAAGCATGTTCTGACTTACATTTTACAGCCAAACCCTATGTGTTGGTACTCATTAGAACTTGGTACTCATTAGAACTTGGTACTCAGAACTTGGTACTCATTAGAACTTCTATGAGATGCAATTCTTATAAGTACTAAGATGGTAACGTTTGGCAGAGAGATATAGTAAATATTTTCAAGAAAATTCTTCTTGATAAAATCCACCACTGAATTACAACAGTTTGATAAAAAATCATGCAAATTTCACTTAAAAATCTTGTACGAACTGTTTGATCAGGCCTGCTCTGTTTGTTTTTATAATGTGATAGATCTGATTCTACATAGTCAACCTTAACAGCAAAATATTCCAATTTTCATATGCAATTATGACATGTCAATCAATTAATATTCATTAATAAGGTCATAAATTCTTGCATAAATATTCATAAGCAAAGGGTTAACCCTTTACTTCATAAACACACCTTTATACACCTTTGCAAACAGAGTAGACCCAGCAGATCAGATGGCTCATGCAGGCGCTGTCTGATCGGGGTCTGATCTGTTTGATAACGATATAATATAGATATGATTCTACAGTTTCTGCCATGGCCAAAATTGATATTCATGGGTCCATGCTTATAAAGCTTTTAGTTGAGCCTGAGATCGTTCTCAAGCTTTTGATTGGTCAGATTTGAGCCTTTGGCTCAAATCTGACCAATCAAAAGCTTGAGAACTCAAATCTGACCAATCAAAAGCTTGAGAACGAAACTCAGGCTCAACTAAAAGCTTTATAAGCAGGGACCCAGATTTCATTACATGAATATGCATGGAGTAAAGGGTTAGAAACACACTACCTGGAGCTCTGTATCTACTTTGAGTATTGCAAAGATAACAAATCTCGCAAGCAAACTATTCGCTTCGCATGTTAAATATTAACAAACTGGAATGGCTCATGAATATTCATAACAATGACGATCAATACACTACATTGGTAGTAAATGGTCGTCTGTTCTCTCCTCCACCTCCTGTAGCTGATCATCCCCAATCCCCTTGTATGTTTTGGGTTGTCTAGATTTCCTAGATCGACAAACAAGGTCACAACCATCCTGTAACAGAGAAACATTATTGCATGAAACTTATCGTTATCAATCCAAATACATACAGTTGTAATGAAACAACCATAACATCCAAATACATACCGTTATAACAAAACACCCTAAAATCCAACAACATACAAATATAATGAAGCATAACATTATACTCCAAATATTACAAAGACTTGTTTTGCATACAGTGGCTTTTAACCCTTTCCTCCATTATTACGCCTTTCTTTGCCTCTGTATAAGTCACTTTATGAAACCATTGTGATAAATAGAGCATTTGCTCCTATAGGAGCAAATGTTCTATTTATCACAATGGTTTCAAACTACAAATTCTAAAAAAATTCCTTTTCTCTAGTTAATATTCCTTTTCGGTAGATTCATTCAAAGAGGTTGGATCTAAAAATAGCCTATGCGGGAAAGGGTTTACTGTTCTATATTTATTCCAAATTTCAACACCTACTGAATATTCATGGACAAAATAGTTATAATGAAATATGGAAGATGGAATAGTGTAGCCATTTTAGAAAATAAAGAAACAGATCTATCAAATTCCATTGGCAAAAAGAGTAGACCCTGATCAGACAGCTCCTATAGGAGCTTTCTGATCTGGGTCTACTCTGTTTGCACACGTGTGAAAACAAGTTTACATGAAAGAAAGGGTTACTCAGTTTTATCTGGATCTACTCTGTTTGCAAATGTGTGAAAACATGTTTACATGAAGGAAAGGGTTATTGACCTCCTTACCCTGTACTCCATAAATCAGATGGTTCCTACAGGAGTAATCTGATCAGGTTCTGCTTTGTTTGCTTATGAAATAATGTAAATCTGATTCTACAATTCCTGTCATGATAAAACATTCCCTTGCTCATATTGGCATTTTAACAATTCAGCTAATTAATAATATGCATAGCGTCATTATTTCTAACATGAATATCTATACACAGAAGGAACAAACAGCTCAGAAACCATCACCAGAAGAAAAGCTCAGAAACCACCATCAGAAGAATAGCTCAGAAACTGTGAGAAACCACCATCAGAAGAATAGCTCAGAAACCACCATCAGAAGAAGAAACAGCTTAGAAACAACTGGCAGTGGAATAAACAACTTAGAAACCAGGGGAAGGAACAAGCAATTTAGAAGCCAGCAGCAGAGGAACAACCGGCAGAGGAATAAACATCTTAGATCTTCATCAGTTATTTGGTGTTTGATCTGGATCCTAACTGTTTTAAAAAGCAAATAAAAATAATTAAGTGTTTGCAGTTTGATCTAGGTCTACACATTTGCCCAAGTGTGTGTGTCCAAATACTTTAATAGGGTAACTAGGGTATGTCATGATTACCAACAGTATGACTAAAGTTACTTACTGCCTCTAGGTTGCCAAAATCCTCCCAGAATGAGAGGTTGGGTAACTGCTGGACGCCCTTTGACCCCAGGACAAATCTGTTATAGGCACACCCTGCTATCAAGTAAAACGCCAACACACTGAAAAAGCTGTAAAGAAGGAATACACATGCAATAAATGATATGAACAAGAAAGTTCGGGGGAACACGTGTTACCTGCTCGCAGCTGACACAAAAACCTATTGTTAATATGAAAAAGGGGAATAACTAAAAAAATATTGACGCTAGAGTTGTGGCCCTTGTGCGTGACACTTCCTCTCATCAATCTTGTTCTATGTGTGAAATTTGAAAGCTCTATAATGACAGACAGACAGACAGACAGACAGACAGACAGACAGACAGACAGACAGACAGACGACGGAAAAGTGATCCCTAAGTGACACACTGTCTCTTGGCAGGTGACACAAAAAACTAGATATCCCCTCTCTAGTATCGTTTATGGCAAATAAATGGCATCTTTTCATTCCTGGGCTAACTTTAGGGAAATTAATCCATTTATGCCTAGACTGTCTCTCACCACAGGGACATGGGCAAACAGTGTAATCCCATGTATAACAATTTACATGTATATTTTATAGAAGTTCAAACCCCTTTAAGCTCCTACAGGAGCCATCCAATCAAGTTCAGCTCCGATTGTTTATAGAATATCTGAGATCTGGTTCCATGCTTATAAAACTTTTTAGTTCAGTCTGAGTTCGTTCTCAAGTTTTTTATTTTTGTCTTTGGCTCAAATCTGACCAATCAAAATCTTGAGAACAAACTCAGGTTCAACTAAAAAACTTTATAAGCATGGACTCCGCTGATTCTATACTATTTGTTACAGCAATGTTGTACATGTATATAACAATACCAGAAAAATAGTTAATCAATATTCATAATGGGAGGAGTCAACCATGATTATTAATGAGGTTAAAGGTTTCACACCTTTGCAAACAGAGCAGACCTAGTAGACTCAGAGCAGACTCAGGACATCTCCTGTAGGAGCCGTCTGATCAGAATCTGCTCTGGCTGCTTATTAACCCTACTCTTGCTGTTCACATCAATATACCTACCTGTAAATAATGAAGACCCTGATGAGACAGCTCCTGCAGGAGCTGTCTCATCAGGGTCTTCACTATTTACAAGTTGATTGCGCAACCAGTGCACTCCAAAGCAGTGATTGCACTAAGAAATATTTTATAGACAATAAAGATATGTGTAACTATACAATAGGACATGGGTAAACAAGAGCTGTCCGCAGACAGCGCGCTCCACTTTCTTTAGTGCTGGATGTAGTGGAAGTCTAAGTCAGAAAGGGGAGATAACAACAGCAAAATTAATTTTTAGGGTTACCTACCCTTGTGAAATGGGCCCCCCTTGTAATAGTTAATATATATACCAAAGATGAACCAAATATCTTGGACAGTTTCTGAGACATGTACCTGAACATAAAACTTAACCAACAATGAAAAGTGTAAGTCCAAAAAGGGGCATAACTATGGCAAAATTAATTTTAGGGTTACCTACCCTTGTGAAATGGGTTCCCCTTGTGATAGTTAATATGTATACCAATGATGAACCATACATCTTTGACAGTTTCTGAGACATGAACCTGAACATAAAACTTAACCAACAATGAAAATTCTAAGTCGAAAAAAGGGGCATAACTATGGCAAAAATTAATTTAAGGGTTACCTACCCTTGTGAAATGGGTTTCCCTTGTGATAGTAAACATACATACCAAATATGAACCAAATATCTTTGATGGTTTCTGAGAAAAGGACCTTAACAACAAGAGCTGTCACAGGACAGCGCGCTCGACTATTCTCAGAATTGTTAGTGTAAAAATGCTTTATAGTGGACTAAAATAAAGTCCAATGATACTAGAAGCAAGTAATCAGTCTCAGTAAAATATATTTAATAGCATTCAGGATGTAGGATCTCTTGAATTCTTTAATGAAAGAGAAAAACTTAAGTGAAAAAGGGCAATAATTTCTGTTAAAATGCTTGACAGAGTAATGTACTCTTGCCTACATATGAAGCTTGAGGTGGTGAACAAGTGTTCCAAGTTTCAAAGCTTTATCTCAAAGGGTTATGTAAATAAGTGGACTTTAACAAAAACCTTAACCAAAAGTTCTAAGTTAAAAAGGGCAATAATTCTGTCATAATGCTAGAAAGAGTTATGACCTGATGGAGATTGTGGTGGTGAACAAGTGTTCCAAGTTTCAAAGCTTTACCTCAAAGGGTTATGTAAATAAGTGGACTTTAACAAACACCTTAACCAAAGTTCTAAGTTAAAAAGGGCAATAATTCTGTCAATTGCTTGACAAAGTTATGTACTCTTGACTACAGATGAAGATTGTGGTGGTGAAAATATGTTCCAAGTTTCAAAGCTTTATTCCAAAGGTTAGACACAAAAAGTGGACTTTAATACAAACCTTAACCAAAAGTTCTAAGTTAAAAAGGGCCATAATTCTGTTAAAATGCTTGACAGAGTTATGTACTCTTACCTACAGATGATGTTGGTGGTGGTGAACAAGTGTTCCAAGTTTCAAAGCTTTATTCCAAAGGTTAGACGCAAAAAGTGGACTTTAACAAAAACCTTAACCAAAAATTCTAAGTTAAAAAGGGCCATAATTATGTCAAAATGCTTGACAGAGTTATGTACTCTTACCTACAGATGATGTTTGTGGTGGTGAACAAGTGTTCCAAGTTTCAAAGCTTTATTCCAAAGGTTAGAGGCAAAAAGTGGACTTTAACAAAAACCTTAACCAAAGTGTGACGCGGACGCCGACGTCGACGCCGGGGCGAGTAGGATAGCTCCACTATTCTTCGAATAGTCGAGCTAAAAAGGTTAACCAACGCCGACGCCGACGAGAGGGTCATGACAATAGCTCCACTTTTTGAAAAAGTGGAGCTAAAAAGGATTGTATTTAAAATTGTATTTAAAATTCAGCAAGATAAGGGTTAAAATAATATAAATCAGATTCTACAGTTTATAGCAAAGCCAGTACCCTTGTTTATAATGCTTTTTATAAAAATTGAGCTAATCAATATGTATGAATTCACTTGTTCTTACATAAATATTCATGCGGTAAATAACAATACTCTACTCAAAACTACTTTACTCAAGAGTTGCAACTTCATGGCATGAAAATGGAAGTCTCCATCTGTAAATGTTCAATAGTTATGGCCAAGAGCAGCATTTCAGACTGACAGAAAGGAAGACAAGGCTCTCAAAAACAGGATGACCCCAGATCTGATCCCAGCTCAAGATCCAGTAATCAGGATATTAGTGTAAGAATGTAACCCTTAGCCTGGGTTTGAGTCTGAGATCATTCTCAAGTATCTGATTAGTCAGATTCTGAGCAAGCTCAGAATCTGACCAATCAGATGCTTAAGAATGATCTCAGACTCAAGCAAAAGGTTTTATAACCTCTGGGCCTGCTGAAAATATGATGTCTGCTCAAATTCTGATCCACTACAATTTCGACCTACCTCAGATTCATTCAAGCTTTTGAGAAAGCACATGTATTTGTCTATTCCCTCATAGGCTAGTTTATTACCCAACCTCTTTGAATAAATCTAATGAAAAAGAGCATTTTACATGTACTTGAAAAAAATGATTTTTTGGTTTGGTTTGATCCGTAGAGGTTCTTCTGTGCACAGAACAAATCGCATTGTTTCATGCACAGAAGAACATCCGAGTAGAACCACCGACCTACCACAAGCCAGTTGGAAGTCTTCCTCACATGAAAAAAAAAACAGATGCCCAGACTTGGATTCGAACCACAGCGACGAGGGGCTAAGCGATTGTCAGTCAAATACCGTAACCACTCGACCACGGAGGCCCCAATTTTTCGGTTTTTTTTAGTATTGTGTAGTTTTGAAACCAATGTAATAAAAACAGAATTTTCTCCTATGGGGCAAATGTTCTCTATTTATTACAATGGTTTCAAAAAAGTGACTTTTACAGAGGCGCCAATATGAGGGAAAATGTTCACCATGTATAAAACAGCTTGGATCTTGAAAAGTAGCTGACTTACATGATGTCCGTGTCATCTGGGTCTAAGCTGATTGCCAGTCAGGCCTTGCTTAGCATATGAAGACATAACCCTTTCCCTGTTCTAAATTTAATCAAAATGTCAATACCTACTGAATATTTATAGACAAAATAGTTATAATGAAATATGGAAGGTCTAACATTGTAACCATTTTAGAAACAAAAGAAATTCAATTCTCAAACAGAGCAGGCCCTGATCAGAAAGCTCCTATAGGAGCAGTCTGATCTGTGTCTATTCTGTTTGCAAATACTAGAAAACGTGAAGGAAAGAGTTAACAAACGTTGGATTTTACGAGTAATTTGCTTACACTATAAGAAGGACGGAACCAACACTGAGGCCAAAGGTCACCAGGGGTAGCTCCGGACATACAGCATCTGTACTAAACTCAAACAGGTAGTAACAGGCATCAGTCTTGTTGTTCTGTTCCTCTAGCACTACTGGTTGGGTCTGGGTAGAGAAAAAAACACACTCTCAACTAGTGGTAAGCCAAAACAGCAATTAACACTTTTACTTCATGAACATTGATACATGTACAAGAATTTGTGATATTAAAGATGAATATCTATTACCAGATTTTTCATAATGGTAATAAATTATGAAAACAGAAAATGGTAGGAACTGTAGAATCATATCTATACTATTCCATTTGCAATAATGAATGTATAAGCAAACAGAGCCAACCCTTATCAGACAGCTCCTATAGGAGTCATCTGATCTGCATCTATTCTGTTTACAAAGCTGTGAAAGCAGAGGATTAGTTAAAACCGTTCCATCACAGAGTTGCAGTTTAGCTTTCACATGCAACTGGGTATTAATCTGCATCTTTCAAAACAACAATAATAACATCACTGATATAAATCTAACCCTTTCCCTCATCTAAATGCCATGACGTCTGCTGTGTTTGCTAATAGAATATGAAAGACCGATTTCTTTACTTTCTAATATAGTTTCAATGTTCCATCTGATCAGAGTCTGCTCTGTTTGCTTATGGAATTATAATAGATCTGACTCTTCAGTTCCTGCTAATACCAAAAATCCTCTATACATAATTATGGGATTGTAAAAATTCAGCTATTAAATATTCATGACGTCATTATTTCTTTTCTCGACATGAATATAGAAAAGGGAAAGGGGTAATACATGTGAGGCCCTGTCACAGATATATATCATTGCTACAATTTATATCTTTTGAGGCCCTGTCACAGAAAAACATTACTGCTACAATTCACCTATTTGGAGGCCCTATCACAGATAAATATTACTTCTTCAAATTTACCTCTTTTAATGCCCTATCACAGATATTAAAACATTACTGCTACGATTTACCTCTTTTGAGGTCCTATCACTGATAAGTATTGTTGCTACAATTTACCTCTTTTGAGGCCCTATCACAGATAAACATGATCCTAGCTGAGCGGGGCTCAGGAGTTTGTCCATCTGCTCCCAAGCAATGTGAGCCATACTGGTCTCCGTTGTTATATTCTAGCAGTACCCAGTCAGCTGAAAGGTAACAAAAACAGTATAAAGGTATTAATAGCTTTATTGTACAAAGTTGTTATAAACAGTATATTTTTAACAGTATACTCAATAGATACGCCATTTAACACCCATGCAAACAAAGCAGACTCAGACCAGACAGCTCCTGTAGAAGCCTCTGATTACGCTTTTGAAAGAATATAGAACTGGTTCTACAATTTGTGTTTTAGTTAACACCTTCCCTGCTCAACATTATTCTAAATTTCAAAATCTACTTGATTAGTCATGGAGAAACTAGTTATGATGAAATACGAAAACAGAGCTACAGATAAGCGTGCATACAGAAGTACTAAAATCGTAATTTTTCCACCAAACCCTATGTTGTGACCACTCTTTAGAATCGTCTCTTGGAGACGATTCTAAAGAGTGGTCACAACATAGGGTTTGGTGGAGAAACAAAGAAGTTATACAATGTAGTTGAAAATGTTTTAATTTACGCACCTTATCTGGACCTCTGCGAAAACTTGGAATATTGTAGCAATTTTAGAAACTAAAGAAACATATCTATCAAATTCCATTAGCAAGAGAATCTTTAAACATTTCCTTCATATAAATGCCTTTTCACACATCTGCAAACAGAGTAGACCCAGATCAAATGGCTCCTAAAGGAGCTGCCTGATCAGGGTCTGCTGTGTTTGCTAATAGAATATGAAAGACCGATTTCTTTACTTTCTAATATAGTTTCAATGTTCCACCTTCCATATTTCATTATAACTGTTTTGTATGCAAATATTCAGTAAATATGAAAATGTGCAATAATCAGAGAACAGGGGGAAAAGGTTTACCTTCCCTGTTTAATATTTATTCAAGATTTCTTCAGCTTCTGAATATTCATAGACAATTTCTTTTTTCACTGTGGAAACTGCATCATCAGATCTATAAATTTTCTCAAGCAAACAGAGCAGACCCTGATCAGAAGGCTCCTACAAGAGCCTACTGTTCTTGATTTACTCTTTCTGTGGTGCATGTGCATGAAAAAATCATTTATAAGAAGCCTCTGAAGGACAGGGGGGGTAAGACAGATGAGCTACAATTCACTGAAGGCACACACTTCCCACTACTATATCAGCCAGTGCAAACTTTCCTTGTCAGTTGATTAATATTCATTCAAGATTTCTTCATCTTCTGAATGGACAAATTCAATAAAATTGAAAAGGATTTTTTTCTCACTGTGGAAACTGCGTCATCAGATCTATAAATTTCCACAAGCAAACAGAGCAGACCCTGATAAGACGACTCCTACGGGAAACAGTCTGATCTGGGCCTACTCTGTCTGCATATATATATATATGTATATGCAGGAAAGGGCTAAAAAGCAGACAAGTTACAAATAACAATTCACTAAAGGCACTTACATCCCGCTACTATATCAGCCATTGTAAACCTTCCCACTACATGCATTTGGTCCTTCTCATTCTTAGGGATCTGTAAAACCCCAGCGTCCTCTGCATTATCTAAAGGCATGGGGTCAAAAGCCTTTGTACAAATGCCAATGTCATAGGTGTAGTTCTTATCAGATGCATGGAACCTACAAAAAATGAACTTCACTCCTTAACCATTTACTCCATGAGAAATTATGTAAGAAATATTGCATGTATGAATAGTTTTAATATTTATAGTGGGATATGATAATGAACAGAACAAGAAATATGTTGACCATGGTCATATCTGTAGAATCAAATCTTCATAATTCTATAAGCAAACAGAGAAGACTCTGCTAAGACCACTCCCTCAAAAGCCATCTAATCTGAGTCTACTCTGTTACATCTCTGTAAAAGTAACTGTTTGAAACCATTGTGATAAATAGACGATTTGCTCCTAAGGAGCAAATGCTCTATTTATCACAATGGTTTCAGAACTACAAAATTCTAATTGTAATCCTTTTCTCTAGTTAATGCTCCTTTTCAGTAGATTTATTCAAAGAGGTTGGATCTAAAAACAGCCTATAAGGTAATGGGTTAAAAGGTGTATTATGGAATATAGAGTTAAATGCTGAATTCTAAAATTGGAATGGCTACTAGAGTGGGATTAACCCTTTATACTATGAATATTCATGTAATGACAGCATGAATACTGATCAGATAAGTACCCAAATACTAAAATCGGCATTTCTCCGCCTAATAGATGGTTCTAAAGAGTGGTCACATTATAGGGATTGGTTGAGAAATAAAGGAGTTATTCTTAAAAATATTTAAATTTACGCTTCTTATCTGGACCTCTAAATAAACTTATCAAAATTCCACTAATTAGCAATTTAAAACAGCCTTTATAAAAACCATAAACTTCAAACAAATGATATAAATTCCACCTTCTTTGAAGTATTTGCTAGTAATTGAGCAAATAGAAATTCATAAGGTCTTTATTTCTTACATGAATATGCAACAGGGAAAGGGCTATGCTAGAAATAAGATGACCCACTTGCATTAGACTTCATCTACAAATACCTATATAACAAGAGCCACAACTTTAGTATTACAGAGTGCAGATCATAATAATCCACATGTAGTTTCATTGACTCTAGGTTTGATATTTATGGCATTATAAATGACACAATTAACCCTTCTCTTGCAGAATTTTAAAATACATTTCTCCTTCTTTACCCATGCCCTGTTGTAAAAAAACATATATCTT